>WOVY01012324.1:167500-337500 GCA_013436015.1 Rhipicephalus annulatus | reverse complement strand
GTCGCCGAATGACGACATGTAGTCTTCTGCCGGCCGCCCTGCATGAGCATCGTGGAACATTTTACAGTGCAACGGGTTAGATACGGACAGAGAAAAGGGACACAGCGCTGAACCATCTACTGAAATTTATTTGGAAAAAGAAAAGACATATGTATAAAGACAATGAGTCATCGAAACTGCGCGCATGGGCACATGTGTTACAGTATACAACACGATTCTTGTCTAACAGGAAGTTGTGTCCTTCATCTTGAAGAGTGATATATGGATGACTTGTGCACTTGTTATTGGCTTTAATGAAACAAAAGAAGTTTCGGCTATCTCACGCGTGCGCTGATGCACATGTCTATGTTTGATGGAAGTTTTCTGATTGATTGATTGATTGATTGATATGTGGGGTTTAACGTCCCAAAACCACTATATGATTATGAGACGCCATAGCGGAGGGCTCCGGAAATTTCGACCACCTGGGGTTCTTTAACGTGTACCCAAATCTGAGCACACGGGCCTACAACATTTCCGCCTCCATCGGAAATGCAGCCGCCGCAGCCGGGATTCGAACCCGCACCCTGCGGGTCAGCAGCCGAGTACCTTAGCCACTAGACCACCGCGGCGGGGCGGAACTTTTCTGCAAGTAGGGCACACATCCGCATCATCTACAATGCACTGCCAAATGAGACGTGATTTCGGCACCTGATAGTGTCAGCTCATGCTCTCGTAAGCGCACGTTAATGCACCGGCATGTTTGGCGTATACGTATTCGCAGCCGCAAGATAGTGGAAAGCCATAAAATACGCCAGTAGCACAAGGCACATATTTGTGGACATGATTAGAGACACATTTTTTTCCCTTTTCTTAGCTGCTGACACAACGCTCTATCCACCAAGGCACACACATTACCCACTTTAATGCGTGCTGAGAACAACAAATTTACGCCATAACGAGCACCAATGCTTTTCAAACCATGCGCGGTTCTGTGTGGTGTGTATGAAATAACTGCACGCCTCTTTTTCTTGCTAACCTCTGGGGCACTAGAGTCATGGCGATGAAACTTCTTGATCTTTGATATAAGTTTTTTACGACACGGAGCAAATCAGGTCACTCGGAAAGCCGGAATTTTCAAGGCGGGCAATCTGTATATCAAAAGCTTGCGACATAAGGTGTTCCTACATATGTCCTTTTTTTTTTTTTCCAAATAAACTTCAGTTGAGAGATGTGGCAGCTTGGACTAGTTGGTAGTGCATGACGATAGTTATAGCGCGAGAACAAAACGACGACACAGAGACAGGAAGGAGACTAGCGCTCGTGTCCTTCGTCTCCTTCTTGTCTCTGTGTCGTCGTTTTGTATTCACTTGAGAGTTCAGCGCTGTGTCCCTTCTCAGTCCGTATCTAACCCGTTGCGCTGTAAAATATTCCACGATGAACATCCAGAAACTCGAAATTCTGCTTCAACATGTACTACATGAGTTCTGATCTCTCATCCGCGGCCACCCGTGATGCTGTTCTCGTAGAATTTCGGTCCTGCCAGGAGGCAGCATCATACCGTCGGCAGAGGGGTTTTTTTTTTCGTTAATAGCGTCACATTATTTTCAACGCAGCGTAATAAACACTAGCGTCTCTATAATTATCTGACTATGCATTTCTCTAGTAAATGAACACACCACCGAACACTTACCGATTGATGTTGCGCCTCAGATATGCGTGATACTTGCTTTTTGATCGACAATGCTCGCAAATGTGAACGCAGCCACCAGTTCTAGAGATGGCTGGGCGGCCGAATCACGTGACAGACAAACTTAACTTTCGGCGTTCAAGTATCCCAAGAAAGACTATCGTATTTAAATCGCGGTATCTTCTTTTCATTTTTTTTCTCTCGCTGTATTGAATTTGTGTTCATGCGCTAAAGATATACTCAGTGTTGTGCATTATTTTGGTCTGGGCGGGGATTGGCGCATTGTCAGGCATTTAGTTGCCTTTTCGCCCCCTCTTTTCCAATTGAACCATTGGATAAAGGTGTATGCTTGAATGACGAATAAACTTCATAAACTTAAAAAAAATGGCTACGTGCGCGTTGCCTGTTAGTCAACCAAATACCACGGACGTTTCGCTCACACAGCCAGAGCGAAGCTTCAGAAATCCCAACACGTACCAAATCCCGCCCACACATTCCCTCTCAGACACAAGCACACCCGCTCCCCCTTTTCCCGCCATATCGTTTTCGCGCGCTTTTCAGACGACCGCGTCGTGTTTCGCGCCTCGCCGTTGACCCCGGACGAGTTGGGGACGTAGTATATAGTAGCGCGCGTAGCACACATATCTGGCTCTCGTCTGCAGCCAGGGTCGTATTTGTAACACGATATGCGTGGACGTATAGGCGCGCTTGGACGGACGCCCGATGAGATCACGCTCGCAACACGAGAGACGCGCTCGGGTATACGTATGTACAAACCTTTACATGCCCAAACCTCATGAAAATGCACGCGACGAGCGACGCGACGTAGATCGTCTTCGCGCGATTTTAGTCGCTAGCGCAGACAAACCTCATTCACGCGACCGCTTCGGCGAGCGAATTCCACTGTTGCTGGCATGAGGCCGTCTACTCGCACCAAGAAAACCGTGTAGTGAGCGGTATGCAATTTAAAAATAAGATATATTGTTGTGTAATGGAACGGAAAGTGTTTATTATTGCCTTGCAGCACATTTTTATATGCACATGCGTAATAAACATTGCGTCATTTCTTGTTGCGCATACGTGACTCGGGCAGGGTCACGTGCACCTACGTAGTCTGTCTTTTTCCGGTTTTTCGCTATTGGCTGCTTGAGCCCAGCACTTCCGGGCGATGGTTTCCAAATTTGGAGAACCGAGCGATCGCGCGAAAACGAGCACGCGACACGTCGCGCGAACGACCTGTTTCGTCGCTCATAGCATCGCTCGTCGCTGTCGCGTGCATTTTCGCGCTTATGAGGTTTGCTCTTTCATGTTTGTTACACGGCAGCACGTGGCGTTGATGCGACGTGTGCGTCGCGTGACGATATGCGTTGGACCGAAAAAATGGGAAAGAAGGGCCTGCACGCAAATTTGAAGGGACACTAAAGAAAAGAAAAAAAAACGCGATCTTTCTGGTGTTAGTTAATCGTATACACTCGCGCAATTCGAAAAATCGTCACGTTTGCCGCGCGAACACGCTTGGCAAGCGAGAAGACGTGCAAAATGCGGGGTGGTCACGCCTCTTTAAAATGCCCGCCTCAAACGTCACGATGTGATATATTGTTTCGGTTTTTTGGCGGCATCTATATACTGAGGGGTAATTCTAGACGCCTAAAGCACCGCAGGAAGAAATAATCACACAGAAAGAGCGTCAAACTCGCAACTGATTTATTTGCAGGAGAAACGCAGGAAATATATAGCCGAACACGCATGTGCAGAGCACACGAATTCACCTAGTCACATGACCACACACATAAACTGAGGACGTTCAACCGGCATATCTAATCAAGCAACGAAGCGCAAAAATCAAACTCAGACTTGCGCAAGACGACTGACGTGTCACTAATACACAAGTCACCTTTTTTCTGTATCCAGAACGCTTCCATAATTTCACGGGCCAGAGCATCTGGGCTTTTGGCGAGGACAGAAACGCTTGAAAACCTCGCCTCACAAGAACAGGAACGGCAATGCGCAGGCAAATGTACTCCGGAATGATTTCGAATTGAAAGCGCATGTTCCCTAATGTCCAGTTTGGCCGATGAGTGACTTGTGTATAAGTGACACGTCAGTCGTCTTGCGCAAGTCTGAGTTTGATTTTTGCGCTTCGTTGCTTGATTAGATATGCCGGTTGAACGTCCTCAGTTTATGTGTGTGGTCATGTGACTAGGCGAAGTAGTGTGCTCTGCACATGCGTGTGCAGAGCACACAAATAAATCTCCTGCAAATAAATCAGTTGCGAGTTTGACGCTCTTTCTCTGTGATTATTTCTTCCTGTGGTGCTTTAGGCGTCTAGAATTACCACTCAGTATGACGAACCAACTAGCCCAACAACAAGTACTTCTAAGTTGCATCTATATGCCTTGTGCTGGCCCGCCGCGGTGGTCTAGTGGCTAAGGTACTCGGCTGCTGACCCGCAGGTCACGGGTTCGGTTCCCGGCTGCATTTCCGATGGAGACGGAAATGTTGTACGCCCGCGTGCTCAGATTTGGGTGCACGTTAAAGAACCCCAGGTGGTCGAAATCTCCAGGGCCCTCCACTACGGTGTCTCTCATATTCATATGGTGGTTTTGGGACGTTAAACACCACATATAAATAAATCATAGACCTTGTGCTATATACGCATAGTTACAACGAGTCTCGGAGACGTGCATTGTCTCCTGAAGGGGCCCGGAACGTAACATACCAAGTTTCAGGAAATTTCCTTGGACCGAGGCGGCAAAAATGCGAAAAACATATGCCTTAATATCAGTGACGTCCGGCACGGAGAGGAGACTCGAACGCTAAATTTCGAAAGGCAACTTTTTACAATGCCTTTCTGCCCAATTAATAAGCGTACTGTGGTGTAATTGAAGAGAATAAATATTTAAAAGTGCAATTTATTAATTTAAACCGATTCGCTGCAAATAAAGCAAAACAGTGTCTCTCTAGGACGAAAGCCTTGGCTTCCTCTTCACTAAACGCGATAAGTGTATATATATATATATATATATATATATATATATATATATATATATATATATATATATATATATATATATATATATATATATATATATATATATCGCACCGCTAGTATTGACAGTATATACAGGGTGTTTCAATAACTGTGTCCAAAATGAAAAAAAAATCAGGAAGGGGCGCTATTCTCTCGCTGTCTTCACAGTTGCTTTTTCTACTATGGCAGGCATCGTAAGAGGGTTGAAGATAATATTTGGAAGGGTAATTATGAAGGTAAATTAATTAACTTTTTCGCGCTCGCCCTAATCTGTTCTCCTCCCATGATTTCTCTGGTCAAAACAAAACTGAAATTGACCAGAGAAACCATAGAAGCAGAACAGATAAGGGCGGACGCAAGCACATACACGTGTATCAGTGTTCCCTCGGTTGCGTTAAGTAAAAAACGGATCAGTTTTTTTGAGCAGTTGAAGGAGATAAACATACCTCTTGTAGGAGGGGAGGGGGGAGGTGACGCCTTTTAGTGATAGTTGGTTGCGCCTGCGCGTTTCGGCATTATCGTGCAATTAGTTATTTTTCTAATAAAACTGCAGTTGTAAGTTGAGCGTCTTTCCTGATTGATGATTGATTTGTGGGGTTTAACGTCCCAAAACCACCATATGATTATGTGAGACGCCGTAGTGGAGAGCTCCGGAAATTTTGACCACCTGGGGTTCTTTAACGTGCTCCCAAATCTGAGCACACGGGCCTACAACATTTCCGCCTCCATCGGAAGTGCAGCCGCCGCAGCCGGGATTTGATCCCGTGACCTGCGGGTCAGCAGCCGAGTACCTTAGCCACTAGACGACCGTGGCGGGGCTTGAGAGTCTTTCCTGTCAAGTGCTTCCTTCCTTCTACATTGTGCGCCCATATATTTCCGCATTAAGCCTTATTGAGTTTTCAGTCTTAACTGATCTATCTGAGGGGGGGAGATGAGAGCCTGACAGATAGGCATGATAAGCGGGTTTCTTCAAGGTTGTAGAGGTGGAGGGAGCAGGAAAGAGGGCAACTTGTGCTTTGTGGTTTATATGTGCTCCAAGAGCTCTAGTGAAAATTTTCTAGAGCGGTCGCCCCTTTTCCATGGCCCCCCACTCTCGGCAACGCCCTGGGCCTAGCCTTTGAAAAGTTTCCCCTTCATACAGAGTGCCACAGGTTTGTGAAGTAGACGAAGGCACCATTTGGCGTGGTCAGAGATGATACCCCCTTATTTGGCCGAACTTGTGGCCGGGAAATGGAAACACACACTACAGCAATGCACGCTGTACGAAGATAGCGACGAACAGGGAGTCGACCATTGATAAGCTAAACTGATCATCGTTGGGACGCGCCGTCTCTTGTACATAACGCATCGAACTTTCCACTGGAGCCTTATCATCACCATAGTGCATGGTCGAGCAGGCTCTGGAATAAGCTTCAGTGTTCGCGTCTCGCACGCAGTCTCGACAAAACAATCTACTACAATCGTGAGGCTTCTCTAACACAAGAAGCGCAGTCTGAAACGAGTGTCCCGACGAGTATTTGTGGATGCAAATTGAATACAGCAAAACTGGATGTGAATGTGGCCCCACGAAAATGTTTTTTTTTTGTTTACACGACGGCTCTGTCGTCTACTGCAGGCGAGCTGAGCGTGGACGACTTCGTGCTCATGATGGCCGACGCCCTGACGGAGACGACCCACTGGGGCAGCCTGAAGACCGACGTGGCCGGCTACGTGGGCATCGACACCCTCCAGGAACAGATACGAAAGAAGGTCCTGAGGCGGGGCTTCGAGTTCAACATCGTGGTCGTCGGTGAGCATCCGAAACGAATTTCGCATTTTAAGTGTGAATACACTTTATAAGCGACCCCAAACCATCCACCGCCGTCGGCGGCGTCCGCACTCTTCTCTCTATCTTTAAAAGAAAGAGGACTTGGCAGGCCGCAGCGCGACGCTCTACCGAATAAGCCACGGACGCGACGCAGATATCGGTGTCAGTAACGCGCCTTATACCCCCTCCCCCTTCGCTCGCTCCTCCGCTCTCCTCGCTCGCTGCAGCTGCGCGCGCACCCCTCTCTCTCGCGCGCCCGCCTTCTCTCTCAGTCTCCCGTCGAGAGCGGGTCGTGAGGGGGAGTAAAGTTAAAATCCGTTGGCATTCGCCAGTGAGTTAACGTAAACTCCCCCGTGTGATCAAATTGCGATTCCCAGGAACCATTACACCATAAAGGCACCATAGTGTGATTAATAAATATAATAGTGCGAATTAATAAGTACCCCTCATAGCATCACCCCGTGTATTCGCACTTAACCATGTTCACCCTCGGGGAAATGCTTGGGAGTTTTTTTTTTTTGCTCATTCCGGGGCGGTGTGCCGTTCGAAAAACGGAATCCGGCGATTTCATTGCGACACTTTCGGTGTGCGTTTCGCCGTATAGTTTTGCGTGTAAAATCCAAATCGATAAATAATCGCCCCGTATGAAATACTTGGGAGTGAATGAGCGCGAGCAGCTGTTGAACGTGTCTGACGCAGATGTAAATGATGCCGGCCATCAAGATAACGCGAAGAGCACGTGCGATAAACAAAGTAAAGCCTCGTGTGCGAGACATGCCGTCGATCGCTCCTCAACCAGAGCGGAAACGTGACCCTACCCGTATTTCGTCGAACGAAAGTCAAACTTGCGATTCCTAAAGTGATTCCAAGTGAGCGCTCGCCACCTAGCGGTCGCGCTTGGATACGGCACAAACAGGGTCAACCTTGAAAATAGATATGTTACCAGAAGCGGTCGCACATTTCCTTTCTTTTCGCCATGCCACGCGCGTGAGCAAGAAAAAAAAGAAACCGATGTCCAAAAGTTTGGCAGCTTGGCCTAGTTGGTATGGCATGACGATAGTTATAGCGCGAGAACAAAACGACGACACAGAGTGACGATAGTTATAGCGCGAGAACAAAACGACGACACTCTGTGTTGCTGTGTCGTCGTTTTGTTCTCGCGCTATAACTATCGTGTCCTTGTTTCTGTGTCGTCGTTTTGTTCTCGCGCTATAACTATCGTCGTTTTGTTCTCGCGCTATAACTATCGTGTCCTTCTTGTCTCTGTGTCGTCGTTTTGTTCTCGCGCTATAACTATCGTCGATGTCCAAAGACCATTGATGTGTGCCGCAATGCGTGGAATTGCGGCCGAAAGGTGGCAACGAGTCTCGTTCTATCTTTTCCAGAAGGATATGCAGACGACGCGCGACAGAGAACGGCGTAGACCAGAAACTTACGCGTAGGTAAGCAGGTAACGGATGCTACGGGGATTCGTTCTAATCACATCGCTCGCGACGACTACATTCTGCCTTATGACAACACCATCATTTAGCACGCGTGCATTCACGCCAATACTCGGGCTTCTGAGAAAGCGGAGTTACAGTTTCGGTTTGTAAGAGCAAGCGCGTTAGAAAATTTGTTGCTTTATGCCTTTTACAGTGTATTTTTTCGCGTGTTATACGCTCATTTTCTGTGCAAGTCGCAGTGCTACCCATTATCGAGTTAAGCTGCTGTAATTCTTCACCCCGCAAAAAATTTCGGTTTCGCATCTGTGTACGTACATGCACGCGTATAAACGCACGTGCGAGTATGCATAAATGAAGGATGAACTACCTCTCAGAAAAAAAAAACGTTTCTGGTGACGTCCCTCTCACTGAGGTACAGTGCACAACTCGCATGTCTATAACGATGGACGACATCTGCACTCGCAAGTACGCCACATCTGAGCATGCGCGGCGCTAGTGGTGTGCCTGCCTTGCAATACTGCTCCCCGTTTATCACCGCGGATGCAAAAACCGCTTAGGCCGTCGAATGCACTCTGAACGATTTAGCGAAAAAAACAAAAACAAAACACAAGCAGAAAAAAAAGAAAACCGAATCAAACCGTTCTCGATGTGATATGATATCAGGAAACGAGAATAAGTTTAGAGTATAAAAGGCGCACATCCGGGGGGCAATTGCTGGTTTCATTTTTTTTTTTTCGTCTTTCCTTTCGGTTGTATAGTGTCGAACTTTTACCAGTCTACACCTCCGAAATCACACGCCGACAGGTTGCGCGCAGTCTTGGAGGCCATCACATTAGTGCGCCCGGCAGCACTCACGCCGTCTGGCAACAAGACAAAGATTGCGGTGTGGTCCGAGAGGTGCCGCCACCCTATCAGCCGTTCTTACTTCCGCGCATTTTACAACCCATGACAGCCAATCAGATCAGCGCTTCGACGACCAAAGCAGTCGTCGCGGTCGCTGAGAGATAAAGAAGGGAGGAAACTGCAAGAATGACACATCACTGGCGCCGCCGCGCATGCTCCGATGTGGCGTATTTTTTGAGACTGCAGCTCGTGCTGTTCCGCGCGCGACGCGAGTCGAGCACTGTACGTTTCTCTCGAATTAACTGTAGTAGTCAAACATGAATTGCGTTTATTAATGACAAACGTGGGTGTTTCCGCCTGCGTGTTCTCTGCAGTGTCAAAGACCGTGTTGTGTGTGTGTGTTTTTTTTTTGTTTTTTTTGCGGCACGGTGACGGTTGAGGTTCGTCAGCTCGCAAGAAATTTAGGAAAAACTGCAAAAGGCGATTGTTTTGAGCTTTTGAACTGGTATAGCGCATTACAGGGAAGAAGAAACGGCCGAGCAGACCGACACAAGAGGACAGAGCGCTAACTTCCAACCAGCGCTCTGTCCTCTTGTGTCGGTCTGCTCGGCCGTTTCTTCTTCCCCGTAATGCGCTATACCAGTTCAAGTACGACGAACCAACTCGCCCAATCTTCAACACTCGTTGAGCTTTTGAAGCGTTCGACTTGTGGGCGCATCGCTTGGTTTCTTTTCGACACAGTGCAGCGGAACTTACGTTGGAACAGGCTTGTTTTTGAGTGATGCATTTATCGCCATCACACTGAATAAACGATCGCTAATTTTTCTGAATCATAATGTGGTTAATTAAAAATTAACCTTGAAGAGTTATGAGTTTTTAAACTGATTATTAATTCCGCCAAGGTCGTATGACTGACATTTTTGGGGGGCGAGATGGAGAATTCAACCACAGTGTACTTCAGTTGGTGCATGCGCAATGCGCGTGTAAATATCTGCTTCGAACATTAAACGCTGCCAACATAAACAGGCGAGTGTTCGGAAGCACACGACCTTATCTACTACAAACCTAATAATATGGATTGACAAACAAACAAAGAGAAGCACTCCTATTCCAAATGAAACTACGATTTGCCTACTTTCAAGATACACAGCTAACCCAGATATAGCTTCGTTCTGTAATCAAGTGAATGGCATGCGTATTCAGCTTTTGACGGCACAACACGAACTCAACGCGACACGAGTCGCAGCACAGAGCTACCTCGAAAAGTGAAGACCTTACCTGTAGAAGTGCAGCAACGCAACGCACAACCGCTTGTACTTTTCGGAGGGGCCCGGTACACATGAGCAGTTGTTTTTTTTAACCACCTCGAACTCGCTGGACAGATTCTTCAACTTGAAGTAAATATGATGCGGTTCACCGAGGATGCTCGATCTTGCATTGCCTCTGTTTTACCAGTTAAATCCTTCATGACGATGAGAATGAAGCGGCCGGTGACCAGCACCCTTCCAACTCCGATGTCACAATCAAGAAACTTCATTCACCACAGCGCTAGAGTGTCCTAGAAGCTTTCTAGTACACTCTAACAGTGTCAAGCGAAAGTGCCGCGTTAGCTCTGTAGAGGGTAGCCATCTTTGTTTTCTTACCAGTGTGGCCAGCACACGGAGCATTTTCTGGAGCTGCGATATGCTGGGCCACGTGTGCTGGGCCGATGCCTCATTTACTAGGCGCCTGCCACACTTCTACGTTAACCCGGTTCCACACCATCTCCCTCCTTTTCTCCGAGGAAAGGCAACGAGCGCCGCGTGCGGCGAACGACTGCAATAAAGCTCACGTGATGCTGCCTTTCAGGTTGCCATCACATTTGTTACTATATTCTAGTTTACTATACTATAGTGAACTAGAATAGTATACTTCACTATACTTGTTACCGTATCAGAGGTGCTAGCTGCATTACTGAACAGCATCATGCTGGCAGACGCCCGCATTTCCGCTGCCGCCGGAATCGGGTAGGCAACGAGCGCTGCCTCACAGATTTCTGGCGAACTGTACGAAATGAAGCACGGCCACCTGGATCGGGGCGCGGTGCGGTGTCGCTCTGGCCGTCCCATTCGGACGGAAGAGGCGTAATTGCAGAAAGGGGCGTGGCCGCTGCTTTCGCCGCACCGCGGCGCGCGCCTACTACCCTTTCATTCTTTTGCTATCTATGCGGGAAGGTTTGCGGCGCCTTGAAAATATCGCTGTATAGTAACCGTGGGTTAGCGTACCACCTCCCCCTCCCTCACAAAACGCACATAAAAGAATGGGCGGCGGCTATCGCTATGTTCTTTGTTTTGTGCGTGTGTGCGCCAGTCCCTGTCGTGTTAATGGTGGGTTAATGGGCAGGTAAAGCTCGCGCATTGCCATTCCTTTTATAGAAGGATTGCCATGATGATTGTCTTATTTTGTACTTTCCATGTTTGTGTTCAAGCGAATTTGCAAGCATTACACGTTCACGATGCATAGAATAGTTTATTTAAAATAGAATAGAATATAGTATAGCATAGAATAGTTTAGTTTATTTATTTACTTACTGCACGTCGGAAAGCCGACATGGGACGATTTTGTCTGTAGTTTGAGTTGCGCATCCTGTTGAATTCACTGGGTGACTATTCTCAATATTTTGGGGGATAGCCTGTATGTCATGAGTAGTTTCAGACTCCAGCAAGGTTTCAGAAATCGTGGGTAGGCAGATCACAGACGTTGGAACCAGCTGGTGGCTTTCTTCACGGCCACTTGGTGTGCAATCTTCAACACTGTCACTGTGCAAAGAACCACCTTCGTTGCAGGAATTGCACACGGTGGTTGTTCCCACTCCAAATCTCGTCGCTTCTGTGGTATTTGCGGCTGCATATAGATGGGGTAACCAGGAAAGGCACTGGGAACAGCAGTCCTCTTCAGAAGCCGTCTCTTGGGTGAATCAGAAGAGTAGTCATCGCCCACAAAATGCAATGAGTAGACAACGCTACTGCCGGACTTGTCGTTTGAAATGAAATCTTTCCTGGATATGGCTTTAAGCCACTTTTGCGGGATAGCCTGGCGCTATGCAAACGAAGTCGCCTAAGCACGCTGCTTGGCTCTATCTCGAGCGTAATACGCTACAGTGAACTGCACTCGCTGTGTAAAGACCGATTAAGAAAACATAACAGCGTACTTTGATTCCAGTCACCACGTGCACGATGTCCAATGCGAATTTCTCCAAGCACGTCTGCGGCTGTCTACGGCGTCGCCAGCAAGGATGGATGGATGGATGTGGCTGTACCCTTTAGATCGGGCCGCGGCTAATGCCACCTAGCGGTAATACTTAGTGAACTAACCACTAGATTTATTTTTTTTCCCTTTAAATAGTGAAGTTGAGGATTAGTACTTTGCAGTGAAGGGTTTAATTTTCACTCGTGCCTTCACTTTAGCCACCAATCGGATCACCTCCTTCTAGTTAATTCTACCCGCTTAAAGTCTATTTTGCCCTCCCTGTCCCTAAATCCCAGTGCTTTGAAAAACTCTGCGCCATCATCCTGAACTATAGAGTGAAGCCCTTTACAGAACATTATCAAGTGTTCGGCAGTTTCTTCTTCCTCTCCACACGCACTGCATACTATGTCTACCCCTTCGTATTTGGCCCGATATGTCTCGGTTCGCAATACTCCCGTCCTGGCCTCAAACAGTAGAGAACTACCCCGAATATTATCATAGATCCTTTCCTTGGCAATTTCCTGATTAAAAGTTCGATAGATCTCTAGTCCGGACTTCTTAATCATGCCAATTCTCCACATGTAAGTCTCCGTTTCCTTCACTTTCTTTTTAACCGATAGTTCTTTTTGGTTTGGCCACCTGCTGTTTTCAAGTATTTACCAGACAATTTCCTGGTTTGCTTCCTCCATTTTGTATCGACATTCTTCATGTACAAGTAGCTGAAAACCTTACTAGTCCAACGCTCCTCCCCCATTTCTCTCAATCGCTTCTCAAATTTTATCTTGCTGCTAGCTTCCCTGCACTCAAATGATGTCTGTCCCATATAACCTTGTACTCCCTGATTTGGTGTATTCCCGTGAGCTCCTAAAGCAAGCCTATCTATTCCACGTTGCTTAATTTCTAATCTTGCTTGAACTTTTGATCTCATGCACAAGACCGCATTGCCAAACGTCAGACCAGGAATCATGACCCCTATCCATGTTCCTCTCACAACATTATACCTATTGTAATTCCACAGTGCCCTGTTTTTCATTACCGCTGCATTCCTGTTACCTTTAGTCGACACATTTATTTCGTGTTCCCTTAGGTACTTGGTCCCATTGTTTATCCATACGCCCAGATATTTGTATTTATCTGTTGTCTCTAGCGTGACTTGTATTCTAAGTTCACTACCTTCATTATCATTAAAAAACATGACTGCTGATGTTTCCTTACTGAATCTAAAATCTAACCTATCTCCCTCATTACCGCAGATGTCCATCAGTTTCCGCAAATCTTCCTTGTTGTCGGCCATTAGCACTATATCATCTGTGTACATTAATGCTGGTAGTGCCTGATCAATAAGTTTTTCTTGTTTAACTAAAGAGAGGTTGAAGCCCAGTCCACTCCCCTCTAATTTGGCCTCTAATCCTTGTAGGTACATCATGAATAACAAGGGTGACAGAGGACACCCCTGCCTAAGTCCCCGTTTCACCTCTGTGGGCTTGGATACCTGTTTTTCCCACTTTATAACTACCTTGTTACTTTTATAGATTTCCCTTAAAAGATTAGTGACTCCATCTTTCACACCCAGTGTGTCTAGTATTCCCCACAAGTCCTCTTGAACCATGCTATCGTACGTTCCCTTGATATCCGAAAATGCTAGCCACAAGGGCCCGAGTTCTTTTTCTGCTGATTCGATGCACTGCGTCAGTGAGAACAGATTGTCTTCCAACCTCCTGTGTTTCCGAAACCCCTTCTGCAGTTCCCCCAGCAAGGGAGTGGGAGAACAGCGCCGCGTCGCGGCACGCGGCCGAACTACCTCTATTACATTTTTTCAAAGGCGCGCGCGCTGAATGGGACAACCGGAGCAACCGCCGCGCGCCCCGATTCAGGCGGCCGTGACTGAAGAAACCGCCGCTCCAATAGAAAAGCGGGTGACGCGCGGGCATCTAGTAAATCAGGCATTGACTGGAACTGTGTGTGTTGGTGGGGGGGGGGGGGGAGCTGTGTGATGTGTTTGAGAAGGAGGGATGAATTACGAAGGCTATTCACGCTGCATGTCTATACAATGAATGAATACTGCTTTTATTTGCACACTTCCGCACTTGGCGTGCCATAGTCTCGGTCTCGTAGTGGTCCTTGGAAAATTACCAACACCAGTACGTGATATCTCTGTAGAGTATAGTAAAGCTAATCAAAGCTAAGTGCGCATCAAAACCAGCATGTAGGCTTTCATTACTTTATAAAGATGCGTTTGCAACGATCCCCCTCTCCTCCTTATGTAAATTGTTGTCAGACATTGTGAAATAATCAATATTGCTTGGGTTGTCTTTTTTTCATTGCTTGGACGCTTGACGCCAAAGCCGAAAGCCCAGGGGAAAAAATCAATTGATGGCAGTAACGCATAACAATTAACAACGTTACGGGTAATATACAATGCTTGCTAGTGACTCACAATAACAAAACCGTTAATATTTTAAAACTGTAGCAGGTAACCCACAACATATACTTCCGCTGACATTTTTTGGTAGCCTGAAAGGGTGCACGTTACTAGTTACTTTTTATTACAGTAATGCATTTCACATTATTTTTTAAGCAATCTTGGTTCTTGCACTAATTATGCAAACAGTGCAACTATTTAGATGCACTACTACTATATAAGAATTTATTATGGTTGCACTACATTTATTTGCTGTTTTAATTTTGTGTGGAAGCACTGCACATTGTGGCATGTTTGAACATCAAAAATACTTTTGATAGTTATTTTCAGTAGTGTCATGGTGAGAAAATAATAGAACTGGCTACCACAGATACCTCAGAAGTCATCAGATGTAACTTACCCTACTAACACTATATTTCAAATACTTATTGGAGCAGGCTAGACTCAAGCTATGCTTAAAACAAACCATTTGTTGACTTAGCATTACATCTGATTATTCATTATAAATGTGCTACTCCATATCAAGTTCTTGTGAATGTAGCGAGCTCCATTCATTCTAACTTGTAAGAGCTTTCGATTATTCGTGTTTGTGTAATGCTTTTTGGCCATTTTTTAAACGCTCATTTTCCCCTTGAACCACCAGTGAATGAAACATGCTGCCATGATACACTTGGTGAAATTAGAAATTTATCGGGCACTTTCGGCCTCCCAAATTAACTACTGCACGCTTGTGTGGGACACCACTACAGATACTAACATACACAAATTTCTTGTTCTTCAGAAACGTGCACTTCGAATTATAGCCAACGTTCCACATCTGCACACAATATTACCTCTTTTCGCAAAATTTAACATAACCAGAGTCACTGAGGTGTGTCAGTTTCGTTTGCTGTACTCGTACTTATTTTCCTCTAAAATGGTATCTTCACTTCTAAAATCACTGACAGGACTACAATGGCAGTTCAGTGACCAATGCACCCGTAGTAAGGACAAATAGCTTGCCCCAAAAAGGCATGCTAATTACCTAAGACAATCAATTGTCTACATTGTCCCTTCGCTTTTCAATAAGCATGGAAACGAAAATATATGAGCCATCTTTTCTTGGTTCCAACGATTCATGATACTTGTGTGTGAGAACAGGTATGTAGACCTAATAAACGATTTGCTAAAAGTATTGATCTTTTTTTTATATCTTTATGGTAATTATTTCTAGTTTTAATTATCACATGAAGTTCCATTGTCTTACTGCTTTTTGTTTTTTCAATGACTCTGTCAAATGATCAGTATTGTACACAAAATCATTTCTTATGTATTCTTAATAATATGACTAAATATACGAATAGCACAACTTGAAAGTAGTTATAGTGTAACTACGGAAGTGAAGAAACAAGGATAGAAAATTGTTTCTTCGCTTTCGTAGTTACACTGTAACTACTTTTCAGTTGCACTGCTCATATACTCAGTCATATTAATAACAACACATAAGAAATGAATTGTATCATTGCACTGGATACCACATAATTCCATAACTATGGAAGCGAGGAAACAAGGAGAGAAAAAACAATAGAAAACTGTTTCTTCGCTTCTGTAGTTACACTGTAACTTCTAGTTGCGCTGTTTGTATATTCATTTGTCTTACCAGCTAGCCCAAGTTTCCTTGTTTATTAATATGTTCTTATTAATACAACCCATGTATATCATATTTTAATTTGCTGTATGCTGTCTATAGTGCTGTCATAAAGGGCTTTCAGGCATTCTCGAGCTGTTCATAATAGCTTTTTGCATGAAGGACCCCCAACAAATTGTAAAAGAACAATTGGAAATAAATATTTGATTGATTGATTGATTTTTCAGAAGGTGGCCCAGTTTTAGAGAACAGATATGCATGGTTTTGAATAATCTGCATCGTTGATAAGGCCATTGTTTTGTTTCTACTTTGACAGCTCTTCAACAAGCAGTTTGTGCTAGAATATACAGGAACACTAAAGGCTGATGTTATATTGAGTAAATATAGCTTTATTCACACTGAGACCTCATTATAGCGAAGTTGCATGTTGCTCTAAAATAATTTTGTTATATCCAAAAAATCGTTATAAAGGTATATTCCTAGCACTGTATCTATTGCAAGACTATTCTTGATTTACTTCGTCATATTCAGATTCGTTTTATAAAGGTATGAGTGTATTCATATGACTAGTACACCTCAATTGGTTACATCTATTTATCGGCCCTATGAGGAACCACTTCATTCCGCCGAGCTTGACCTGTTGCACACTAATGATGATACCTACAGATTACGACGTAAAGCTGACGATCAAGGGTTAATCATTTGTTGCACTTTCACTACTTTCCAGTCACAGGGGAAATGGCCATCTGGCCATTTGTGAGTATCGGTTAATGCGTCATGTATAAAGTTTTAAATGAGATACTTACGCTATCTTTGTCCCACGGCTAAAGTGATTGGAAGAAGTTCTAATGGGTGAGACACGGTAATTATTTGTGGTAGCTTGCTCAGTGACCATTGCAAGGTTTAATCAAGTGGCTGAAGAATTTGTCACATAAGCTGTGAACGTGCAGGTGATGATGTCATGATCATTATCAGCCTGACTACGTCCACTGCAGGACAAAGGCCTCTCCCATGTTCTGCCAGTCAACTCGGTCCTGTGCTTGCTGCTGCCAATTTATACCTGCAAACTTCTTAATCTCATCTGCCCACATAACCTTCTGTCTCCCCCTAACCCGCTTGCCTTCTCTGGGAATCCAGTTAGTTACCCTTAATGACCAGCGGTTCTCCTGTCTATGCGCTACATGCATGGCCCACGTCTATTTCTTCTTGATTTCGACTATAATATCCTTAACCCCCGTTTGTTGCCTAATCCACTCTGCTCTCTTCTTGTCTTTTAAGGTTACACCTACCACTTTGATGATGTACAAGTGATTATATGTAAAGAAGATGAAAAAGTTTTATGTTTGTCATGTGAAATGAAAGAGTTATTTGTTTGTTATGTTCACATTCCTTTCCAAATTGGTCTTCTCACTGTTGCACATAATGAACAAAAAATACAGGAAGGAGTGGCCTTGGAAAGTCAACGCTCATCAACACCCTCTTCAAGGCCAACATCAGCCGGAGGTCGTGCACGAAGAAAGGATCCGAAGGAACAGAGCCGGCCCCTTACATCATTCCCAAGACAACTGAAGTCAAATCAGTGAGCCATGGTAAGTGACTTACCCCCGTATTCTAAAATGTCCCCTTCACTTAACACTCCACCTTGACTTGAGAAAGTCGATGGGAGCACCCTCTCTAGGCACAGCGAGTCACTGCGGATCACCGATAAAGTTCAGCGATTCTTGAGAAGTGCATCATCATTTTCGATTGAGCAGTGGCGCAACGCTCAGCTCTGTCAAGTTAAAAACCAAATTCGAGTCGGGGAGCACTCGTGACCACAGGGGTGACTCCATATCCTTAATGTCCGGGCAGCCTTGCTAGTTTGCATATCTCATGCAAAAATATTTAACTAGCATTTATAATAATAATTTATGAGGTAGTCCATGCTGAAACCACAATATGATTATAAGGGACACTGCAGTGGAAGAATTCAGATTAATTTTGACACCTGGGGTTCTTCAATGTACGCCTAAATTTCAGTACACAAGTGTTCTTGAATTTAGCCCTCATCATCATCTGTCAGCCCAGGCCGGAAATCGAGCCCACACCTTTGGATCTATAACCACTTTAATTAGAGTGTTATTCCTTTAACCCTTATAACCACCTGCTCACACTTAAAAAAGCTAGAAACAATACCCATTAGTACCCACTTCTTTTTGATAAGCTATTGTAAGGGCACTTTTCAAACTGATGGCGTCTGTCTTTTCATACCTGTCATACATTTTTTTTGTTTTTTTTTTACTATGAGGTAATTCTATGGTGGCTGTTGAAATGTGTACTGTACCTGTACTTCGTATTATATTACTCCTACGCAATACTTACTATGTCGTGCGCAAGTAATGTTATTTTATTCTACTGCCCTGTAATTGTAGCCTGTGGAAATCTTCCTTTACAATGTATTGAATTGTACTGTATACCGCCCTCACCCTATGCCTCTCACGGGGCCTGTGAGGTATTCTCAGATAAATAAATAAATAATACAACTGAGCTACAGACAACAAAAATGCCATGCCTTGTAGAGTAGCATTGCATTTAACTACACTTCATGTCCGTGTGCTTAAAACAGGCACATTAATGTTGATTGTGTTACTATTTAATTATCCTTTGTAACTGTGCTTACTAACATAGGAAACAGTTACACATAGGAACAGTAGTTGTCATCCATACAACAACAACAACAAAAATGCTGCATTTAGAGCGAGCAGTGTTCTCTTGAACTTTGTTGCAGGCAAAAGCACATACCCAAAGAGAAAAATATTTCGCACATCTTTTTTTTGTATATTAGTACGTCAAGATCAGTTCTGTCAGTGACACGAATTAACCGAGAAGTCTGGTGCTGACGGAGCTTTGCAGAAAACAAGGACAAACAAATAAATATTATTTGATCTCCAAACTGTTCCACAGCTTTTAACTGTGGCCGACTCAGAGGAGGCCTCACATTTCTAATGTGACTCAAGGTAACAGGAGAAGTGTCCTAGGCTTAAGTGGCTTGGTGTAGTCGGCAGTAATGACACCAAGGTTCATATGCACAGACTGTGCCAATTCTTGTGCATGCCCATGCCTCCTGCTCTCGTTCACAATATACTTAACTGTGAGTTCATAATGAGCCCATAATTTGGTTCTTCTACTACCAAAGCAAATATAGTAGTGATATATTATGTATCCATAAGCCAATCTTTCAAGAGGAAATAGTAAGCAAGCATGAGAACAAACATGCGCGAGATTGAACCTGAAATGATTCAGAGGTTAGGTAATAAAAATGTGTTAGTTTGGAGAGTATAAAGTGTTACAGTTCTTGCAATCGGCGTTTACAAACTGTTGGGAAGCATTTAACTGCTTCAGACATATGCTGTGAAGTGGCCAATTCGCTGTATATGTGTGAAAAAATGGCTCTGATAAATCTTTATAAGTCAGTGCTGTCATTCGTGCATTCCCTTTCTGTGAACCGATTTACGTGTGCTGCCTCATTTATAGTGATACGTACTCAGCTGTGGGCAACGATGTTCTTGCATGATGTCTGTCGTGTTCAGGTTCTAATCACTACAATATCTGCAGAGTGCTTATTCCATTGAACGCGCGTGCAAAAATTAAATGCCTGTCTTCAATGAATGCTTCTATCTCATGCCTGACAAGAGTTCTGTATTCTTGCTTACTCGGCGTTATGATTGCAAGGCTAAAGCAGATTGTAAGCTCCCATACAGCACTCAATTCTGGTGCTGCTAGCATTATGCGTTATTTGTATTTTTACTGCAGTAATCGAAGAGAAGGGCACAAGGCTTCGGCTGACTGTCACAGATACACCAGGCTTTGGTGACCAGATTAACAATGAGAACTGGTAAGTGTGGTCTGCTAAGCTTTCACTTATTTGCTTCAATAATTATTGGATGAGTTGGATACAACTTTACCGATAGCTAACTTTACGATAGCTAATGAAGCTGTGATTATGAAGTCAAAACATAACCCGGAACCTCATATCAGCTATAAAGAAGAATCACCGCTATATCACAATCGGTCTCAGCACTATCTCTTTGAATAAAAAAAATATATAAGTATCACAGCCACAATCAGTCTCAGTACTATCTCAACTTTAATCACAATAATCACCTCCGAAAGCTTCACCCCATAATTATCTTCAAGCAGCTTGTAATACAGTAATATTTTTAAACTGATTATCTAACTGAACAAGTAAAAAGCTAATTGATCAATTATCTAGCTAATTGACTGGTTGTTTGATGGCTCAGCTAACTAGGTGATTTGCCGATATATTTAGCTAACTGACCAAGCAGTTGGCTGACTGACTACTTAGCTTGCTAAGCCGTGTATGTATTTAGCTAAATGACTAATGAACTACTTACTAGTCTGCTGACTGACTAGCTAGCTGTCTCAGTAGTCAGTTGATTGATGGATTAATAAACTAACCAGCCAACTGACAAACGAGCTAGTTGGATTATTCATCAAATATTAGGCTGACTGATGCACCATTTCAATAGCTTGCCAAGTAGTTATTGTCCGACTGCCTTGCAAATTAGCTCAGTAACTGATGTACTAACTATCAGACTGATTAATCAGCTAGCAAGATCTCATCAATAAGCTAGTTGATATACCAACCTGGGAGCTAACTGGCCAAATCGCTGATTGACTGGCTATCTAGCTTGATTAATAAGTGACCATGTGAGTAGACAACTAATTAACCAGCTACTAACTGACTGGTTGAATGGGCAGCAAGATAACTGATGCACTAGCCGGTTAACTGATTGACTGATCAGCCAGAAAATCGACCAGTAAGCCAGCTAGACGACTCGTCAACAATTATAATCATAGTAGTAATATGCAGGGTTTCATGTCCCAAAACCACAATGTGATTAAAGGAGACGCTGTAGTGGAGCTCTCCGGGAATATAG
This sequence comes from Rhipicephalus annulatus, assembly GCA_013436015.1. Taxonomy (NCBI): domain Eukaryota; kingdom Metazoa; phylum Arthropoda; class Arachnida; order Ixodida; family Ixodidae; genus Rhipicephalus; species Rhipicephalus annulatus. The sequence continues at coordinate 316,488 of WOVY01012324.1, read as the reverse complement.
ACCATCTGGAGTTCTTGAACGTGCGCTGACATCGAACAGCACACTAACCTGCACTGTTACGCCACCATCGAAATGCAATTGTCGCGGCTGGGATTTAACCTGCGACCTTCGGGGTGGCAGCTGAGACTCGTTATCAATTACATAGCTAACTCATATGCTAGCTATCCAGGCGAACAAGCTGATTGACTAACCGCCTAGCCATTGGCTTGGTAACTGATCCCCTCAGTGGCCGACCGAATGATAGGGCTACCAGATAGCTGATAACCTGCACCGACTACTGCTAACGTGTCACCCTCCCTTTCTCTCGTAGCTGGCTGCCCATTCTGGAGTACATCAACGAGCAGTACGAGAAGTACCTCAGCGAAGAGCAGAGCGTCACGCGGAAGAGGCACATCCCAGACACACGGGTCCACTGCTGCCTCTATTTCGTGCCCCCAACAGGACACGCGTGAGTGTGCGAAAAAAATGTGCGCGAGGTATTTCTAGTTAGTCGACAATCAATCCCCATTCGAGCTTGGCAACTAAGCATCGGTGACCGCTGTGAAATTAATAGTATTGTAATGAAGCCAACGTGATGAAATACTTTGTGTGGAGAGGTTGAATGAACAAGAGCACATGCTTCAGACAGGATGGCCACAATTTCATTTGGAGGACCTTGCCTAAGGAAATGGTACCTCCATAACAGTCAACATGCTTTTTACCCACGTATCTATTTGGGTGCTAATATTTATGGTAAAGATGGTAATATTTACCATGTTGTATCCAATATATATAAATTACTATATAACCATATATTACAATGTTGTATATTTCAATATATACATGTTCACAGCATTGCTGTTCAACCGTACTTGTGGAATGTCCAGTTCTCGACAGGAAAATATGATTTCAATGCCACAAATATATAAAACATAACAATATCACAAATATAAAATAATTATCAATTTGCTTTATTTTTGTGGACTGCTGATATATGTAGATCAGTGATTCTGAGATCCATATGCACATTGTTTTCCGAGAACTAATGACTTGTATGGCAGGTGCATGAAAGTGTATCAAATGTTCAGTGCACAGTTAATGTGAGGAAGTGACACAGCTGGGATATTACATGCCTAATAGCAAGTTACTATATGAATAGAAAATTACTCATAGTTTCTAAGTCTAAGAAAGGACATGAGATGGAAACAGCCTAGTAATAAGATAAATCTGTATTTTAAGGAAGACACTTGCAGCTGTCTTTTGCAGTTGTCCAGCACATAACCAAGGGTGCAGTAACACGAAGCATGGCAAAGGCTTAATCGTGAAATTGCCCCTTCCAACAATGCACGCTTTCCTTTGCAGCCTCACGCCTCTGGACATTGAGTTCATGAAGAGGCTCGACAAATGCGTCAATATCGTTCCAGTTATAGCAAAGGCGGACACACTGACGCTCGAAGAGCGGAGCAACTTCAAGCAGAGGGTGAGCCGACGCTTTTTAGATGTAAAGTACCTTAGGGTCGAGCTTGATGCGGTGTGCGGCGTGACCACCTTTACTGCGCATGCACCCCCCCGTTCCCTTTCTTCCTTAAACTCCCCCCTTTCTCGCTTTTCGACCCCTACGCAGGCAGCATCTGCTAGCCTATGCTCGCTCCCCCTTTCTCTTCTCTAGGCATCCCTCCCCATGGCATCAACACTGCCATTGTGCATGCATGCCTCGTCCCCCCCTCTCTTAAACTCCCCCACCTCTCTCCTCTAGGCATCCCTCCCCACACACATGCACACATGCGCTATGGGCGTTAACACACCCATAGCGCATGTGTGCCCCTCCCCCTCTTTTCTGCTCCCCTTCTCTCACTTCGCAACGCTGATTCAGGCAGCATTTGCTAGCCTACACTCGCTCCTCCTCTTTCTACTCCAGGCATCCCTCTCCACAGCGTTAACACCGCCACTGCGCATGCGTGCCCCTGCCCCCTCTCCTACCCTCTCTCTCTCATTACAATGCGGACAGCGTCTGCTAGCAAGTTTCTTGATTGAAAAAACGTACTGCTCGCGCCAACCAAAGCACAACAAATCAACCCAACAAAGCACTAATTGACCTCGAATTGCATTCCCCAGAACTGCGAAGGGTAGACAGCAAGTTAATAATTATTAAGGCCCATTAAAATGTTCCATCAGCCTTGATATGAATTGAAATGCCTCACACACGTTTCTTTTCTCATTGGCTCTATGGCAGTGAGAACATCATGCAAGATCATAGCACCTGCAGAGGTGGTGTCTCAGGGCCAAATCAAGCATGCAGCGGCGAGTCGGCAGGGAAAGCGGGAACGAAACACTTTCTTCGTTGCACAGCCGTGATTCACTTATTTCACTTCCAAATAAAACAAGAACGAGTCGAGAAACTGTAAAAATTTGTTTCCGCAGGACACGACATGTACCCATTGGTACAGTTGACCTCGCAGCAGTTCATGATTCTGATTAGCTACATGCTAGCGGGCATTGCGAGAGCTTGTGATTCTGTTCCGACTCTCAACATCTGTCTGCTCCGACGGCGACGACGCGGTGCACCAGTAATCACTCACGGAGTGTATACCTGAAGCTCTGAAAGAGTTAAGCTCATGTTCAAAAAAGTTGACTGTTGGGCAAGTTGGTGTTTTGACATAAAAAGTCTGCTCCTTCTCGTGTGTCCTGCTTAGTTGCTCGAATTTTTGTGAAACTGCTGTACTTACAATCATGCATCACTTTCACTGATTTCAGATCCGAGAAGACCTGCAAAAGAATGGAATCAGTGTGTACCCCGTGCAAGAGTTCGAAGACGACCCCGAGGAAACTGTCCTCAACAACAAGATCAGGGTGAGCCACTGTTACGAAGCATGTGAATCAATGAACAGTGAAAACCAACTGACAGCCGAAGCCAAGGAAAGAACGGGGAGGTTATTTGTAGTAAAAGACAACTTGTCACCAGCAGGAACCGAACCTGGAACCTCCAAATGACACATCTAATGCTCTATCAATTGATCTGCGGCAATGGTCATCGTCCCACCCACTTTATGGTGTATATACACTCCATTCGAAGCTCAATATAACGAACCATTATAAAATGAAATATGGGTAATGAAAAATAGCCTTGCAATAGATACTGCAATAATTCAAGATCACAAAAGAAGAGCCACTAAGAATGAAAAATGCACACCTGCGGTTCTAATGAAATACTTAATTGTGTACGCATGCATTCACTGTTTTCAAGAAAACGAATGAAACAGTGGAAATGGCGGAAGAGGAGGGCGGGGTGCACTTGCTCCGTCATTGGGGCATATTGCAAGTCTCGAAAAAAGGAGAGAGGCGCTTGATCAACCGGGGAACACTTGGAAATTTTATGGTGTGCAGCTCGAAATGCTCACTTCAGCGAAAAGCTGTGGAATTTAAGTTTATGGTGTTCTCATTTGGGTTTATGGCATTATTTGTCAAGAAAAAAAGGGAACACCTTCTAGCTGGCTTCAAGATTTCCTTGTAGATTCCGGGCCGCGCGCTGCCCTATAATGTTTGGTTTGCGTGTTCTCAGAAGCCTTGACTACTCGGCACCGTTTCCCGACAACGCTCAAAAAGTGTTGCAGGGCCCTTTTAAACGCACGGATATATCTGAGGTAGTGGACAGGAGGATGACCGTCGTTGTAGCTCAAGCGGTAGAGCGATCGGACACATTATTTGAAGGTTTCAGGTTTGGTCTCCGCCAGTAACAAATTGTCATTTTTGTCTGTGTCGTAATTATTGCGAATAACATCCTCTGCAATTCCCTTGGCTCTATTGTCAGTTCGTTCTCATGAAGGTTGTGTCTAACAAAGAAAAAAAAAAACAAGAAAGACGAGCCTTTAACTCTCCTTCTGTCGGAAATCAAAGAATACAACATACATATAGTAATTATTTATGCAATGTAAGCATAGTAGACAGGAATAATAAAATAGACATGCCTATATCACGAGAGATATGTAGTTATTACAGAACTGGAAATTGAGCTGACACCCAAATGCCACTACAGCCACGGCATTTTATAAACTGTAGCTTATCACTCACACAACAAAAAATACAGCTGCACCTTCTGAATACTAAATCAGCATAGGTCCAGACCTCATGTTAAAGTTTTTGCATGACGCTCATCACATGATTATGTTCAGGTGCAAATAAGCTATTTTGTCAATGATGTATAACTGTCAAGCTCACCAGAGCTGTCATGGCAATCGAAAATTACCAGGTTATGTCAACACATGATGTAAGCTTTCCAAGTTGTGGTGGTCTTTCCTTGCTACGAGAAACAACATTCTTGCTTCTAATTCAGTCTTTGGAATGCTTGGAATGCTAAAGCTGCTGCGTGTTTCGGAGCACTTTGGTACCCTTTTTTTTTTATCATTTAGAGCATGCAACAAGAACGAAAACATCGCAAATAGTATGACATGGAGCACTACGTAATAAATTGAAACAGCAATACTCTTTTTAATCACTTATTACACATATTACGATAAGATGCGTTTTGAGAGTAGAGTAAAGTGCCATGATGAAAAAAAAAAAAAAAAAAAACCACCACCACTCTACCTTTGGCAGGCCGCCATTCCATTTGCTGTTGTGGGCAGTGACAAGCAACACACGGTGAACGGTCGCACGGTCTACGGCCGACAGACTCAGTGGGGGCTTGTCGAGGTGGAGAACAGACACCACTGCGAGTTTCCCGACCTCAGGGATATGCTTATTAGGTGAGTGGCGTATCGAGAAATTCAATATAGGCTCGTCTTGTGCTCAGCAATTGGCTTTAACTTGAAGCAGTTACTCGGCTTTGTCAAGTCTGGCTATAAAAACGCTTTATGGTGTGAATGCGTGCAGGCATACTCCTGTGCATAAGTTGGGGGAGGGCGGGAGGGGCGGCCATCCTTACCTCGTGCATCTAAATCCTGGTGACCACCTGGTGCATCTAAATCCAAATAGACGGGCCTCAGGCATTCTCGCCTTCATCAAAAATGTAGCCCCCGTGGCCAGGAATCGATACCGCCACCTTTAGGTCAGCACCTGAGCACCATAACCAGTATACAACCGTGGGGGGTTGAACCACAGCTTGACTCGGTTAGTTACGCCTCAATTAACATCTGATGACATGGACATATCCAAGATGCCAATTTAATTTCTATTCCTCGAGTGTGTTCACTTTGAGCATTGCGCTGGTCTCGGGAATTGGTGCATTAGCTTCTAGCTAATGCACATTTCTCAATGTGAGGAAAGCGGTCCAGTAAGTATCACAACAGTATGGCCACTTATGTCGCCTGTGGAAACATAGCACAAAATATTGAGACATGAACACAGGGAAATGACTATGTCTGTTCTCTGTGCTACGTCTGTGTCCAAATATACTAGGTGTTTAGAAAAATGTGCTGTGGTAAAGCCTTTGAACAGTAGGTCGTTCTCTCCAGCGCCTTCTAGTGGGTCACCCTTTTCATAAGAAGAAGAGCAGCTCGTGCAGAATGGTCCCCGCACTGACTGTCGCTGTCGTGAATCATCGCGGAGTGTTGTCCGCCAATAAACCTCTTAACAATTTGGTGGAGGTGCTGGGTATTCAGGAACTACCTCTGCGATTTCCTGCTGAATGGCTCGGCAGAGCGGAGGTGGAAGTGTACTTGATGGCTGTTGAGCATGTTGTGGGGAAGCAAAAGCCAGTAAAGAGACCTGGCGGGCAACTTCCTCACGCACGAACGACTTGACCTCTTAACAGTGCCAAATCCTCGATTCCTTCAGAATTACTTGTTCTTCAGCCACAGGCACCCTAAGGTGGTTAAAGAAATAACTTGGGACCATAATTAAGAAGCTTAAGTTAATAAACCTTTCAAATTGTTGAGTTCGGTGGTTACGTCAGAAGAGTTCAGTCCCTGTGGTCATTAAATTGACTATCTGGTCAGACCTATACTCATACATCATGTGCAGTGCTGTACAACTAATGCAAGATGTCCTGCCGGAGAAATGTGGAAGTCCACACATCTCTCACTTTGCTTGTAGTAAAATTTCTTGCTAGCTGAGCTTGAGCCCGCATTCAGGCATAATGATGGGCTGCAGAAGAAACACTAAAAAGAAAAAAACAAACAGATGCTAAGCAGCCCATAATACTTAACTACTGTACAGCAGTGCTTGATTATAAGGCACAAAGCATTTTCTTTAATAACTTTGACTAAGAACTGGAAACGTGGCTGATCCCCCTATCTGAGAATCGGTGCGACACAACAGTGAAACGTGTCTTCACAGAGGTAATTGAGCATGCATTGTGCATTTTTTTTGATCAACAGCAACAAATTGAAAAGTGACGTGAAGAATGGCAAGCAACTTGAAACTTGCAGCACACACCTCAAGCAGAAAGCATGCACGAAATTAGCGTTCACAGGACGAGCACGGATTAACACGCGCAGGAGAGACCACACTCCGTGGAGGTGGCGCCCTGCAGACGCGATGACCTTTAATGCGCCCAACGTGAGCCCCTCGTGCCATCTTGCTACTGACAACGAAAACCCGCCGAAGTTTCGGAGCTCTGAGAATTTCCAAACAGTGTGTGGTGTATATAAATGGCCTGCAGTTAGCATCCTCAACCACATTTGCTCTGTGGCGTAACGGTTAGCGCCGCGCGGTGTGAATCCAGAGGTTGCTGTTTTGATGCCCCGCGACAAACTCTTTCCTTCTCACTTTTTTTTCTTTGCAATCTGTTATTGTATATTCTACAACATCATATCCGTGACTGAAATATGTCAACAAAGTCGTGATGGACCCCAGTAAAACGTGTTGAAGGGGCCCTGCAGCACTTTTTGAGCATGGTCAGAAAACGCTGCTGATCGGTAGTAGAGGCTTCCGAGAACACGAGAGCCAAATGTTATATATAGCGCAGCAGGCAGCCTGGAATTCGCAATAAATTATCAAAGTCAGCTAAAAATTGCATTCTCTTCCCTCGACAAATCACAAATCACGTAGATGAACCATCTATCAGTCATTGGCTGATTTGAACATAGCGTGCTCAGTTGTTAAAGAAATTGCCGCGAAAGGCCGTCACTTGTCCACGCGTGCGCACTGAAAAAGTTGATTATTCGATGAAAAACCAGCAAAATGTGCTCAAGGTCACGAGGCGAGCGTGAGGTTTTTTGTTTGCCCCTCCCATCCCTCTCTGCCCAGCTTCCAGCACTTTCGTGGGGACGAGAGAAGAGAGAATGCGATTACAGCGTGTGCCAAATCTTTGCAACACCGCTCGTACTGGACGGATTTTTAAAATTTTTGCGGCATTGAGTTTGTGAAGCAATACGATTTTCCAGTGAATTAATTTCATGGCTACCCAAAAAAGTGTTTCAGGGCCCCTTTAAAAAAAAAGGTGCACTATAGGTGGCAAGATCGCTGAACTATTTCTTGGCAGGAAGACATTCACTGTAAGTAATGTTGCTGCCTTTGTAGCATGGCACCTGATGTATGAAATCGTGCAAAATAGGTGGTTCACGTGCAGGGAGGTAAATAAACTGCCCTCAGTTTCGACATCATTGAGCAGCTTGCTAAATCCGTTCTTTATGCATTCGTCTCTTTGCAAGTCACCGTGAGATTTTGATAAAATCGTTTGGTTTCTTTCTGGAAGGACTCACATGCAAGACCTCGTCGAAGTGACCAAGACGGTTCACTACGAGAACTTCCGCCACGAGAGGCTACAGGCACGCCACGGCCACATCAACGGACATGGCATCAACATTGTGAACCTGAACGAGAGTAGCCTCTGAGACGTGCACAAATGATCGTCAATTTTTTTGTCTTCCGCCTATATATTTTACTTGCCCCTGACCTCCTAGCATGCTCTGGGTTTGTTTGCTTGTAGAAACGTGAAGACCACTATCGTTCGTGTCTTCATATCTTGAGGTCGATTCTGTCAACACAAAATTTCGAAAAATGTGAAGCCTGCATTCTGAGCTAAATGCTTTGCTTGCAATTCAGTGGCATATTATAAGGTGTCACACAAAAGCGCAATCTGGCATTTTATGCATGACAAAATTGTTTGCTAAGCTGTTGAGCATGTCATGAACACGCATTTGGACGAGATGAAGCAATAACAAAAAGCAAACAAATATGTCTACAAGCAAAGAAAAAAATCTCGAACTCGACTACAAAATGCAAAAAAAATAACGGTACTGTTTTGAGAGTTATTTTATTAATATCACACATATCACATTTCAGCGTTCCACTTGATGTGAGTCAGGAGAAATTCCTGCCTTTTCGTAGGGTCACAGCAATTGTGTCATTTTATGTGAAAGTGTGCAGAGACATCGTCATGAATGTCGTGCGTGTAGTAATTATGCTAGATAGGTGAAACCATAAGAACCGATGTTCGCTCTAATTGTGAAGCATCCCATTTATTCTTCGAGTCCTGAAGAAGAAAGCAATGCTCACAGCAACGCTCGTGTAGAGCTTACCCTAAAAACTTCGTAAGATCTCAAAAGAAACGAGCAATTCTTCTGGAATTGCCGTACATGACATTTGAAGAAGAGTGTCGAAACGAAACTCGTTTGCTAATTTTACGATCATAGTTTCATGTATTACCTACACCGCCACGTCACATAGCCAATCCCGTTGCCACATCCCTAAGCGGAACAACTTGTTGCAACCTTTTCGTGCGCCGTGGCAAGAATCTCAGCTGGAGGAGCTGTTTGGCAACGAACGCGTCTTTCGCTGTGCCAAGAAGACAGCACCTACTTAACTTTCCCACGCATTTGGTAAAAAGTGACCAAAAGTGCTTACTGACGTTTAATGGTGAAAACAACTGTTGTTCTTCCAGTGAGAAACATGAGAATATGCTCAGCTGCTGGAATGAATAGCACAGGCTGTGACAGCTTATGAAGTGGCAGTCTGTGCCCAAGTGAGACGTGGGTCTTCTAGTCATGGCTTAAATATCCCGTATGTCATCGTTCAGCAACTGCCCATTTTAATAATCGCAAGAACTTTACGTGAAGTCCGGGTGGAACCAGTGCCGACTTGATGCTAGCTGCCAGACTTTTGCGATAAAAGTCACACTAAAACTGATGTGGCGAGGATAGAAGTACTGAGCTTGCAGACCGAGCGTGGCAAGTGCTTTAGTGAAAGAAATAAGTAGTTAAAAAAAAAGAACACTGTGTACAATGTGTTGTGCAAATTGTGTGTGTCCTGCAAATTTCTCCGTTATGTGGCATCCTTGTGAAATGTCTCTTCTCCCGTGCAACAACCCATGCTGCCGTTTATACTGTCAATACTGCTTTCTTTCCTTCTTATGGGACAATGTATAAGATCCATTTTAATTTTTAGCCTAAACATTACCAGGCCTAGGCAGAAACTACGGGGAGGGGTGGGGGGGTTGGGCTCTCTTTGGACAGCTTCATGGGGGGCAGAGCACCCACCCCCTGATGCCGGTTGGGAAAATTTTTTTTAGAGCTTGTCTTCGGTTCTCGTCCATTGACAACAGACTGTTGGCCATCCTCTCTGGCAGTTATTTCAGAGGGGGCTATTTACGTCAGCACCTTTTTCCTTTCAGGCTTTCAAAATTTGGATCATGGGCCAGTGACAAGTCAAACTTTCAATGGGAAACGCCCCTCAAACGTATATGAGGGTGCGTAGTATGTTGTGTTGATGAACTTTAGCGACTGCTCAAGTTATGACTAGTTAAAAGAGTCGCAATTAGTTTTCACAAAACAAAAGTGCTTCTGAGAATACATACACAGTATACCCAACACAGTTGAATGATTACACAGAAATTTTCTCGCCAATACAAAAAGTGCAATTTCTTCGTTGTCTAAAAAATTCCCTTTGACATGCTTGCTGTGAAAGTGCTCAGAAAATATCGTACATATTTTTATTCATAAGGAAGGGGTTTACTACTAGTTGGCCCATTGCAAAGCAACTAGTTTACTTATCCACAACTACTGGCAAAAAAAAATTCGTGGCCCTCAGCTTAGCACTTATTTTTGCAACCTTTAAGTTTAATTTACTGGCATCTACCTGTGCTAGCAATAGCCCACTCTGTCCAGTCTTGTTCATGTTGTAACAAAGTAAGCAAAGCATGACAATAAAAAGGTTATGCGTATCCCACTCATTGTGCGATTAGATTTAATGCCAAGGAACAAGTAAGTAGTGGTCTAAGTGACATTTTTCGCTTTGAGCTAACGGTTGCGAGGTGGATCGGAATATTTGTGCTAATTAAAAAATAAACCTAGACTCTCTCGCTTAAGATCTTCATAATGATATTACGGTATTGGCACCTAAGAGACAAGTTCTATTAATTCCTTTGATTTGGAAACTGGATTTTCTCTCTTTCACAACACACATAAAGTGTAAATTCAAGGGCCTTTTTTTACAGACAATGATGCCAACGAAAGTATGGATGATATTAGTGATAAATGTAATGTAAATGTCAGAAAAACAAAAGTGGACGAAGAGATAAACTGCTATCAGCAATTCCGAGTAATGCATCCAATGCTCTACCAACTGAGCTACAGAGGCGGTCATCCCTCTGTCCACATTACAAGATTTATATGGGCGCTTTAACGTGGAAGTGCCGGTCAACTCCGCAAGTAACCATTACAGCGAGCATGGAACACCTTTTTTTTTGCCTGTTGGCGTCACACTTCTCTCTCTATTAGAGAGAAATGTGTGACGCCAACAGGAACGCCTTTCTCTATTAGAGATAAATTCCACATTTCTATCTCTCTCTCTCTATTAGAGGAGAGAGACAGAAATGTGGAAGAGCAAGTCGGGTCCCCGCCCCCTCTGGGAAAGTGAAAACTCTCAACCTATATTCCCAGGCTTAAATTCCAAATACTGTTTTTGTATTGTCCTGTTTGATTTGTATAAGGTTTTTGCAATAGTTCCACAGAAGAGAGAAGAGCTCAACACTTGGAGCTACAGCGTACGCCCTAACGCTGCACAGATGGCTCCTTGATGCTGAGGAACAAGCAAAGTGTTAAAATTTTAGATTAGATTTAATTACACTATGCAGCACAAAACTTTGTCAGTAAACTTCTGTAGACGATTCATTTCTATGGCTTGAAACGCTAGGCACATATGAGTATGCTGCCACTAAGCACAACAGAAATGCTTGAAATGTTAACAATGCAACTTCACGGTTCTATCAATTGTGTTAATGTTTTACATGAACAACTTTTCAAAACAACCTATTCTCACCAGCCTAACTTACCATTTCTGTCATTTTAAGCTTCATTTGTGCACATGAGTGGTAGATACGCCTGTGATGCTATCTTAACAGCACAAGATGTTGCCCAGCAAAGGCATGCATTTGCATGATTGGGCTCATACTAGCTCTAATTCCAGTGCTATGTTACAGTGAAACAAACTGTAATCATTGCATGCAGGACAGTCGTATGTTTACACTGACCTAATGTAAACTACAGCACCATTTTTTGAAATTCCAAAACTTGTAAAAGTTTGTCTTCCCTGTGTAATGTCTTCAGCAATTCCAAGTTTGTATTGTCATGACACTTCTCTCTGAAGTAATATCATTAAAAAAGGGCCAAATGTAAAGTTTAGCATAAGTAGTAAATTACGAATTTGTATACCTTAGTTTTTTGAGCGTGTGATGTTCCAAGAGAGGACTTTGTACACAAAGCATTCATGACCTTTTTTTTTTTTAAATTACTTGAGGAAACGGTAGAAATATTGCACTACAGTTGGCACACAAATGTTGTATGCTATGCTCCGCTGGTTACAGCTGCTTCTTAATTTGGGCAGTGCCAGACAGAGGTCGGTACTCTCGCAGCAAGTAGTTCAACTCACTATTGGCTACCAAGAAACTCCTATTAAGTTTAGCTACTACATAGACTTCCTAAAGGGAGGCCTACAATAACTCCTATTAAAGGTAGTTATGGTGTGGGTTCTCTGAAGGGAGCATACACTAGCTAACAGAAGGCACAGACTTGGCAAGGCAAGTTTGTATGTTGTTAGCTGTACTATGCTATATCGTATGTTCAGACAAAAGGTGCTGTATTTATTTCACTATTCCTTATTTATTCTTATATTCAAAAGCTCTGTCCTCAGTAATAACGGCACATTTATTATTTTTACAGGACAATAACTTGTGCAGCATGATCCAGTTTATGACTTTACTGTTCCCTGAACTACGTGAACTCTTCCAAAATAATGAAAGCATCAAATGTGACAGTGAGCCAGTAAAATCTGCTTCCTACATCAAATAATGAAAGCATCGTTCATGGAGCGATGCAATATGAAAAGGTATGATGCCAAACACAGTGATGACTTAGAACAGTTGTGTTATCTGACGACTCTCGGATGACGTTGCAGAAACACAGCTATATTTTTGACTAGTAAGAGTTTGTGAAGGCGAAGATGATTTATTTTTATGCAGCATGTGCATATGTGTGTGAGTGCTGAAAAAATGTCTAAATAAAGTAATATGCAAAGTAACTTGCCAGGCTGTTTTTACTACAACACTTGCTGCTCTTCTGGCTCACTAACAACACACTTTTTCTTAGCAGTACATGATCATTACTGTTCGTGATAATGTCAGAATTGATTGATATGTGGGGCTTAACGTACCAAGATAATGTCAGAAGGCCAGCCACTAACGTCAGGTTCAAGTGGTGCATCTAGCAAACCGAGATCTCAAGTTGGCAACTGGTACTTAAGCCATGCTTCGGCTACACTGTTTGGTTTCAGTGATCAGCAACCACCATTGCTCTTGGAATCTTGACACAATGCGCAGTGACTGCACTTCGTGCGCGCTTGGTTGATTGCAGCAGACAGAAACTTGCACGGCAGATCACATTTATAAGTACAGTCTTTGTCTGAAGATGATTCAGGGAATGCTTGAATGTCTAAGCAGGTGCGTGATACATTACTGGAGGTTCTATGCCTTTCATCATTCATGTTCTTGAACCTTCGAAGGGTGATAGACTAATTGTACATGGTGCAGGCCGCACAACGAGGTTAGCATTTTGAAAGATAACTACAGTCATCCCCTTTATGAAATACATTGACGTTAGAGACAAATGGGTATTAGTGGCACTTGTGTGCCTACATTGAAAAATAGGTGTTAATAAGCAAACCCTAAAGTGGCACCCTGCTTATGTAAAAAAAAGACTAGAATTGCTCCCCGTTGCATCTTGCCCTCAATGGGATTCAACTGTACTGCGAGCACAAGTTTTTTGTGTATGCCATACGAACTGAACACGAGTGTCAACATTGAAAGCAACAAAGCAGGTTACGACAAATTCTTTCATATTAAGTGGACTAGTGCATCAGTCTACGCCGGATTATGTTAAATGCAGCAGTAGCCCCGATGCTTGGCACACGAACCCATTTTCAATGCAGTGTCCATTCCCAGAGCATTAATCTTGACGATGAAACAAGTGGATATTCAATGCTAGAGGCAACAGAATAGTCGCAAGGCAGTGCATTATGAACCTCATCATTATGTGAAAGTTCGTAAGTTAGGCCACCTCAGATGGTGCACCAAGACTCAGCAGCGTAAATGAGAACTTTTCTATTCCACGTCTAGTAAAGACAACCTAATGAAAGCAGATACAAAACAAGAAAAATATAGCGGATGTTGGTACAGGAACAACTGTGTGGTATAGCAATTATGGCACGAATGGGAAGCAATTAAAGTGGACGAAAAATTATCTAGCCGAAGGTAGGGGCTGGCAGCAAGAAGTGTATTCCACGCTCTCTGCCATGGCTATGAAGGGTGCTGGCTTACCTCCGAGATTTTTATGTACTAAGTTTACGTAACTCTCCCACATTTACATAAATGCTCAATAATGTAGATTGGAAAGCAGCAGCCACTGCTGCTACATTAGTAGAGTGTTAAACACGATATTCAAATGTTGTAGTGTTTACTTCCCATTTGTCACAAGTTGAACCTAATTCTATACTGCAGTTGAAAGCTACAGGCGATACCCTTTTACCTTCATTGTGTTTCATACGTCCAGTGGAGGGAAGAGAGTAGCTTTTGTGCTTGGGGAAACAAACGTACAACCTTGTGTACATTATAATGCTATGAACACCCACTCAACGTAGCTTGGCTTAAGAGAATCGGTTCACATTGCATGGGCTGCTGATTCGATGAAGAGAAAACTAGCACTAGCCAAGATAGAAGATAAAAGAGTCGGCCCAATCGTGAGATTGTTAATCCAGAGGCTGTGGAAAAAAGAACTATAGACAAGTAAACAACTCTCAGTGAATCGCAGTAAATAGGTCTCACTGGTTGCTTTAGTTTCATAGCTCCACCTGGAATATGTCGCGTTGTGATGGTATGTTGATGCCATCGAATTCATGTGCAAATTTATGCAAGAAGGAAAAAAAAAAGAACTTACCAAGGTCCTTCATATGTTCACGTAAGACAGCCTGAAGGCGAAAACTATTTAGCGAGGCAATTTCATGATGCACTTCGTACGATGCCATAAGTCATGCAAAGGCCGCAAAAATTAAGCTCGCATGCCTCAAACTACGAGGCTCGCAGGTGGTCAATGCAGCTAAGCAGAGGCTGCAGAGATAAGCAGAGACTAAGTGAACACACATCTCGCGGGTGTGTTTCTCAGCCAGAGTTGCTTTGAGATGTCAAACCCCATAGAACAACCAACACACAACTTGCACCCCTTGTGGGTCAAAGTGTCCGGTCGTAACATGAACTTCTTGCAAAACACGATTTCCTGGTTCAATTTACATTCGCATGCGACATACACTCAAACCAGAACATGTATATAAAGAAATATCAGTTATAACAAATATTCTTGCAATCAATCTTTTACAATGTGTTTTTTGAAGTAAAGAACTTATTTTCTAGTAAGATGCAACTTCCTCATAACGAGCTGCGAGTCTACATGGCTCTTGTCTAACGAGAACTTGCAGCTCGAAAGGGCATGCAAGTTCAGTTTTTAGGTGCAGTGGGAAAATGAATGAGAAAGCCATGATGAGTCAACAAAGAATAAATTTATTTAAAAGGTGTTGCCTTGTTTTGTTTTTCAGGTGTTTTTGTTCTGGTGACATGCCTTTTTTTTTTCATTTCTTCTTTCAAAAAGATGAGAGGATAGGGGTAACATGGGGACAAGGTCCATCAGAAAAATAAAACATGGGAACACCAAAAAAAAAATAAAGACGAGAGCTGCCCAACTCGGGCTCTCGCGCAATAAACATTCCTCTGGTCAAGACGAATGACCTCTACAAGAAACGTCCCAAGAGCGATTTTATTGCGGCGAAAAAAAAAAAAGTGACAAAAGCTCTAAGAATAAGTGGAGCACCGACCACATGGGAGAAAAAAAGAAAGAAAAAGAAACAGTCGTGTTGTGACGATGTTATGTGTGCTGTGCGGTACAACATTTCAGCAACAGCAAAGCGAGTAGGCTCGCTAGAATTTGAAGAAAAAAAAACTAATATACAGTTGCTTCGATTGATTTGCTAAGAACACAATAAACACATTAAGATGATGAAGAATAGGAAAAGGAAAATTGAATCGGAGACCTCACTTACTTAACAACGCCTGTTGAAGGCACGAAAAGTCATGACAGGTTACCGTAATATTCAAACTACACACCGATCGTGACACACCTATAAGGGACCAGTCACGAGCGGCCATCTTGCACTGATAAGGATGGCATGACAACCATTTGTTTGTGAACCATGAAAGAACACGGATGCTCTACTTAAACGTGTCTTTTCCTTAGTAACAATGCGCATTCTTTCATTTGCTTTTTGTGCAATTTTGCCCGAGGAACGATTCTTTGGTGCCATCATGACCAGTAGCATCCCCACCCTTATAGAAGCATTAAGATCTGTTAATTAACAAACTATCTACAAAAGACTAATTTATCATGCAAAAAAAGGCGAGCCTTACTTAAAGCAACCTAAAGACGCTTCCAATGGCTTTTGTTAACCAGCTGGCGCTGGGCGCGAAAGCGAGCACCCCACGACTGCTCTTGGCAAAGTGTACGTTGTCAAAGCTAACTTTTCGCGGTGGTGACGTGAAAGTGTACGCTCTATTCTTCGCCTGTTGTTAGGAGCCGGGGAAAAAAAAAAAAAACACACAAAGGAAACGTCGTAACAAACGAGCTGCTCTCTTAGACTAAGTCGGCTTCGTTTGCAAACGCCCACCAGAAAACGCGCGTCCGCAAGCGCTGAAGCCCGAGGTTCAGCTCGTTTTCAGGAAGAGAGCGGCGGTGCATCTATTCGACCTTTATATGTACAAACAATTTGCTTAAATGTTCCTACAATGTCCTATCACCATGTGGACTGCAACAGCCAAAGTTTTGAATGGGAGAGAAAGGGGGAAGAAAAGGAAAAGTTGCCCGGCACTAAGTTACTACGTGACGATGGAGAGTGACAAGAGAAGTGGGAAGGGCAACGAACAGTCACACAGACGGGAAATACGAAGAGCGAGGTTTAGAAATACATTCCTCTTGCTTTCTGTACTATGCAACAAACACTGCACGCTCCATGTACGACTTCGTTCTCTCGTCTCAATCCACTCTTTTCTCTTAAACATAGGCCAACTGGCATGCAACAAAGGTCTCTCTGGCTTCAAGTCTTATGTACACACCACGTCAACCAACAGCCTTCGCCAAGCAAACCAACAAATACAATATAAAAAAAAGGAGAAAACAAAAACGTCCCGGATAAACCGAATGGGACAAAGCGCTTGACGATCCCTTTCATGTCATTAATATTCCCAACAGCTTTTTTCCCCAAGGGGCTTAACAAATTGCAATAGTAGAAAAAAGAAAAAAATTACTGGCCTCCCTCACGAAACAACAGTGGGAGAGAAGTAACAACATATATCTAACCATTGCCAGTCACTAGTAGTTAGGCCTCAATTAAGGGAATAAGTGACATGATCATGTATAAGGCGGAGGGGCTTTCCTTGCAGCCGAATTGCAAGCAATGTCCCTCAAAGAGGGAGGGTTAGGGGCGGGTGATAGAATGGACCAGAACTTTCTCGTTTCGGAAACACTCGTATCACCACCGCATCTCGATGTTCACATCATGTCTCCACTGAAGCTAGTGTGAGCAACTGCTTTCCAAGCGACACTGAGATCGGAAATTTGCGAAAAAGCCAGTCTCAGTCTTGGGCTGTGATATGTGCGCATGCACCCGGTCCAACATTGCTTGTCCCCCTTTTGTCTCTGCCCCCCCTAACCCCGCCCCGCACCCTCCCGATATCAACAGCAGGAAACAGTGGCTCTCCCAAAGCAGTGCGGAATTCGCGACTTGAAAAGGCAGCGAACGCATGACTAGCAAGGCCTGTGTGTGTGTGTGAGCTCCAAAGAACTTTCACGAAAAAGAATATATACGTACCATGTTATGAAATCACCCCCCACAAGGAAGAACAGCTACACTAATTCTAATGTAAGATGAAAAAAAGCGCATTGCTGCCTTTCGTCGCACCTCCTCCCCTCCATGTAGAAATACCGCTCGGCACAAAAAAAAAAAAAAAAAAACCCTCAAAGCCATCATCGGCAACCGGTCTCTTCTCTGCCCCACCAAACAAGTCTCCACAACCATCGAGACACAATCCCTTCCATCAAAAACACACGCTGCACTCTCTCCTACACCCTTCCTATCCGGAAAGGCTACGACGATGATCCTTCCACACTCTGGAAGCGAAATGAGGGGGCTCCCTTGCAAGAATGGCACAAGCTATCTTTCATCTCCTAAACTGTCAATCACACCATCCCCTCGCTTCGTCTCCGCCAAAAAAAAAAATTGGCCTCTTACTCTCGTACACTGTACACTCGCGCTGCCAAGCTCTTTACCGCTGTCAGGTCTCTTCTAAAGCTCTGTCTGTACACAATACAACGCACGCTGTCGTTTGCCTCCACGCTACTTTTCTCAACTCTGTGACAACTTGCCATGCCCAGACCATGGCCCGTTGCCGTTATGCGTGCCACCGAAGCGTAAGATACACCCTGCGGGCTCATACCTATATCCTCCCCTACAAACTCTACCCGCCTTGTCAATGTACACTATCCCAAAGAAAACTGAAAGAAGAAACGCAAAAAGAGCCGCAGCTCCTGCGATGGCAATTGTTCATTGCCGGTGAAAGCCACGAACGAGTTTGTACAATTTTCACAGCTGTACGCGCGCCCCCAGAAAACATGCTAAGGGTCGCTGGCCTCTCAGTTACGGGGGGGGGGGAGCGAGCCAGCCGTTCATCATGACTCGGCCAGTCGTTCATCACGGTCGAGCCAGCCATTCATCATGACTGAGCCAATCATCACGAGCTAGCCATTTGTCACGCCACTGCCTGTCCTGCCGCTGGGCATCCAGACGGTACGTCCCAAATTCTGCTGACAGCCAGCTCGCTCCTACTGCTCGGCGCAGAAAAAAAAGTGACACTGAGCGCGCATCAGGCACAAGTAAAGTACGGCAGCAGCACAATGTGGCAGCGAATGCGTGCAGGGAAGGAAATAAGGAAGCGCTTGTTATCGTTTGTCTCAAGAATAATGACGCGAATGCGAACAGAGGTGGGTGAGAATAGCTAGCCTATCACGAGAAAGCATTGTCATGCCGTGCCGCAAACGGTGGAACGCGATGGGCAGTAAGACGCGAGAGGCGAATGACAATGATCAATACCAGTGTCACAGGGGTGATTTTGATCGCAATCAACGTTGGTCGCTGCTACGCTGTCCAAAAGCAACAGTGAAACCGCAATGTCAGAGCCAGACTGCGATAATCACGACCACAATTGGCTCCGGTTAAGTGCGATTATGCAGCAACGGGTGATCAGGATCCAGTCTAAACCGGATTGGCCTCGATTGCGACAAAATGTGCCCATGTGACAGCAGTACGAGGCACTGGAAACTATGACAACCTGCACAAATGCTGCACCCTTGTCTGTCGCTTGAACAGACTGTCCGCAGCAAACCAGTAAAGTGTTCCTCGGGGACCCCGGGGAAAACCCACTGCTGAATGCATCAATGCGGAATCAAGACAAGCAACAAAAAGAAAAGATTAAGCTTGTGGATGACAGTATGGAAAGAGCAGGTGAGTGTGTGATGCAGGTTGATGACGAACAAGTGTCGAAAAAATGCTACCGAACAAGCAAGAGGGCAAAGATAAAAGTATGAAAGGGTGAGGTGGGGGACTCTGCCTACGTATGCTTTCATTGCTGCACCAACGGCTCGCAGAGCAGGTCACACCCTCGTCATTGCGGGTGGGTACTGCTGAACAGTTGCAATAGTAAATGGCGATAGGATGTTGGATGAAAAAGAAAAAAAAAAAAAAAAACGGTGAGACACGTTTTGATAAAAAAAAAAAACTGTGATCTAGTAAAAGAGAAAAAGGTTGCAGGAAAACTGCTTTAAACCAGAAACACAAAGAGTTAATGGCGACGCTTATGAGGGAAGTGACTAATGTCTGGCTTTGCCACAGCAGTCATTCAGCGCGTCGCGCTCAAACTTGGGAGGCCTGCAGGGGTAGAAACACTGAGAGGCGAAAGGGTAGCAAAATGCAGCTCTACGAGATGACTGTTTTTTTGCAGTTTTCCAAGGAGCTGGGAGCTACAGTTCATTTGCAATGACTGGAAAAGATCATAGCTAGGAAGATAAGACAAGGATTGACAGCAGCAGCAGCATCCAGGAAGACGGGGGAGAGGGCAGATTAAGAATAAGGGGATGGTGGTAACACAGCAAAAATAATAATAATAATAATTAAAAAAACAATTCGACGAGTGATGCCACCATTAACATAAAGAGGAGGAGGCAGAGTCTGTGGCAGATGCCGTCACGCCCGTCGGAGACGACGACGTGGTGGAGACAGGCGGAGACACCGACTCGTCGGAGCCACTCCGGTGGACTTTAGACGGCGGGGGCCGTGCGGGTGAGTTGGTTTCTCGGTCCCGACCGGCTGCGCTGCCTGCGGAGGTGGAGGTGGGTGTCGACGTGGCCGGCGTTGCGGACGACGAAGAGGTGGCCATTTCATAGTGGCGCTTGCGTGGATGCGTCGGAAGGGGCGCGGCCGCCGCGGGCGGCGACGAGGAGGAGTCCGGAGTGGGCGGCTGGGCGAAGGTGGACGATGGAGCCTGCACGATGACGCTCGTCGGGTGGAGAGGAGGTGGAGAAGAAGAGGCAGAGGAGGAAGGCATCTGCTCTGCAGTGGACAGCCCCAGCGGCTTCGGCTGGTAGAAAAGCTCGGGTGGGCCCCGGGGATAACTGCGCTCTGTGACGACACAAGAGAAAATGGAGAGGAGGGAGTTAAGCGAAAAGAGGGGATTTGGAAATGGCAAAATAACAAAAAAACATCAAACACTCAAATGTCTCCGCCAAAGATCTACAACATCATGTTAGCTTCGGTTGTTTTATATCTCCTCACTTAATTTACAGCACCTATACAGTTCGACCCACATATCTACAATGAATTGTACACCAGTTGAACCCTTTTATATGAGACACTGATATAAAAGACAATTTGTTACGAGAGACGCCCCAGTGCCTACGGATGCATGCGTGGTACCTTGCTACAGTGGAACTTCGATTATACCTTCCCCGGTTTCACGATGACCCTCATTTTATGACGAATCGGGTTCGTCCTGGCTAAATCCCTATAGAAGTAATGCGCTCAGAACCTTGCTTATAGGACGCAGTTCTACATCAGTCCCGCATCTCGCGACTTTCAGATATCGTCAAAAAGAAAAAAAAAAGCACCTTTACTCGAATCAAACGTCGTCCAAATATTCAAAGGCACAAAATATGAACGTACGTTCCTCCTAGGTTGATTAATAAAATAGAGAGACAAGATGTCCTTCTTAGAATGGATAATTTATTCTCCTGGAAGTTCATGCGCTTCTACATATGCCTCGATCGCATGTGTAGGTACCCGGGGTCCTTACCTAGTCAAGCTCTATCCACACAAAGTAGCTTCAGTCGGCTAAAAAGCTGATATTTCCACGTTTTCGGTCCGTGGGAACTTTCCTTATTGACATACAGCTGACCTCCCGCTTTTGTCGCACTCACAGTCACAGGCCTGCGTACGCGTAAGGACTTGATTCGGCTGTTTTCAGCGTGCGAAATTTCTTTCACTTTAAGTCAACGTACATAACTGTGGCACATCACTAGTTTTACACTTCAGAAGCCAACAAATCACAATGCGCACAGCTCATTCGTGCATGAAGGCATTCCATGCAACCTTGTGGTCCGTCGTATGGGATAGTGATGACACTGCGTCTGACTCTGCTGATGGTAGGCTGTCGGCAGCGTGGTTTCCGTTTCGTTTTCACTCGCAGGCAATTTTCGAACTCTGTTTATTGGTTGAAACATGCGCGTTTGATTAGATTTTTTTTTAGAGTTGGGAATAAAGACTCACTCACACCTCCTCCAACTAAGCCATGCTGCCATTAGCTGCCACTGGCAAGAATAATTTAATCTACCTTCCTTGCAGAGGCACAAGGTCACACCGTGGGCTTGTAGCGCCACGCTAGATTTGGCCAGGTGGCCGCGCCAAAAAAGAAGCGGGCCCACGAGGAATTGGAGAACGGCCGAGCTCCTGACCTGGCTGGACGCTGCAGTGGCGACTTTGCCTATGCCTGTGTACCGAATAAAAGATGTGACCTTGGCACGGGCTCATAGCCGACGTCTCGCCTCTCCTTCCTCGACATATGGTGATCCTGTACCAAAAAACAAGCGACCGGCGCTGCACCCCTGCCTCTGAGCTTTGCGGCCATGTTCCGGCCAGCTCAAGCCTTGCAGCCGCACTTTGACCCGCCTCTACCACTGACATGGAGTCATGGTTCCCACCGACATGGAGTCATGGTTCCAAGAGTACGAGGCAGCCTTGGAGCTCAACAGCATCTGGCTCCAAGAATTCATGTTTGAGGTTCCGGAGTACGTTCTTCCACTTGACCTCAAACGACGTCTCACCTATTTCTCTTGGAGCCCCCACCCATATGACAGACTACGGGATGCCGTTTTACGGTTTTGCGGCGCTGAACACCACCTCCGACAAGGGACCGACTACACGAAAGGTGCTTCCTCATCTACGCTGATCAAGCCTTCCTTGCGGTTTTCCTCGACCGTATCTCGTCCAGCGCTATGCCACAACAACAAAGTAAGCGACCATCCTACTGCACCCCACACCGTTGACATATCCCGCATCCACATACACGCCGTACCATGCCCTGGCACAGCTTGAGCCTTCTGTGATGCACGACTTGCCGCCGAATGCCTCTGAAGACAGCGCGGAGGAACTTGAGCCAAATCAGCACTCCCCACATGAATTTCAATGAAAGTCGTCATCACGAGTGCTGCTCAAGTCCAGGCGACAGAGATGTGCTAGCATCTGCACCATCCAGGCGCATCACGAGCTCCTGCCACCAGGCTATCTCTGTTCAATGCGCCTGCATGCCGGTTCCTCTACAGCCCGTCGGAGATCGCAGTGTGCGTTGCAGAGCTTTTCTTCCGGCATGCCGTTCCAGGGACCATCGACCAGCGTGCTTAGGCCCGCACCTTACGCAGACACATAAATTTCTCAATGACGCTCGCACCTGCCTACGCCGGTCATGCAACACTTTTGACACCTGCTCTCATAAGGCATCCCCGCGCTCTGTACCATACTCACTGAAGTGTTACCTGAATAGCAACCAATGGTACCTCCGATGCCTGTGGCCACACGGACCTTGGCGGATTGCATCACTGCTGCCTAGAGCATCTGTTCGGTGCACACCTCGCCCACTCCGCGACTCCCAGTGTCGCCCGCCCGAGACCCACTGCTTCCCGATGCCCTATACACGTTAACAACCTGGACTTCCAAAATGGACACTTTACATATTGTCGTTAATGCATATAGTAGCTGTCCCTCTCTTTTGTACATATTGTCGCGACGTGAAGACAGAGGTCGTATTTGAAGAAGCTGAGAAAGCAACAGCAGGTCGTTTTTTTATTTACCGCGCGCCAGTGTTCCTCGTCTTTCTCATTGTTGTTTTCTGCATGCACTGTCGCCTTCACCTTTCTCGCAGGACGCACGTAACAATGTGTTTTCGATTGCGCAAAACGCTGGGGGGGGGGGGGGGAGGAGAGAGCTTATCTAGCGCCACCGCCACGCTAGATTCAATCAGGTGGCTGCGCCAAAAAAGAAGAGAGCCGTGTGGCGCGTGCGAGCCAGGAGGAATTGCAGAACGGCTGAGCTCCTGGCCTGGCTGTATGCTGCAGCGGCGACCGGCCTACGCCAGCGTCCCGAATAAAAGCTGCGACTTCGGCACGGGCTCGTTGCCGTCGTCTCGCCTCTCCTTCCTCAACAGGCTTATTCAGGCTGTCTGTATCCGTTTATTTGTTGAGTGTGATGACTGCCTATAACCCTCGTTTTTCGATTATACGACGGTTCTGCATGGTCCTTTGAAAGTTCTATACCATATTTACTTGCAAAATGAACGCACTTCTTCCTCTCAAAGATCAGTGATATGTTGGGGGGGGGGGGGGGTGTTTATTATGCGGAGTAACTTTTATGAAAACTTCTTTTTTCAGAATGAGCAAAAAATGCGGTAATGCAAAAAAATATAATAATAAGTTATATCGCTTAGCCTTTCATAATCAACGCGTGCGTACGCTGTTTGGAAACAGATTCTTTGTTGCACCTCATTCATCTTCGGTGGTTGATGACGCCATCTTTTGGAAACAGTCCCCGCGTCGACCGCACAGGCCATAAAAGTGCTTCACGGCCATCTTTTCTCGCCATCGTTTGACCGCTACAATGGCATCTGTTGTGATCTCTAGGAACGCCTAGAAGCATGTGCTACGATGCACCTTGTCAACTTTGCAGCAGCATCGCATGACGACCGTGATGCCACGATTGCCATTGTATCAATTGTAACCAACATTGCAGCAAGCTTCCACCGAAGCATGAAAACAAACCGTCGATAACAATTAACGACAAAATATGAAGGCCGCTGCCTTGCTGTCAACATGATAAGTTGCTGTAGAAAGGTAGCCTATATCTTTCGTTCCTTGAATTACACGCGGATAACAAGCAGAAAAAGCTATCGATTTACTCGAATCTAGGCCGATTCCTCGAGTACCAAGCCCAGAAAAAAAAAATTACCTCGAATGTAGGCCAAACGGTATAGCGAAGACAGCGTTCACAAAGAGATGACATTTATTGAATAGAAAGACGAAACAAAGCAGTTGGTTCATGGTGCAAATACAGTCCAACTTCGCTACAGCGAATGCCA
This sequence comes from Rhipicephalus annulatus, assembly GCA_013436015.1. NCBI lineage: Eukaryota > Metazoa > Arthropoda > Arachnida > Ixodida > Ixodidae > Rhipicephalus > Rhipicephalus annulatus. The sequence goes on along the minus strand of WOVY01012324.1, from coordinate 292,310 downwards.
CTTTAACAAAAAATTCACGATTCCTGGTCGACAGTCCATACGATTCAATGCATAAATATTGTCGCCACTGTCCTCTGTCATCCCGCTTCAACAAAATTTCATGATGCGATTCCAGGCTCAGATATTTATTGCTACACAGTAAACCCAATCTTTAACATTCTGATGCATTTCCAGAACCTGGAAATACGTCGACGAAGTCTAAAACACGCCTTGGCACCACCACAAACCGCTGCTGTTCGGCAAGCATGATGGGCGCCGTCATTGCTCGATAGTGATGGCAATGAGACTGCCCTGCTTTTGCCACCGGCTTGCTTTTGAGCCGCAGACAATCCGAAGCTGAAGCTCAGTCACTCAGTTCAAGGTTTTCTTTCACGCAGCTGTGCGGAACGATGCCTTTATCGATGCCACTGCGCATCATTTCGTTCGTGCTTGCCCAATGTGGCAACTAATCAGAGCAGCTGTTCATCTGCATTATCAACGAAATCAGATAGCCGCGAGTGGTGGAAGATAAGAATGACATAGAATTAGGCAAAAAGTCACCGCTCCATGACACCCTGCCTCCATCTCGGTGTTGTCGGACAGATTTTGACGGCGGATAGCTGCTGGTGTTAACGTGTTAATGCAGCTGTTTGGTTTGTTCATGAAAGCGGTTGTAGGCCTTGTTTCAGCGTGCTTTTCACCATGGTCTCGCAATGCTTGGGTGAGAATCGCGTCGTGACGCTGCTGGGAAAGAATAGAAAGCCGCGAACACTGTTTGAATTTTGAAAATAACCGTTCCTTTGTTTTGCTAGCTCAGATCAGCTATATTTTTTAGATTTCACCACAACAAAATTTTTTCCATGCCTCATCAGTTTCGTTGTAATGGGGTTGGACTGTAACTCGAGAAACTCCCAGCTGCTAGTCTTCTTCTGTGTCCTTGTCGTCTGTTACGCCCTGCTTCCAGTTACTTGCATCATAAAGATGCCGCACTTGCCGATTTCACGCTCATTCTGACTCGTCATCGCTGCTTCGTTTGTAGCTTTCTTTATAAACGGTGTGCAATCCTCGGTGCCATCAAGCACACTAGATATGCCACACAAATGGGCAGTGAAGCTTGCCCATTTCGCTGTGACTTTTTTTTTTTAGTTTTGTGTTATTTGTGGAGAGAGCATGAGCCCTCACATGCAAGAAGGTCCCGCCTTTGTGGCGGGCTTTTGATCGACCATGTGTACTGTCCTGTCAGTGGACAAGCAGGCGAAGATCTGCCGAGAGTTGTGTAAGGGCGGAGCAATGAGAGCACAAAAAGAGGCCCCGGAGCTCTGCCAAGCATTCTGAACCGGACTTCAGGTGTTAGGCACCATCGGCTCCGCCAAATCCCGTAGGGTTGCCCCACAAAAGACTGTTCATTTCCAAATTGTTTTTCATTTCCATTTTTTGTATCGTTGATGTCCGTATTCATGTAACTTTTGTACAGTCGGTAAATACAAGTTTTTTCTCAGCCCACTAGAACTTCTCAAGCGTTTCTGCTTCATCTTCAACCGACCAGCAAGTCAATCGCCGTCAATGGAATAGGGGCAGCCCGTTTCATCTCTCGCTTAGCTATACCCCTCAAGTGGTGCGTCTCAGGCGCTGAGTGGTGAGAGTTGGTTTCTACAACATCGAGAAGAACCGGGATTTTACTCCTATTGCAACAAAATAGCATTTCATATAAAAATAACTTTTATATCTAAACATATATCGTTTTACCTATAAGAAGACTATTGTTTTTCAATTCGTTATAACACTCAATTCCTTACATCCATGGGCATGAAGTCAAGGTGGTACAACGAATATAATTCAATAAAGACTGCACGTTTTGTCTATACATGCATCTGTACTGCACTCTGTGTTTGTTCGCTTACGCGAGACAATGGCACGAAAAACACAAATGGGCAGATAGCTCTTTAAAGAAGATAAATAAATAATAAAAACTTAAAAGTCTTGCCCCTTACGAGGCATTAAGGGCAAGCAATGCTAGGAATGTGTGTGCATGACATATTGCTTCTTTTTTTTTTTTTCAATCAAATTCACTAAATGCTTTCTCCTGAGCTTTTCCTTCTTCCATTCGTGGAATTGGACCTTAACCCACGTAATTAGCAGCGCTGCACGTGAACTTGAGACTGAGAAATGACTTATCACTTTGATAGAGATCCAATTTCTCCATAAGAAACGGCTTATTGCCGACAAGTCCGTGACCGAGAGCGCATCAGTTATAAAAGAAAAGGTTGCATACAAATAACGCATGTGACCGGTGCACCGTGGAGAGCCTATGCATGTACTCGCTTTCTTTCTTTATCAGCATCATTCAAGCGTTGACCCCTGGACATGATAGCACCTAATCAGGTGAGAACAGGATTTCCTACATGACGTGCAGGTACTGAGAGTGCGCTTGCCAGAGACTCTGTCTGCTGTGCTGTTTTCTCCGCTATGCATATGCGCCTCATCTGTGCCTTATCTAGATAGCCTTATCTGTGCAACCAGAGGTTCATCAGACAGCTAGAGTGATGCCGACTGTTGTATCAGTGATCTCGTTTCCTTTCAATGATAAAACTATTGTAACCTGGTGTCAATGCTTGTGTTTCATGTCAAAGCCCTTCACAAGAGGTGTTGATGTAACAAACAACAGAGGACATGCACTGAGCCTTGATCAGCAAAAGGGCCAACACCACTGCCGTGCCATTTTGAAGTTCCATCGTTCGTACGCACCATATTTCTGTCTATGTTTCAACATGCAGGAGCTGTTCCGGAGGTATCTACTAGACGTCCAAGTTTCTGTACTATTTGTACTTATCTTAAACACAGCATATGCAGCTAGCTCTTCGCACGTTCAGTGGGCGTCGAAATTTTTAAATAGCGACCCAGATGCTAGACACTCGCGAATAAATGAATGTCAAGTGAGTACTCCCTATAGGATATAAGAAACAACTGTGTGCCTATATCTTGAATTTCTGCTTAAAGCATGCTTTTTGTAAACTGTATTGTTCAAAGATTGCAAGTTTCTACACCCACGATCCCGCACACTCACGGGCGCAGAGTTTCTCACGAACCAAAATGCCACTGCCACCAAAATCTGCAACTCACACAATCTTTTCTTTAAAAAAAAAGAAAAAAAAAGGCCTATATGCAGGTTTACTCATCTACGGTTGGCAACAGTGAGGCAGCACACCTTGGTCGAGCCGTGGCGAGTCGCTGCGCATGCCGTTGCTTTTGAGGACACCGTTCGAGACCACAGACGGCTGGTGGGCCACCAGAACCTTGGGTTTGCTGTTGGTGAACGCCGGCATGAGTGGAGATCCCCCTAAATGATGGGCGCCACCTTGCGGAGAGACAAGAGATACGATTGTTGGGTGTGAATGCCCCGAACCATGATATGTTGTAAGGGATGCCCTAGTGATGGGCTTCGAAAATTTCGACCAGCCGAGATTCCCCAAAGGACACAAGGCACTAAATTGAAACCTCGGGATGCTTGCACAGTTTGTGCTGTGCACATGGGCATTTCTGACCCCGATTATAATGGCGAATATTGCCTTTATCATAATTTTTAAATTTCGTTTTAATAATAATATATGGGGTATTACATCCAAAAACCATGATATGATTACAAGAGACTCCGTACTGGAGGGCTCCAGAAATTTCGACCATCTGGTGCACTGGTGTCTCTCAGTACATGGGCCTCTACCATTTCAAGAAGGCAGCACCACTTCTCAGTGTCAACACTTTTTGTCTAGAAAGCAGCACAGAATAAAGCGGCGATGAATAATATCCTTACTATCATTTTCACCAATAATTATAGTACGCACAAAAGCATCGGACTATGCACAGCAAGAGAAACGACTCTATTACGGGACATCAAGGCTCTTACACATCAAGACTGTGTAAAATAGCGTTCTTTTGCAACTTTTAAGGGGGGACACGGGTCTTAGAAGGCCGAAAACCGCAAAAAAATCGACTTCCAGAACCTGACATTTTCGGAATCTGTACCTATTTTTGCACCTATCTGAGAAGTTTCTAGCTTCTCGCGTCATTATTTCTGGCGCAAAATCAATTTATAACATCCCTGTGAGGTGAATGCGAGCGCAAATTGACGCTAAAATCACGCTTTTTCCACGCAGAACTGTTGCCGTTACACACGAGCTATCGTGTTCATCTTGGTCTCGTTTCGAAGGGTCGTTTTTCATCTTCAATTTCCCGCCACCGCTGGCTCGCCTTCCTCATTGTTTTTTAGCAAGAACGCGTCATCAAGAAGCACTAGCGCGCGATTCGATTGGGTGCTTGGGGCATGTGACAAAACCTAGGCATCCGAATGGCCAAGGGGCTCTTTTGGCGTCTGCTTCACCATCGTGACACGCAAGTACATGCGCCATTTCATCATGGTGCTACTGACTGCCTGCGGCAGTAACGAAGTTCCATGCTACAGTAATTTGTGAAGCGGGTGTGGCGGTCATTCGTTCTTTGCGCACTTCAGAAATAGCCCCGCTATGGCTCAGGACGACGAGAATAACGAACTCGACGCGGTCAACGGCAATCGCTGAGTCACCGGTGTAGGCCTAACTCACGTACGAGCCCGTTGGTTGCCGACAACGTTACCGAGAATGGCTGCGTTTTGCAGCCTCATCAGTTAGGGGACGGCAAGTAAAAAGCAGAAGTGAAGCTACAAGAGATATCAATCTTCGTAGTGACGGAACGGGGAACGGAAGCGCAGTCTTATCGCAAAATGCGCCGATGCCGCGGTTCCCCCCCCGCATGACGAAAGGACCTTGCACTGCACGACGGGTTGTCGGAGTGGAGTACGCCGCGCGTCCACGAACAACAGAAAGTCAATCTGTTCGCGGTGAACATGCTCGCCGCCCCCGCAATGAAGGCTACTGGCAACAGGTAGACTGCTTTTAATGACGCGTTCGCAACGTAATCGCGATCTCCACTCGAAAATGCGGCAGTTTTACGTGAAAAGGAAACTATCACCTCGGCACTCGTGTAGCCTCGAAATTGATGAGCGAGGGAGCAACTTTGGTTCGCGACATTTACAGGTAACTCATTCTGTACAAGCCGGAAAACGTCGCCGTGATATTCGACGGATCGCGGATGACGTGCGCACATTTGTCGCACATTGCCGTCGGTACAGACACCGAACTGATAAGCGGCCTCGCGGCAGACGAGCACACGGCGACAACTTGCTACAGGACTACAAGAAACGACACGCTGACAAACAATCAGTCCTATTACATTCTCGGTGCATATAGCTGACTAAATGTATGTGTGCCATGATATTTTTTTCCTCAGAACGGCGAAATAAAGTTTTAACAGCATTATTCTCGAAGCACAAATTTTGACCACTTTCTTTTGCTTGTTTGGTAAAAGTGGACCTAGAACAGCTAGAGCTGTAATTGTATTTGCACAATGTAGCTACCGTATTTACTAGATTCTACCGCGCCCTCGATTGTAACGCGCACCCGATTTCCAATGCGAAAAAAAAAAAAAAACGTAAGACATCGATTGCAACGCGCACCCATTTTTCTCGCGGGCCCGCACGATCACACCACTCGAAAAAACGACTCCTTTCATGAGCGTCTTCCATTTAAATATGAGGTACGGGCGAAGCTTGTGCTCATCTGACATGTAACAGAGCATTGCCGTCACTGTAGTTTTACCGTGGACCGATGCCAGCACATGAACTTGCTTCGTCCCCTTCTTCTCGACGGTTGTGGTGCCAGGCATGTCGAAGTAAAGAGGTGTCTGATCGGCATTCCCGATTTGCCCAAGCAGGTAGCCGTTGTTGCGCCGCAAGTTTAGGACGAACCTCTGAAAACTGTGAAGCTTTTCATCGTATTCCTCCGCAAAACTTTTCGCATATGCATGTTCCCCTTCGGAGGAAAAAGCCTTTCCTCTTCATAAAGTTAGTTAGCCAGCACCCTGCTCGCTTTAAACTGGCTCCGCATTAGACTTTTTCTAAGACTAATTGCATAGCCCGCACTTGGAGCAGTTCTGTCGTCACGGGCCGCTGTGCCGCTTGCTGCTCAAGCACATACTCGCCGAGCAGCTCTTTAATTTGCGGAAACCGACCCTGCTGTGGTCCACTGGAGCCTTTGCGAGAAGCTTTGCTGTTGACAATCTTCTGCTTTTGTTTCCGCCGGTCCCGCACGCACGTTTCGGGAACTCCGAACGACCGCGATGCGGCCCGATTTCCGTCCGTTTCTGCACAAGCGATGACTTTTCTTTTAAAAGCGGCATCGTGGTGCACTCGAGTTTTTGGAGTCAGCCCTTCCACGCCGTCGATGCTAATGCACTACTAGATAACGAACTGCTCAGCACACGTACGAAGTGCCGCACATGGGAAACACATAGGCAGAAATGGCCGATGCGTCATGCCGACGCACGTAGGGGGCGGCCATTTTGGATTTGCCGATGGCAATAGATTGACCGTAATTTTTTGTTCGTACTCGATTTTAACGCGCATGCGATTTATGAACCCGCTTAACCGGAAAAAAGGTGCGCGTTAGATTCGAGTAATTACGGTAAATGTGCACGAAAAACAATGCTGGGAGCCTATTTCTAATGGGCAGCTTAATTTTTTAAATTTTAATATAAAAATTTCTGTATTTGGTTACATGCAATGAACTGTCCTGTAATTTGAGAAGTAATCATTCAATTTTCGATCAGCTTGAGGCGTTGCACTCCTTAGGCTTTCTAGCATTCATTTATATGTCAATGGCTATGTAATTATAAGTACATACATTTTTACAGTTAAAAATGTTACAATTTTTTTTCTGCGTTTTCTCAAAATGGCAATTTTGTATACCCTGCATGAAAATTGCTGCAATATATCTGAAACTATTACAGATAGCAGAATATTTTTTTTCAGCAAGAAGCTATATGTTTGGAGCCCACAACATAGGAAGCAGATTTATAATGATTCCGCTTGATGCAAGTTTTTAACTAGTCTTTCGTGTGACCACACAATGACAACATTCAGGGCTGTGAAGTTAAGTGTACTGTGAAGTAAGAAATAATGGCCCAATCAAAAAAGTGCTTCCTATGTTGTATGTCTTATGCTTTCTAGTGTCGATCCCCATGTCATTTATAAATTTTTGACAGGTGGTTATTTTTCTATTGTGGTAAGAACAATAGAAATTATTGTCTTCATTATTTAATTAACTAATGAAGCTACAGAAAAAATAACTACATTTTTAGAATCAGGAGAACAAACTGAGTAAGCATGCCAACTTTTGTCACATTTGGTTCAAAAATAAATGAGAGCCCTAAGACCCATGTCCCCCCTTAAGCGCAGTTTGTAACGATACATCATACTCAAATCACAAAAACTATTCTTGAACCTGACACTATAGTTCATAGTCTTGTTTATTTCCACCAGGATCCAATCACACATTCTGGCCAGTTGTCGTCCCCTTGAAAAACGGGTAAGATTAGTTACCTGGTGAGCCTGGTGCCGACTGGCTGGCCTTAATCTCCCGGGCCAGGTACGAGGCCTGCGGGGGTGCCAGGCCAGGGGGAATAGCCATCATGGCGGCGGGCGGCTGCAGGGGAGAGCTGGGGGCCCCCTCGGGAATCATGCCTTCTGGTACGGGACTGGGCTCCCGTGACAGCGAGTCTGGCGTCACCAGGCCGCTGTGTGCACCGTGGCTTGGCGACGCCGGCGCCGACCTGCGTGAAGAGAATCGTCACACGACTCGTGAGATGGGGCCGCCCCCCCCAGGTTACAACACAAGTAAAAGTAGACTGTGATGTGATTGGAAATGATTATACAACTTTCACTGTTCCTGGCTTATACAAAAGTGAAACAGTTTGAAAGGTTTGCTTCCGTACTAAACACGATTAATAAAACTAAATACTAAATAGCTAAGCAAAACACAGAGGTCATTTTTTGTTATTCCTTTAACTGTAATGTAACTATTAAGACAGAATTGACAGGAATTCAAGAAGATGAAAAAGCACTTTCTTCATCAGTGGTATCCAAACCCACTACCTTTAGATTACGTGTCTGATGTTCTACCTATTGTACCATGATGAAGGGTATTCCCCTATCAACTTTGCGTTCAAAATTTATGCCTGTCTAGTCCCTGTGCGTGTTAGCCAGCACTACAGGTGGCCAAAGTGGCAAGTGTGGAACACTTCATATAACTGCGCACAGTCATTATCTCACACCCTGATTGCATTTGTTGACATTTCCCCAACCCATATAACTTTCTCAAAGTAAACTTTATAAAATTTGAAACTGTCAATTCTGTTGCAGTTTTTCTTAAAGTGTGCAAGTGAGCCAGTAAAATCTACTTCCTACATAAGGTGTTATATCCTGCAGAGACTAATGGGACTTCTTGCCGTAAGTGTGCCCGCACCATGTGGGGGTGCCAACACTCCCGTTCGATATCATTAGCACTAAGGCGACGATTGTGGCTACACACAAACCTCATTATAACAAACTCTCATCTTACATAAAAATAAGTTTGTTATATCCAAAAATTCGTTATAAAGGTTTATTCTTAACACTAACTTTATTGCAAGACTTTTTCATTTACTTTGTTATAACCAATATTTCATTATATCAAGGTTTGACTGTAGTTGGTTCTTTTCAAAACTTTTGATTGCGGATTGCAATGTTACTGAAAGAATCACAATGAAGAAGGCAGATGGACAGAGATATACAAGGCAAAGTGCAGAGGAATGTATTTAAAGGCCAGAACAGGATTTCTTTGTTTTTTAGTTGAGGTTGCATCATGCAGGTTGCATGCCTTAGAAATAAAGAAAATCCCTGTTCGTCCACGTTTCTTCAGATTTACTTTACTCCAAATAACACCTTACACTTTCGTTGGCATTATTGTCAGTTAGATCTCATTAATAAGGTGTCTAAAAAAAAAAAAAACCGAGCCCTTCCATGTACACTGCTTTCCTTCATAGCGTAGCTACGATTAGACGTCCCCGAAGAGTCTTAGCACAGATCACTGAGTAAAGCTCTTGCTGCCAACATGTAGAGGGCCAAGTCACGTGCATTGAGAAACGTTCGTCGAAATCTCCAACCTTGAGGAGGCAAAGGGCGTCCGGAAGCAGGGCAGTCCTCGTTGCCGCCGTCTGCGGAATGCCTGCTCAACGAGCTTGACCTCCGACTGGGGGTCGATGCGCCAGAATGAACCTTTACCCGGTTCCTCCTGCGACCGGGGAACTTTGACGAAGTACCGGTTCAGGCTCAGGTTGTGCCGGATAGAGTTCTGTGTAGAACAGAGCAAGAGCGATTGAAAGCACACACAGCAGTATGCATGCTGTAACTTCGCACCAGTATAGCAATAAACACTGGTGTTTTACTTGCGAAAGCCATCTCATATGATTATGAGGCATGCCATAGTTTGCCGCACATGTGAGCCCCGTCTAGAACGCCACATTCTCGCGCATGAAAGTGGCATGCGCTGGGCTGTCACAAAAAGCATGAGACGTAGCAGATGCTCTTTTAAAACAGCAGCACGCTAGATACCATGACAGAAAACTTATTGGGAGCAGCCTCTGTGGCCGTACTGTCATTGCGAGTTGTTACTACCGCATTTACTCGCGGAATCCTTGCACTCGCATAATTCTCGCACTTGTTTTTTTTTGGGGGGGAGGGGGGAGTAATTATCGCACCTCCGAAAATTGCCGCAATAATTTCGTCTGCTCGTGCCAGCCAGTGATGATAGTGCGCACCATCTGTTGCCATCTCTTAAGCATAAAGCGTATTATTATTGCACGGAGATTCAATCCAATCCAAGCCAAGGTAAAGTGGCAAGTGCATGTTGCGACGTGTTTTGTATGTAGTGTTCGTAATGTTGAAACGTTACGGGGCGATACGGAAGCTACACAGCTGCTTTCAAGTTAAAAGTGATTGATCATGCTCTAAACAACGGCAACAGGGCTGCTGGTAAACCTTTTGGAGTCTACAAGTTTTGTGTTCGCTACTGGTGACAGCAGCTGAACAGCACCAAGACGCATTTGCACCTTTCGTGCGTCTAAGACTGGCATGGATGGTAAACTTTATTTCGTCAGAAAGCAACAGCGGACGATTCTGTGTTAAATGGCCATCAGCCCAATACTGACGTTGAACGCTGACCTTTTACGGGCTCCTGTTGAGAGAGGAATGCTACCGCTCCGCCCGCAACTTTGCATACAGTATTTTGATTCTCGACTACTTGCCTGTGCCTTATGCGTCTCAAATAAATCTTGCCTTGTGTTGAGAACCTGCGCTTTTTATGGTTGAGGCAAGTCTTAATTAGTACTTCTCAAAGCTTGCAGTTAGTTTCTAGCGTGAGGATCCCGATTTGCGATCACTCTGTTTTCCTTTTCACGAAGTACGTTTTCGCAGAAAGTTACCCCGCGTGATTTTTGCATGCCCATTTTTCAACGGTTTTCCATGAAAAAAAAAAAGTGCGAAGATTATCTGAGTAAATACGGTAAGGAACCGGAACCGAAAACCGCTCAGAACATGAACTGAGATTACAATAATAATAAAAGAATTGTCTACTTTATCCTGCAAGACAAACCCTGTTTCTCTCATTTATTCAGATTTATACTTTCATTTCTATGCTCAAAATTACTTCTGGCCCTTCTGATGGCTAAAAAGTGAACGTGCACATGTACTTTTAATGGTACTTTTTACAGGTTTATGTCTTGATATTAGCATTGACATGCAGATATGCATTCGTTTGCCCTGAGCAGAACAAAGGCACCGCCTTCGCTTGACGTAAGACAAGATGCTCATTAGCGGCAGCATGAACGTTGTTAGCTGAGGGCCCAGTGGCGCCTGCCAATGTGTTTGAAAAGGATGAAGAGCGCCTCACGGCCTTCGAGATTATTTCTGGGGAGGAATGGCCAAAACTAATCTCAGAGGCCACAAGTGTCTAGCTCACAAGACTGTAAAAAGATACCCTGCGATGATGAGCATTTGGAAAACCTATTATACCTGCTTTTATATTCCAAAATTGTAAAAAACGTCAATATAAAGGTGGTTAACCAGTTTCACCTACTGCTGTGAAAGCCGAAGTTTGAGCGTAACAGGAGGAGGGCTATTGGCATCGCTACCACTTCACAGCATTGTTGGAAGACATCAACGAAAATGTCAGGGGCTTTTCAGATCGGAAAAATACAGCTAATAAGATAACCACATGCTTTTGGGATTAACCACAGCATCTATAGACACTACCAGCTTTATGTTGCGGCATAACAGACTGGCTTGAAAAAAAATCGGTTGGTGGTCCCTTCAATACCACTGTCAATAAAAATGCTGCTAGTATTAAAGTAGGGTCGCACTACAGCGCAGCATCACAAAGAGCAATTACAAAGGATAGAGAGGGACAGAGCTTGGAGGTGGCGGGACTGACCTGCCATCCCTTGTCGGCCGTGCGGTAGTAGGGGTAGTTCTTGGTGATGTACGAGTAGATGCCGCTCAGTGTCAGCTGCTTGTCCTGTGCCGACGAGATGGCCTGCACGATGAGCTGCGCGTACGAGTAGGGCGGCTTCTGGTCCCCGTCCGGACCACTCCTGGAAGAGGCCGTCAAGGAACACTACTCGCACCAGGACCCAAGCATAACAGTGCATGCACTCGTTTTACGAAGAGAGATTGGCTAGGTCATAGCGTACAACAATGCAGCGCCAAGCCATCGTGATGCCAATATCGTACTCGCCGAGGCTCATACAAAAACGTATGCAAGACAAAATATAGATGAAAGATAGACTAAGTCCATGAAATGTTCGTGCCACTTTACATCTTTCGATCATAACCTCCTGTATATCTCTGTTTGCACAAGTTTTTTCTAAAAACATTTTGGTTCTTTTTTTCATTATACAGTTAAACCTATATATAACAAAATTGACTGGTTCCCAGACAAATTCGTTATAAAGAGGATTTCGTTATATGCAGGTTCAGAATTAAAATTAGAAAAAATAAACATCAAAATTCAATGAAAGGGTAACTGGAGGCGGAGCTAACCTAAAACACCTATTTAGCGACAAGAAGACTACGTTATTATTGCGATAGCAATTATATGGACACTCTCGGCGAGTGTTTGCTGTCGCGCCACGTTCCATAACAAGTCCAAATTGATAGCATGCCGCCGCGCATTGTAACTTTCACAAGAGGTTAAAAGTGTGCGCATGCTGCTGAAGCAGAGATCGAATGAGCCGGCCCATCTTTATCGCCTCGAGGGCGCATACAATAACATTACCCCGCGTGTTGGAACGGCCGTTGAATGTAAAAAGAGAAAGGAAACCACCAGTATTGAACAAGCATGAAGAAACGCCGGGCGTAGGTGGGGGAGGGGGGGGAGGGGTCACTCGAGTAGCACCGGTGACCTTTGATTTTAAGGTCGCAATCGCTTGCGCCCGTGCCATTCCAACAAGCATCAGTGCATTTTCAACGCGAAGGGACTGCGTGTAAAAGAGCACTTTTCTCTGGAGTGGCCGCATTTTCTTACACCGGCGTTTTACAGGAGTTCCGCGATATCTGGATTAAAGGGGTTCGTATAAGATTACTATTTGCTGCCACAGTCAAACCCCTTTATAAGAGACACTGATATCTGGATTAAAAGGGTTCGTATAAGATTACTATTTGCTGCCACAGTCAAACCCCTTTATAAGAGACACTGATATAAGAGACAGATGGGTACAAGAGACATCAGTGTGCCCGTAGTAAAATCCAGGTTGACAATAAAATGCACACAAGGCACCCCGTTTGTGAGAGACATCTCATATAAAAGACAAGAACTGCTGCTCGGGGCATGTTTCTTACAAAGGGGTTCAACTGTATTCCATTCATTGCACTGCATTCAACACGCTATCCTGTTGTTACCAGAGCTGTGCCAAAGAAGCAGTTGACAATTTACGATTTATTTAAAGCTCTGATCAGCAGTAGATGGCTGATAAACTAGTGGCTCTTGCACCTCTGCTTTCTGTTCACTGCATGCAGTTAGGGTTTAAAAATGCTCTAAAAAATTTTGAATCTGGTAAAATCAATGCCTAATCATAAGGTATAGTACAGTGTCACCTCACCCACAGTCATATATCTCAGAACATGCGATAATTCAAACAAAAATCAGAGGTCCCTTTGAGCTTGAATTAACGAGAGTCGACAGTGTATGTTAATGCGACAGCTATATTCTCTGACCTTTAAAGAATAATCGCGATGGGCCGACCTGTAGGCAAAATCAAGGATACAGCAAACCTCGCTACAACGAACGCCGCTTCAACGAAATTTCTGCTACAACAAAAAATTCACGGTTGCCCGTCAACAGTCCATAGGAGTTAATGCATAAATATTGTTGCCACAACGAACACTTTTTCTTCTGCCGTCTTGTTTCGAAGAAATTTCACGACGCAATTTCAGGCTCAGATATTTATTACTATTAGGAAACCCAATCTTTAACCCTTTGATGCATTTTGAGAACCTGAAAATACGTCGACAAAGTCTAAATTGCACGTTGGCACCACCAGAAACCGCCGCTGTTCAGCAAGCATGGGCGCCGCCATTGCTCGATAGCGATGGCCATGAGACTGCCCTGCTCATGGAGCATGGCCCCGCTTTTGCCACTGGCTTGTTTTCGAGCCGCAGACAATCCGAAGCTGAAGTTCAATCGCTCAGTTCATGGTTTCCTTCACGCAGCTGCTGCATGCAACCGCGTAGCGATGCCTTTTCCGATTCCAATGCTTATCATTTTATTCGCGCTCGGCCAGTGTGGTACCTAATCAGAGCAGCTGTTCGGCTGCATTATCAACCAAATCAGCCAGCCGCGGGATTTGTATAAGAATGGCATAGAATAAGGCAAACTTCACCACTCCACAATACCATGCCTCTATCTCGGCGTTTTCCCATACACTTTGACGGCGGATGGCTGCTGGTGTTAACGTGTTAATGCAACTGTTTGCTACATTTATGAATGCAGTTTTAGGCGTTAGTTCAGCGGTTTTGCCCATGGCCTCGCTATGCATGACTGTGAATTGTGTCGCGACGCTGCTGGGAAAGAATAGGAAGCAGCGGACACATGTTCTTTTGTTTAGCCAGCTAAGATCAGCTATATTTTTTTCGATTTTACTACAACGAAATTCTCGCTTCAACTAAATATTTTCCGCGCCCTGTGAGTTTCATTGTAGCGGGGTTCGACTGTATATGTTTCCTTTCTTAGGCCTGTTGCTCCAATAAAAATTTCATGAAAGAGCTTCAAGCTCATGTATTTCCGTCTATCTTGCGAAGTCGGCCATGCAGGATCGGCTCTTATACCAGAAGAGCTTATCGTAAAGTCGTAGTTGGAGGAAACAAACCACGCTGCACGTTTCTGGACGCGTTCTAATTCGGCAGTGCAAGCCTTTGCAACTGGGTCCCATGCAGAGCATCCGTATTCCAATACAGTGTGCACATTTGAAAAGTAAAGTTTCTTTCAACTTAGGAGGAGCTTTCTTGAAATTTTGCATGAGGAAGTTCAGAACACGGCAAGCCTTAGCTGCCACAGAGTTAATGTGGTCTGTTCATGAAAAGTCATTCTTATACAAAACACCTAAATAATTGCAATTTGAAGCAATCGTCAGGCTTTCACCATCAAGACAACACTTGCTATCAAAAAATGTGAAATTTATTAGTTAAACTGAACAACTTTGCACTTAGAAAAGTTCAGCCTCATATTCTATTTATTGCACCTCAGTAGTATTGCGTCCAAGTTTATGCGCGTTGCACCTCAGTAGTATTGCGTCCAAGTTTATGCGCGAAAGAAAATTCCAGATTCTTGCTAGGGTTTCTGAATCAACTTAGCTACTCATGCTGTGGTTAGGTGTCAACCAAAAAAAGTAAATAAATTAATAAAAACATAAATAAATGTACAGGTCCATGTGCCACGTAGGCTGACTTTGGAGCACAAATAAAATTCTCACCCGGGCCCAGAGTTGTTGCTGTTATGAGATGCTGGTCCACTTGAGCCAGTGGTCGGGACCTCTTCGTGCCTCTCCACAGCTGCCGCGGCCAATTGCAGGTCGGAGGTGATGTTACGACGATGGTTCCCTGACCGGGGGCTCGCTGGACAAGAATTGGCCGCACTGTGAGGAGGTGGAGAAGGGTTTCTGTATCAGTGTTCCACGTCCGGGACAAACAGTCACGCACAATGGTAGAGTAATTGATGATAGATTTGTGGGGTTTAACGTCCCAAAACCACCATATGACTATGAGAGACGCCGTAGTGGAGGACTCCGGAAATTTTGACCACCTGGTGTTCTTTAACGTGCACCCAAATCTGAGCACACGGGCCTATGAACGTCCCAAAACCACCATATGACTATGAGAGACGCCGTAGTGGAGGACTCCGGAAATTTTGACCACCTGGTGTTCTTTAACGTGCACCCAAATCTGAGCACACGGGCCTATGACATTTCCGCCTCCATCGGAAATGCAGCCGCCGCAGCCGGGATTTGAACACGCGACCTGCGGGTCAGCAGCCGAGTACCTTAGCCACTAGACCACCGCGGCGGGGCACAATGGTAGAGTAAAAGATTAGTCAAGGACCACATATGCACCTTGTCGATGAAGGCTTCCATGGGCACCGTCACAATCCACTATAGGCTGTTGTTATTACAGTTGAGCCCCTTTATAAGAGGCATGCTCTGGGCAGCACTGTTTGTTTTTTATGAAATGTCTCTTATAAGCAGGGTAGCTCGTATGCACTTTCTTATAAGCCCGTACTTTACTGTAGACACACTGATGTTTCTTAAAATACCAATTTGTCTCTTATATCGGTGCCTTTTACAAAGGGGTTCGACTGTATTCATGATCCCCCCAAATGCACTCCCTAGACTGTGGTGTCAACTTTTGTACTCCAGTGCAACAGTCCAGAAAGAGGTGATCGTTCTTCCTATTGACAAAGAAATCTATGGACGAAATAAACACCGAATGTCAACTAATGTTCATCACTATACACACAATGTCGGCCTGGAAGATGTTTAATGGGAAGCCACTAGAGACGGTATTTGGAAACGATCGTTAGAGGTGACGATGTCACCTTTCGCGACGTATAGCCCACCTTTCGCGACGTATAGCCCAACGACTTGCCAATGACATCATTGCCAAGCTGGCTTTTGGTGGTTTAACTTTTCCAGAAAACTGTACTGTACGAACGCCAAAGAACCAAAGTCCTGTATTTTCGTGTGCAGAGTGGCTAGGAACATAGTGGCCAGGCTTGGCTGTGGCTGCTTGAAATGTAAAAGTGCTTTCAACGTCACTCATGTAATTGTTTCCCTGCCCGGAATCTATTTTTGTTGAGAGTATTAACATGCTGTTATGACCGTCATCGGTAGGCGCCATGCTGTCGCTGAGAAGTGTAGCCGGGCCGCGTTCCCACGCCTGGAACCCAGGTTTTCTTGGAACCAGCGTCGAGGAGCGGCGCTCTTTTAATCCTCAAAGAAGTAGCCGACTCGCCGCTTGTCTATGCCCGCCAGGTATTGTCCCGGCTAGCCGGCGGATGAGACATCATGTCGCCACGAAGCTGTAAGTCGTTCCAGAGGGGACAACAAAGACAGCATATTCCTTTGAAGAAACGGCGACCGCCGCCACAAAGTGCCCTGCTAATTGAGCGGACAGATTGGCGGACCGTTTGATGTCTGCTGTCCGAAGCTTGGGACCCCTCGAACAGCGACATACACGACGAGCAAGAGCCTCTCTGGCGCCACCTTTAAGTGCAGTGATCTTGACTCGAAATTGGATGTTCACGTGCGCCGTGCCTGCTCGTACCTTGCACCGGTTGTGTGTGTGTGATTGGTGTTCCCCGCAAGAAGGAGGAGCCCGACAGGGCTTATAAGGACGCCGCTGAGTGCGGGACGTCGCTCTGGACCAAGTAAAGGTTCAACCACCACGTTCGTAGTTTGTGATGGCTCTGAACTGTGTAGCGGTTCAACCACCACGTTCGTGGTTTGCGAACTCTTATCTTCATGCTGTAAATACTTGTAAATAGTGCCATAAACCTGTTTGTTTTTCGTATCCCCATCTCGTAAGCGTTCGTTTCCTCAACCCGAAGCTACACCACGCTACCACAGCACCCCGAGCCACAACAACTGGTGGCAGCGGTGGGATTCCCAACAACTGGTGGCAGCGGTGGGATTCGAAGCTACAAGTGACAACAACAGTCGGCCCAGGAGAAGCAGCTGGCTCGAGACATGGATCACGTATGGGTGAGTGCTTGGCTTTTCCTTTGAGTGAACCAGGTTCTAAAAGAGGGTTAAATTTTAGAACTGGTAGTTAACTTTGCCGAAAGACTCAGTTTCGCCGTTTCGGAAAGTTTTTTTTTGGAAGTAGCGAGCACTCAGTACGATCATGGACTTACGGGAGCTGCAGAAGTCAGACTTGTTGCTGTTGTGTGAGGAATTGGGGATCGATACAAAGGGTTTGGCACGAAAACCCATAATCATTCAAGCGATTAATGATTTGGGGGCTGATGATGAGGAACTAAGTGAAGAATGGGACCTCATCATCGAAAGAAAACTAAGAGCAGCTCAGATGGAAGGAAAGAGTGAAGACGAAAAACTAGGCCTCAAGAGAAAGTTTTTCGAACAAGACTATGAGTTGCGTATGAGAATGGGACCCCAGCGAGGAGTACCTCTCGAAAATGAGGCAGTGTTCGAGATGTCTAGGTACATGCAGCCATATGAGGTATCATGGGATATGGGCCTGTATCTTAGACTCTTTGAACGAAAGTGTAGTCTACTGAAGTGTGAGCGAGACACGTGGTCTCACAAGCTACTCACGGTTCTGCCCTGCGAGGCAGCGGATGTTGTTGCGCGACTCAGTGAGCAGCACGCGAACAACTATGATGTTATTAAAGCAGAGCTAATCAGGAGATTTGTAAACTCTGTTAGCAAAAAGGAAGAAAGACTCAGGCCAAAGTCTGAAAGCGAGGCGCGTCGCAAAGCGCCAGAAGTTGAGGCGCCTCATAAAGCGCGACAGGAACAGATCGCGCCAGAGAAGGGCCCGCATATTCTCGAGTGCATCCATGTAAATGATGTAGAGAAAGAGGCCGTGGCCGGTCTGGAGGTGGGGACGATGTCGAAAGACGCTCCTTGCGTGGATGAAGAGGGTGCCAGCAGCCCTAATGGGCCCAGTAAGAGGCTGGAAACCTTCTTCGTGCCTAAGGGGGACCTTTCGACATGGTCAAATGTAGGCATGGTTAACGCAGTGGCAGATGAGAGCAAGAACGCCACGCTTCAGCAGTGCAGCGATAACACCGAGCAGCTTTGCAAACATCGCAGAAAAAGGAAGAAGCGGAGGCGTTCGTCACTGCGCAGGCCTAGGTCGGGCCCCACTCCGTCCCAACAAAGAAAGGGTCGGCCGTCAATCCGTTCCAGGAAACGTCAATGGTGGCGTTCAGAGAGGTACAAGCGGCGAGCCAGGTGTAGAGAGGGGAAACGAGGTGCATTACCCACCCGAAAAGCGCGGTTGCGTTTGACGACTTCGGGAAAGCGGCCTTGCCCGGTGGATCAAAGTCGAAAGCACAGAGTGGCTAAATACCGCGTAGGGGAGAACACAAAAGAGAAACGGCACAGGTTTTACCCCTGCTCCTCGCGTCCCTTTCAAATTCCTGAGGGAAATAGGCCGATGTGTAAAATGAGGCGTGACGGCAGGACACAGCCTAACGTTCGTGAGTTTAGTAGCTTCAGGCCTGCTGGAAAACTGCCGGGACCACGACCCCATCGTGTGCGATTAAAAGCACAATGAGAAGAGGGTTCACGTTCAGCATGAGTAACTTTTGCACAGGCATGTTAAATATTGTTACTCAGTGTTGCATTGGAAATACAGATTTGAGCCTTTTAATTTTGTAAGTAATGTAATGCGGTGTAAATTTTTGAAAAGAAAAACCGCCGAACT
Organism: Rhipicephalus annulatus; assembly: GCA_013436015.1. Classification (NCBI taxonomy): domain Eukaryota; kingdom Metazoa; phylum Arthropoda; class Arachnida; order Ixodida; family Ixodidae; genus Rhipicephalus; species Rhipicephalus annulatus. The sequence goes on along the minus strand of WOVY01012324.1, from coordinate 273,430 downwards.
AAAGGCTGAAAATTGAAGTCCATTAATCATTTGTACGAAAATACCGAGAAGGTAAAAACTGAAAAAAAAAATTGTTCTGTTTTTTTTTAGTGTTTCAGTGGTTTAGTTTGATATCGTATGCCTTCACTGCCATGTCGATTTGGAGTGAATGAGCATTTAAGGAAGAAGATGTTAACATAGACCAGATGATTTCGTAAAATGGTTAAGTTTGGCGCAACACAGTGCAGTTGTCGTTGCGCGTTATGAAGGCCATTTGGGCACAATTTCAGCATAAAACCTGTGCAATTGTTGTGAGGTGCTTTTGATGAGTATTTCACCTATGATTACTTTTGGTTTGTACACGGTGTGTTACAACGTAACGTTCGAATGAACATTAAGACAAATTGTGAAGGATTAAGCTTTTGGTTAGTAGTGCCATGTAACTTGCAACGCTGTAGGAATGAGAGTAGTAATAAAAAGCTCAGGAGAGCTCAGTGTCTTTTTTTTTTCTCTCAGAAGCGTTTGCATAAGCTGGTAACTTTAACCAAATGAACCTTTTAAAAAGCAATGTTTTGTTGGCTATATTTTGAAGAGCGATTGGTCAAGTGATCATATGAGCGAAACAGTAAGTTTTTTTTAATTCTGAGAAAATTAAGAGTATTTTGGCCACAGTGTAGGCCAAAGATTCAGAAAAGCTAGATAGCTTTATGTCTCAGTGGTAGACAATTATGGGCGGCCGTAAACAAAGACGGACGTTCGGACAAAATTAGCGCTCACTGAACCCGAGTTCCTGACTGATGCTCTCAGCGGGACAGAACCGATGAAAGTAGTCAGCGATGAAAAAGAGCCTGCTGTTTTATATCAGGACGACAATGGTATCAAGCAAAGCTGCGCGTTGCTTGCGCCAGAATTTGGGCTCTCGTGACATAACGTACTGCGCTTCAGGAAAGGAGTGCGTCTGCATTGTGTAGAGCCTTCATCAGTGGCAGTGTTATCTCATGGGAGGGCTAAATTTAAAGTAGATACAGGCCATTGTCCCCTTGGCTGCAAACCATGACATCGAAGAACAGTCGCCTTGTGAGGCGGAGCTTGATTCTTCGAAAATGTCATTTTGGCATTAGGAAAAGGGCAAATTGAATGGAAACGCTGGCGTGCTCCGTCGCTCTTTCTAAACCATTCTGGAATGCTCTTGGTGTATCAAAATTGATATTTTAGTTTTTTTTGTCGTGCATCTTATTATGTAAATTTGTAAGGTAGCACGTCTGGTTTTTCAGCTCAAGTGAGTCCTGAGAGTTCTGAGAGTGAGCTTTTGTTAAAGCTAGTAATTAAAATTGGTTTGTCATCCCTCTTTTGGCTTGGTTTGTTCGAAGGGGGCCGAGTGCTTGCTTGTGCATGTGGTCCAGTTTCAGAAACGGTGTCGAAGATTCGGCAATCACCCGGACCATGCCACAAGCAAAGGCCAGCTCCTGGCATTCAACCACTGACCCTTTCGTCGTCCCTGCGAGCAGCAGTGTTGACCGCTGCCCTCCGTGACTCATCTGGCGAGGGGGAAGCTGTTATGACCGTCATCGGTAGGCGCCATGCTGTCGCTGAGAAGTGTAGCCGGGCCGCGTTCCCACGCCTGGAACCCAGGTTTTCTTGGAACCAGCGTCGAGGAGCGGCGCTCTTTTAATCCTCAAAGAAGTAGCCGACTCGCCGCTTGTCTATGCCCGCCAGGTATTGTCCCGGCTAGCCGGCGGATGAGACATCATGTCGCCACGAAGCTGTAAGTCGTTCCAGAGGGGACAACAAAGACAGCATATTCCTTTGAAGAAACGGCGACCGCCGCCACAAAGTGCCCTGCTAATTGAGCGGACAGATTGGCGGACCGTTTGATGTCTGCTGTCCGAAGCTTGGGACCCCTCGAACAGCGACATACACGACGAGCAAGAACCTCTCTGGCGCCACCTTTAAGTGCAGTGATCTTGACTCGAAATTGGATGTTCACGTGCGCCGTGCCTGCTCGTACCTTGCACCGGTTGTGTGTGTGTGATTGGTGTTCCCCGCAAGAAGGAGGAGCCCGACAGGGCTTATAAGGACGCCGCTGAGTGCGGGACGTCGCTCTGGACCAAGTAAAGGTTCAACCACCACGTTCGTAGTTTGTGATGGATCTGAACTGTGTAGCGGTTCAACCACCACGTTCGTGGTTTGCGAACTCTTAACTTCATGCTGTAAATACTTGTAAATAGTGCCATAAACCTGTTTGTTTTTCGTATCCCCATCTCGTAAGCGTTCGTTTCCTCAACCCGAAGCTACACCACGCTACCACAGCACCCCGAGCCACAACAATGCCATATTCAGAGTTCAACTGTGGCATGCCACCACCACATGACATCATCTTAATATGCTGCTGGCACATGATCATTTGTGCGAGCGAAAGACGGCTGCAGGCACGTTTAAACTCCCAAAAATATGCACTTGCATCAACAGTCACTTGAAACACATCAAGGGATGTAAAAAATGCTGTTAACGAAACCCTACACTTTACCACCAGCTGACGGTGATAAAGAGTGTTTGTTTATTCCAGGGGTGTCAGGAGCTCCATAGAGCACCCTGATGCCGATGGAAATACAAGACAGCACCCTCACTTGTCCAGTTTTGCCAACCGAATGCGACAATTTGGCGATTGTCGTCATTCAGAATAGTTTCAGAGCACAGCCCTGGACACAGACTCATAAAAGTGTATTAAACATGCCCTGTCCATGTGACAGGCTTTGCGTGGAATTTTTCAGAGAAGTACTTCACAGCCTTAAGAAGTGGTCCTTGCAATTCATTTCTAGAACACTACAAAACTTTACTGAGCTTGTTCTCATTAATAGGCATACGCACGAAGATGACTGGGTTCACGATATTTCAGGCTTGGACTCATTGTTGCAGCACTGCAAATCACCAGCCTACAACCACGACAAGGTGAACGATAAAAAACACACCACAGAGCCTGAAACTTGTTGCACATTTGGCGTGAATTACAAGTTTCTACTAGAACTTGTTTTGATAACTTCATGCAGTTGTCGTCGTCAATCACAACAAGGAACAGGGACAGTAAGTGAAGTGGTCTTGCGCTCCTAGTGACCGCACAACTGCAACAAGCAAAAGAAAGACAGTGCCGCGGTATGTTCTTTTGTTTCTTCATGTCCCGATTGTGCAACAGAGGTTTGCAACGACTGGGTTCCCTTCGGAAGGCGAGGTGACCCACCTGAGTGTGCCCGTGGGCGATGGAATGGGACTGGTGAAACTTGACTCGGGCTCCGGGATGTTGATCTTGAGTGGGGCGAGAGGACGCGGCAGGTGGTGCGGTGCCAGCTGAGGGGGAGGCGGCTGCCGCGGAGAGGCGGTCAGGGGCCCCGGGTCCAGGCGCGGAGGCGGCGGAGCCACCCCGCTACCACTCACGGGCCCCACCTCGTCCACCAGCGACTGGAACATGATCTTGATGTTGGTGCTTGGAAAGCGAAACACACATCTGCAGGGAGGAAAAATGACGACATGCAATGGTCAGTAACCACTGATAATAGTAATTACACGCCAAAACTGCCATATGACTAGAAGGCATGCCGATTTGGAGGGCTCTAGAAATTTCGACCGTCCGGTGTTTGTCAACGTGCACTAATCGCACAATACACGGGCCTCTAGCATTTCCCTTCCATCAAAATGTGGCCAATCAAATTGACATACATGACAGTTGTGTGTCCCCAAAGAAAGAGAAGTGGATGACAGGTACAATGTATCAACAACTACCAGAGCAGCGTTTTTTGTTATAGGGCCAATCAACAGGCTCCAACTTTTTTTACACCCCCCAAAGGAGCTTGACAATTTGTAGGGTAGACTGCTGCGATCACGTTTTCCTAATATTACAAAGCTGCGTGCCGTGCAGAGCCCCCCCTTCGAAAAAATTCCCGCGCTCATTTCCTACGCCCAACCAATCCTTCTTTCACAAGCAGGGACACAAAGTCGCTTATCGGCGACTTGAAGTAGCACACAGCTCGTCAATTGGTCTAAAGCAGTCACGACAACGGGCTGCGCCTTCCCCTCCCTGTGAGCAAGAAGGGCGACGAGGCCGCGTGAAAATATGAAACCAGCTGAAACTGATGTTTTAACCCTTTTAACTTCCTTAGTATAGTGCATATTCTCAAAACTCTTGTGGTAGCTTGTTTCCAAAGCAAAAGTTGACTAATTTCTCTTTATAACAATTTTTGGACCTTGGGGGTTGTTTACCGACACTTTAAAGGTTGCCCTAGTGGAATTACAAAGCACTGTCATGCAATGCTGTGACGATTTACAAACATGTCAATCTTCCCAGGAATAAACTGCATGCATACATGTGTACTGTGACATTATCTTGTGTGCAACCCTTAGAAACCACAGCAATGTGAAGTTCCACGTGACATAGACACAAATACCGGCGTAATGCTGGGCTTCCCTCTCCTCAAATTTAAATAAATTTTTGCCTTGGCTTTTCTCAATCATCAGCGTGAACCAACCGGCCTCTTATCAGCATTTCAACAAAAGAAACAAAAAAAAATTATGCCAGAAATATTGCCATGAAAGCATTTTCGGTGCATTGCCAAGTGATGCCAACAGGGACTGAACAAGAGAACAAATACTACGAGAACCAAGGACAACAATATATGTTGTGTACCGCTTATGTTAACTGAAGCATGAACATACGCTGCAGGAGAGCTTGTGCACAGAGTTATCAGACGAACGTGTCACGTGCTACACTTTTATACAAGCACACCTGCAGTCAAACAGGAATAACAATCATTTAGATCAAGCATGATTTGATCAAGCATGACAGCGGCATAGTCAAACAGGAATAACAATCGTTTAGATCAAGCATGCCAGCGGCATAAAGTGGTTATCGAAAATCACAGCAGCAGTCTCTCTTAACTAGAGATGGATGTGGCTGCTAAAATGAACCCTTCCCTACCCCCTCTCAAGTTGCTACAAAAAATAAGCAAATAGATTATATCAAGTTGCTACAAAAAATAAGCAAATAGATTATACTGGGGCTATTTTTAATGAAGTTGCGCTAACAATGAAACTCATAGTTAACTTACTAAAACTCCTAATTATTACGAAATATAATTATCAAATATAGTCAAAAGTGCTGGAATGAATAAAAAAAACTACCACAAACACATAGGGCTACATGTTCTATTTGTCAAGGTCTGAAAATAAATATGCATAAAACCCAAGTAATGTGCAGCAGTCTCGAGAGAAAACAACGCTTTGCAGTAGGTGAAGGTACGATGGAAGCTGCGAAAAAACATGTCTGTAAAGTTGTAAAGAAATATGTCTACTTAGCACAGGAGGTAACCGCAAAGCCAAACCATGAGAGTGAAATAACTATAAGTATAAGGATGGGGTGGATCACATTCGGCAAGCTTTCTCACATCATGAATAATAACCTACCACTAACCCTCAAGGGGAACGTACATAATAGCTGGATCTTGCCGATACTTACCTACGAGGCAGAAACCTGGAGGCTAAAAGAGGGTGAAGCTTCAATTGAGAATGATGCAGCGAGCGATGAAAAAGAAACGATAGGCGTAACCTTAGTAGAAAAAATCAGGGAACAAACTGGAGTTAAGGATATCATAGTCGAAATCAAGAAGTAGAAATGGACATGGGCCAGGCATGTAACGAGCAGGCAGGATAACCAATGGTCATTAAAGTTAACAGACTGGATTCCCACAGAAGGCAAACACACGAAGGGGAGACAGAAAGTTAGGTGGGCTGATGAGATTAGGAAGTTTGCAGGCATAATGTGGCGGCAGAAAGCCAGAGACCGGGTTGATTGGTCAATCATGTGAAAGGCCTTTCTTCGTCCTGCAGTAGGGCCCAGTCAGGTTGACAATGATGACGATGTTGATATTTCAAACCGATCCGAAAAGTCCTAGTAGCCCCATGAGCCAATGGCAGGCAAGGGGACAGCGAATTATTGAATGCAACTTAATTTAATAAAGCCCAGAACAGCAAGCATTCCAGAGCCATGTGAGGGGTGGCCAAGGGTGCTACTCGTTAAAACTTGACCATATTGGAATTTCTGCCAATCAAAAGTGGCCTAGCAATCCAATGAGATCCAGCATAGCATGAAAATTTTGCAATAAGGTGCAACTTGCACACTGTCCAGACCAGCATGTACCCTGGGTTGAAATTAAATCGCTTTGATCGAGTCAAAAAGGAAGAAATGTCTGTGGTGTCCTGCAGCAAGAGGACTTGAAAGTATCTTGCCAGTTGATGTCTTTCCTTCATGTTAGGCCGAAATGCTAGGATGCATGAAAGAACAAAGAGAAAGACAATGACCGCAAGGCCTGCCTCGCTTTCCACAGCTGGAATGAGAAGCCGCGTTTGCAAACAAAGCAAGAGACGGGCAAGCCATTCTCTTTCAGCTCTTGAAATGCTTCCCGAGCGTAGTAGAGACAATAGACGAGCGGATCTGTCAGTCAGACAGCTCCTCCCACGCCAGACCTCAACCACTCGAGCCCAACGCTCGAGCCAGTTAGACAGAGCACGCCAAACATGCGACGCTCAGCTAGTACAGGCCACCTGAGAAAAACAGCGCCTGCAACTTGCAGCCGCAAAGTCTAAAATTTACTCTTTTATTTTGGGACTGTCAAAGAGAATGAACCTGCACTCCTCGAGAAGGCAACACTGTTGCAGCTACAAATGTTGCTGCCCCTCAACAGCAACGACTCAACGTTCTCCACAAGAAGCACGGACTAGTCACCTTCCGATGTCTGTCGGGGCAAGCAACAGACCAGGCAGATCGTAAAATGCAGAGGTTGGCCGGATCGCAGACACGAACAATGCGGAATAAATAATTCACCGTTTCAGCCATGTACTACTACAGCTGGCCCATTGTTGCCAAGAGATATCCTTGTTTCACGAGTCTTCATGAACATGCAGGGGCATGAACATCCAGAAAGAAAAGTGAGCACTGAAATGCATCCAAACTAAAAGCTAAGCAAAGCATGCCATGTTATCATATGCACGAAATAGCTATAGATTTGAGCACGCATTTCTAGTGGCATTCCTTTGTTAAAATTCAAGAACAGGTGTTTTTCACGTTGACCTTCTATACGAGTAACAATGCAAAACTCTGGAAGTGACTACTACTGGCAGTTTGTTGATATGAAGACTGCAGACGTGGCCATGGCTGCCCAATATTCATGTACAGTCTCAATTGAATACATCAGCAGATGTGACTGATGGCCGGAGTCACAAAATTGCGACACGTAGTGCTGCATTTTCCTACGAGTGCACCGATAACGAGAATGCCAAGTACATTCCATTTTTTAAAGCAGGGGTGGTCCAGCGAAGCGGTAAAAAGCAGTCCATCTTGCCGTTGGCTCATTCAAAAGCCCACACTTTAAAGAAATGCTTTTTCATTGCTTATAAGCATATGCGGCTATGCACACAATATTCTTTCTCATTTACCTGAAGTTGTAACAACTGTATCTATATTGCAATTGCCCACAAAAAGCTGCTTCTGGGAGTGCTCCCTGCCGACCACACCTGCTTTGAATAATGGAACGTGCCTGGCACTCTCAATGTTGGCGGGCTCAGAAAAAAAGGCAGTGCTGCGTATTGCAACCTTACCCACTCCCGCAAACTGTTAACTTGCGTACGCAATGAAGGCCATACGCATCCCTCTCCCCCCCCCCCCCCCTCTATACTGTAAGGACAGTGTACTTGAAATGTTATACAAACATGTTCGGATTTCAGTTCATTATGAAGCCATAAATACATTTCCATGGCCAACACAATGGCCTTTGTGCTCACCTCAGTTTAATTTTTTTCCTGCTTTTTCTTCTTTATAAAGTATAATTTCTTAGGTGTGAAACTATGCATTTAAACAACTATAACCAAGTAACATTGCTGTTTCTGTTCTACAGATGATGGTTATTACCTGGAAAAGTGACCAACAATTTTCTGCTAAAAACTAGTTGCTGCCCGATGCTACATACAAGGCAGCAAACTGCGACTCTATTTGGCTGCTAAAAAGAAAGGTTCAGTTCTGCTCTGGACGAGTTCTCATGACCACGATGAATCGAAGAACTCGGAATACAACAACTTCATACTTTTTCCGGAGAACTAACGACCCAGATCCGCTTGTCAACCTATCTCGTCTCACTCAACCCAAAACAACCAGCTTGTTTTATGCTATAACGCCTCCGAAAGTATGCCTCCATAAATTCTCAAGGTCGGCTGTGTCTCTCGTACTAACCCCCCACCTGCGAGTGACGTATGCGCACACTGCACAATGCCCAGGTGTCGTGTCGCGGCAATGCTTTGGACAATGAACGCGCAACACAGCTGTTTACCACAAAGACCCAGCGATCCCCTTCCTCATCGGCAAGCCCCGCTTTTATTTCCCATTCGCTCTAAATTAAAAAAAAAAAACGAAAAAAAAAAACACCTGTCCTCTTGCAGGCGAAAGACGCAACCTGGAAAGTCTGGTCACAACCTATATGACAGTGACGAAACAGTGGATGTGGGACACCAGAACATCTCTGTCGGTATATGTGTAGGAAAAGAAGGAAAGAGAGCAATATTGCAAATATGCTACATAGAAGGCACGTGTACAAGTTGCACCAAACGGCAATGCCTGAAATGTCCCAATTTAAACACATATTGACACGTGCGGTTCTTTTGGTTTACAAAGAAAGCCGCTATCACTTTCTGTTAAGCGCAACGCAGGCCGCGTTCATCTTGTATGCCACTCTGGAACGCGTTATGACGCGTGTATCTGTTAAGCGCAACGCAGGCCGCGTTTATCTTGTATGCCACTCTGGAACGCGTTATGACACGTGTATAAAAGCCGGCGCAGTGCACCACTGGGGGGTCTTTTTTTTCCGTCGGCCGACGACTGTTCACGCCGCTGTTGCTGTTTGGCCTTGTTTTGCTGGGCACAAGTTCGCCCAATAAACAGTTCGCCTGACACCGCCCTGACTCCTGCGTGCTTCCTCTCAAGTGCTGCGTGTGTTACAACCTCGTGACAATATGGTTAAGTGGGACAAATGTTTCAGCCTTGTAGCACAAACCTTCTGCTGGTTAGCTTATTGAGTAAAGAGAGCACTCTAAAAGGGCACCGGTCTTAATTTTGACTATGAGATCAAAACTAAATTTTTATTTGTTTTATATCTGTGTGACTTGATGGCACAAAACGGGTCGGTTGTCTATTATCCCTTTCAAAACCACTCCGCCAACTCGGAGATTCCACAGGACTAATGTGTAGTGTGCACAGCTCTGCTGAGCTTATACGTGGAATCTCAGTGTAAATGCCAAAACCGTTCATCATAGAACTTTTTCATGAATTTGAAGCCAAGCAACACTCTTTGGGCTTTCCTACACACGGTGTCTCAAACATGCGCCCCGTGAACCTTCTGCTAACACTTAATCTTCATGAGTTCCTCAGATGTAACTTGTCTGGACCTTTCTGTTTTTTTTTTCTTTCTTTCTTCTGTCACATCCAATCTAGTCGCCATGTGATGAAACCTATATAAAAAAAAGAACTCAATATTTTCCAATCAAGATTACGATTTCAGTCATCCTTGGATATCGGTACCGATATGTTCCTCCAAACCTGTTGTCGAGTCTCCCGGGAGCGACCCAGTACAATATATGGGAAAGGCCCTCTTTGAAACAACGTTTTGTATGACGCCCCCCACCCACCTTTCTATAAGCGGCCCAGCCAGAAATTTTTTTCGCAGCAGTGGTGTTACACCATCTTTTACATGCATTGGATGTGTTTGTGCAAGCGCATGTATATAACACAAGCAAAACGGGAAAATTTCGGAAAGGGGGATGGACACTATCGGTACCCTGCATATATACAAACACTTTCAGCGCAGAAAAACATGTCAAATGTCAAAGACAAGATGATATTGATGCAAGGCTTATCTTCCCTCAAAGTACTCCTTTCTACAGCCCCGGCAAAACATGACCATGGACCATGCCACAAACATGTTTCAGGGTCAACCTAAAGTAAAGTGAACATATTCTTAAGACACCAAGTGAGACTCGAGGTTGAGGGGTATTGGCGGTATGAGGGAAAAAAGAACACGCGCATATAGCTGAAAATAGAAAATTCTGCATTTAACTGTGGAGCTGTTTTAGGCTTGAAGTAATTATGGGTAGTGCGCGCGATAACTCCTATGTACATATAGGCCACAGGAATTTTGGAAGCCCCTTTAAGATGTACAGGAGTTGTGAGGGAGAGCTACGAAATTAGAGGGAGAGATCAAAGTGAAGACGAATGATGGAGAGCGGCGGGGAAGGAGGTGAGAGACTGGGAAGGGGAGAGAGTAATACCGGTGTCACACGGTGCAATGCTGATTGCGATTAAGCGCGATCGGGTTCAAATTTCTGAGCAGTGATTGATCTATCTTAAGAAGCTTACTAAATCGAGCCAATCACGGTAAAAAAAAAAATTGATCCAGATCAGGCCCGATCACGATCAAAAGTGACCATGTGACGCCTGTATTAATCCTATCGTAAAAAGGAGTGCCGAAGCGAGGAGCCGTTAAGGAGGAAGGGCTTGGAAGTGGAGAGGCGGGATTTGAACCAGGATACGCACGTTTAGAAGGCGAGCGTCGCAACAAGTCGGCTATCCAGGCATGGTTGCTGAACAAGCATTTATGGGAACCAGGGGTTTGCATTGCTGTGGGCAAGTGAACAAGAAAGAGACAGAAATAGAAAGAGAGGGAGATTTAAACCTTCATTTGTGACCAAGCGTGCGTTTTCTTCGCCCAGAGATGGGCGACCTCCTCATTCCAGGTAGCCATGGCTAGCTGCCGACGCCCGAGCCGCCCTGTATCAACCATAGCTTTGTATAGCCTAGTATAGCAAAGGTGTGCAGCGGCCCGACCAGTTGAATGTGAGCCTGCCTTCCGCCGAAAGTGGGAGAAAATAGCGTTCCACAGGCAGGTCGGTGAGACAGCTGGACCTCAGCTGTAAAAACCGGGACGTGTCTCGCCTAAGTCGGGACATCTTGTCACTTTACCTTAAGGTCAAACTAAAACAACTAAGATAGTGAGAGTGCGGGTGGGTACAGACTGTTTCAACATGATGCCCTAGGCATCGGTGTCGCATTATTACCAGTCCCACCCCCGAAAGCGCCCTTGCTGCCATTGTCTTCAGAAGCGCCAGGAAGTAGACATGATGCGTCTAGAAGACGATGGAAGGAGGAATGGAAGTGTAGAAGCTTGGGTGTGTTAGTACGACATTGCAAGGAACACAGCGTAATCAAAGACCGGGCCAAATAAGAGTGACCCACACACACAGCGCCGACTAGCAACACACCGATGGGACGGGAAGGATGAGCCGTTTATATATGCACGCAACTGACACGTGCCACGGACGACAAGGACTGCGAAATCATGTTTAGCGTTGAAGATAGTACAAGTGAACGCTGCACGCTGTAGTATCATTCAAGAGACTATCATTCAAATTGTAACCGCAGCCTCTGTCAGGGCCGCCGGGACGTTGGTACGATTGGACATGGGGAGGCCCGATAAGAGAACTCCTCCGACTGGACACACACACAAACGCCGGGGAGCGTCAGATAAGGAAGGAGGAGGGCCGGTCGTTTCTCCTCCCCGCTATCTCTCTTGGAGAGACGACGAGGCTATAAAGAAGAAAGTGTGCGGGTGTGTGTGTGCGTTCGGGGGCAAGCCAAGTGGAACAACAGGCCGGAGAGAAAGTAGACGCTCGCTCTTTTCCTCGGTCGCCTTCCTTCCACCATCGCGCTGGAGGCAAGCAGCGCCGCCGCTGGATCGCTGCCAACGACGACAGAGGAAGAAGAGGACGCTCGTTGACGCCACATGCGTGACACGTTTTCGCGCGCGCCCTGCTACTTGCTTGCTTGCTCGTCGTCTGTTTCGCGCTGCGTACGATCATCAAACCCCCCCAACGAACGTGAGCGCGTGCGCGTACTCGACCGAAAAACTGCCGCGTCTTTTTTTTTTTTTTTTTCACCCGCCACCGCCTCCTTTCCACTCCCTCCGCAAAGGCCACGTAGCGGTCGCTCGAAAACAAGACAACTGCGCAACAGACGTCAACATGGCGGCGGCCCTCCGCCACACTAGTTTATATATGCCCTACATTTTGCTTCTCGACCGGGGGCGTCATCAGCTGTGCTGGGTGCAAGGGCATCGGCGGGGGGGGGGGGGGGGTGCAAAGCAGGCATTTGCTTTTTCCTTCTTTTTTGCCTGCCACGATGCAACACGTGTTTGCCCCTCCTCACAAGACCAAGACGTTCTTTAGTAGGGTCCGATCGGCCCAAAGGGCCGCTACGGGGTACCCCGATCAGCCGAAAATGCCACCATTACAGATAGTTTACCGTTAGCGCGATAGCGGAGGTTAAGGGAATGGCGTTACCGTGCAGCAAACGTTCGTTGTGGACAGCGTCTTATAGTATTAGCGGGATAGCGTTTACGTGCCCCAGCTGGGACGGTGGCACCATCTATCGGATGGTTAAGAGGTTAAACAACAGTCAAAAGAAGAAAAAAAAAACAAGAATGTTTGCCTATTCCACCGTGCGAAGCATTGTTAGAAGATTTTAGTAACAATAAAAATAAACATGAACCCCGCACCAAACGCGAAGACATTTATGTTGCCGATTTGTTTACATCGATCTTGTAGTTGGGCCTAGACGCGTTCGAAATGAGAAGCTATCTCAAAAACTGCGCAACTTATCCACAATACTCGGTCATCGAAGCTAACTAACTGAAGGCAAGCGAAGCCACTTTAAAAAAGTCGTTTTCTGCAAACACGGTGAATCTTTCAACAACTACGCCAAAATCACTTCGAAGCGGGCGTCGGAGAGCACCGCCACGTTTACGTACACTACGTACACCTACGCTACCACGGTAACGTGAGATCTGAAAAATACCGCGCGTACGGTAAGCGGTACGGACGACGTACGTATCTGCGCGTGCGCACTTCGATTCCGCTGTCACGGGACACCCGGCATCCAGGTATAACTCTCTAATATGGCAATACGGCGGCAGTCGACAGGGTCCGAAATATAAGCGCTTCATATCACTGCTAGCGCAGCCACACGACGCTAAGCGTTGGCTTATGCAGTCTTTTTTTTATGACAAAAGTCACGCACGTCTTCCAAGGTTTTCTTGTGGGTATGAGCCACACGCCCACCAACGATGGAGACTTCTCTCGCTCTGAAGCCTATCCAAAAGCGAACAAAAAGTTTCACCACAGGCCACGGCTACCTGGCGCCATCGAAGCATCTTAAACGTAGCATTGCGGACGCCTTAAAACTTATCCCGTTCGGCGAATCCACGTGCACTCGTCGGCACGTGGCGCGACACGGAAAACGCTCTACGGCGAACGCAAATCGGTATCAGTGCGACGTCATCATCTGAGATCAAGCTAGAACCCCGCCCGCTCGATCGAACTCCCACAGGAAGCGCAGTTCTTCTGCCCGGCGTTGAAAACGACTGTTAGAACGTTTAGACTAAGAGAGAGATAAACAATTGTGTTTATTTGTATGTTTCCACGTATGTTTTATATGTCTGTGGAGTTGTGTATATATGTTGTGTACCGCTTATGTTAACCTTCATCCCTTTCCATTTGCGTGTATTACCGCGTGTGTGCCGCTAAGTGAACACCCAGCTCTGCCAGGAGAGTGAAACGGGGCGAACGCGCGCAACATTACATACGAGCGCACAGCTGTGGCGGAGGGATAAACGGGAGAGGAGAAACGAAGCGGAGACAGCGCTCTGCCACCGCCCCGCACCTCCTCGCACTCACGAAAGGAGTGGGGGAACATAGGCGCATGCGCAGTAAGGAATGGAGGCCACGACGCACACCGGATTGAACTCCGCCATAGGATGCTTCGAATTACGTGTCCTTCGACAATGAAGTGCAATCGTGCTAGCTCGTTTCCGCTCCAACTGTAAGTACTTTTTCTCACCCCATGCAAGTGCTACTCGTTTTACCAGTTGAAATTTCACCGTTACTATCCAAAACATGACTACTGGCTTTGTGGCGATGTCAGAACCCGTCAAAGTTGTCAGATACTACGGAGCTAACAATCAAATGATCCCAAAAGAATTTACGCCCCTGAACGGCAATTTGCTTTCCCGTCGTTGATTTTTTTAAAATACAAAAATGTCACTCAACTTCGAAGGGAAGTTGAAAAAATATTTTGTACAGCGAAAATATGCGCAACTATGAACGAAAGCCCATACAAACTTGTCTCCAGGCAAGTCTCCGTTCGGTTCAATGCACGTTTGCCAACGTAACCTGTTGATTTTTCCAACGTATATCCGACTTCACACTATGCTACTCAAAGTAACCGACAAACGCGCTATTACTGAACAAGAAAAGCGTTCTTGGTGCATAGATGATCACTATATATATCGACAATGTCTCCGATCGAAACGTCAACCAATAAACAGTTTTGAACAACCGTACAGCTTTCTCCCCTATAAATATATATATATTTCAAAACGCACACACACTACATTTGCTGGAAAAATGCAAGTAAACCCAAAACCCGCGACAAGGTACTGGAAACTCCTAAAAGCGGCTCGGCGAAGAAAGAACACCCTACCCACTTATTATCAACGTAACTGGCAACTATGAACTGCCCGACGAAACTTGCGGCGGCAACATCACTATCTCCTTCTTCGACAGATAAATACGACCGTGCCGACACCGTCGATAAGGACGGAACGCGCATTTCTACCTCACTCTAGCCCTTCTTGGAACATAGAGGAGTACCTCTGCTCCAATACTCGTCACAGAGCCGTGGACCACGCTAACAACGCTGGAAGCGATATTAATGGGTTAGCAACGTTTTCCATTAGTTTTGCTTCACGCGAACGTGCAAAAAATGATCATTAACATCGAGGATAACGTCACTACCGATGCTTTTTCGCTACTGCCTAAACGAGACTAACGCCGATCAAAGCAATGCCAGATATGCGAATAACAATCAGCTATTAAAAAAAAAAAGCCAGTTTACTAGGACAAGTCTCTCATATCGAGCAGGGCAAAAAAAAAAAAAAAAACAGGGCGAGTATTTGATAACTAAGAGGACAAAAACGGCTAAGACATGTCTCTCACATACAACAGAACAAGTCTCTCCCATATCCAACAGAACGATGAAAGGACAAGTATTTCATATCCAAAAGGACTATAGAACAGAACCAGACTTTCATGTACTACAGAAAAAAAAACAGGACAAGTCCTTTATATACAGCCGGACTGACAGTATAAGCCTCGTACATCCAAAAGGACACAAAAAACTGGGCACATCTTCCACATTCCAAAAGGGCAAAGTATTTCGTATACAACAGGACCGGTAAAGTTTTTTTTTTGTGTGTGTCGCTCAACTGCAGCAACCACCGGCGCGCCGTTCATCAGCGTCGGTAAGTTACAAAGTGTTACGGGAGACGCGAACTGGCGTAACACAAAAAAGCACATTGCATCAGTGCGCACAGCTCCAGCAACGTAAGTGTACAACTATAGCCCTAAAGGTTAATACGGGCACGCCAATGTCGCGCGCCGCTAACAAACAATGACAAAGAATAATAGGTACGCGCGCCTTTCTCAGGCAAGCTCAGCTAGCAAGCAGTCGTCGCCTACGCGCGCAGCACACGCTGACGTTGCCAACCTTGTCGGAGACAAAACAAAAGCACGCACACACACACCAACACGCCACCTCGCGAGAGAAGGCTGGTACCGCCGCCGCCGCTATTTAGTGCACTGCAAGGCCGCAACGCTCCCCGGCGGCGCTCCATTGATCAGCCCCACGTTCCGAGTCTCCTCCCTTTCGCCCTCTTTGCAAACCCCCTCCTCCTCCTCCTCGTCCACATCGCCCATTGTGTAGCCGCGCGCTACCAAGCTTCGTCGCGAGAGAGGCCCTATACCGGAATCCAGTATAGAGCACGCGACATGCGCCGCGTCGCATAGCACACGAACGAAAGAGGGTGAAAGGAAAGACGCGAGAGAGTACGGTACACGTCAGCAGGGCCGGATTAACGGTGCCGAGGGCCCGGTTAAAAAAAAAAAAAATAAGGCGGGTCCCTCGCCCCGCCCCCTTTCTTTGCCGCCTTGTCATATGGTCATGCTTGAGACTAGACGCTTTTTCAGATTTAGCTGCAAAGAACACAAGCCATATTTGTATTCTAAGCCTCCCCGGAGTGTTTAACATCACCTGGGCATACCTTTATTTTAATTCGGCGCATTAACGGATATTTCAAACGGGAACCGTTCACATATGCGCATTCGTGTCGCCTCGTAGCTGCTAAAATCCTCGTCGGGCTGCTGTGTGTGAGTCCATGCGCTGGATGAGCTCCGTCCTTCCACAACGATGCATGGTCTTGGGCGAGTAAAAGGTTTTTACCGCAGACTGTAGAACTGTGATTACGCAAGTTATGCAACGAACAACCTCTTAGAAGCGTGTACATGTACATCGATTACTGAAATAGACAAACTGTTTCTGCCAGGGGAATCCAGCAGGAGAGTTTAACTTTTCCGAACGAAACAACGAAGTCGGCCATTTTTTCTGCCCCCCCCCCCCTCCCCAACCATCTGAAAAACCGAAGGGCCCGGTTCATTTGAACCTAGAAGTGTGGCAGCTTCGGCTAGTTGGTATGGCATCACGATAGTTATAGCGCGAGGCCAAAACGACGACACAGAGACAAGAAGGACACGACAAGAAGGACTCGTGTCCTTAGTGTCCATGTCCTTCTTGTCTCTGTGTCGTCGTTTTGTTCTCGCGCCGTGTCCTTCGTGTCCTTCCTGTCTCTGTGTCGTCGTTCTGTTCTCGCGCTATAACTATCGTCATTTGAACCTTTTGAGCCCTGAATAATTCGCCCATGCACGTCAGACCTCGGCGCCTCCCTCTCTCTCCAAACAACTGTCGCTCGGCGCGCAACTTCATTTTTCTTCATCTCTCTCTATCTTTTGAGGACGCGTCCTCCTCCTCCTCAGCAGATATTTACACAGCGTCCTCCGCAACAACCTACACGCGACGCGCACGCTGGCGACACGAGGGACGGCAGACACCGACGGAGAAGAAGACCGCAAACACAGCGCGGATCCACCCCGACCGAGGCCGGGCACGTTGTAACAGGCAGCAGATGCAGCCGTGGGTCTCTTTTTATTATCTCCGAGAAAGAAGAAGCGACACAGGACGAAGGAATGAGGTCGTCTGCGTAGAGGACGGGTCAGTAGAAGAATAGGTGAGCGCAAAGGAAACACTGCCAAAGAGATAGAGATTGTGGGAGAGAGTACAGTAAACCACGGCGAGAAAGGAGGAGGTTTCCAAAGTGCTCGCCCAAGGGCATCACCGCCTCTCGCCGCTTGGCGAGTGAAGGCGTGATGGCAGACAAGGAGGAACACGGCGCCAAGGCGCCCTTGAACTTGGGCCGCTGCACGACCGGAAGGAAGAAGTCGCTCTTCGTCGAGGCGTAGACGATGGCGTCGTCGCGCTCGCGTTCTGCTGCTCCCGTCGTCCATGTCGTCTTTTAGAGCATCGCTCTATACGTCACAGTCACCCCGTTTTTTTTTTTTTTAAAGAGAAAACGGGTCGGAAATCTTCTCCCCCCGACAAAAAACGCTGACGGAACGGAGCGTTTGACGGCTGTGGGAACGAGCCCTTGGGGTTGCTCAAACATCTCGCACTTGTCCCTTTTTCCCATCCATTGCAGCTTGGTGCATCCACCAGCGGCGCCATCATTGGCGCAAGCAAGCGGTAGCAGGCAGCGCGCCGGTGGTGTCACGTGCTTGACCTTATGGCTGCTGCTCCTTTTAAGGGGCGAAGCACCTTATAGCGACACCCGTTCGTCCCTCGTAGTAGCAGTAGTAGTAGTAGTGTGTAACCAGTCTTACATTTTGACCTCCAAGGTGGTGCCGGTGAGAGATTTCTTCGGTGCGTTGTTGAACAATAAAAAAATCGTAGCGTGCGCGATAACTAAAAGCCGAATTCTCCATGCTCCTGTCTTTCATTCCCCCTTAGCAGCCATTGGCATGTACATTTAGCACTATCTGACAGGAAAGGGTTTCTACGTTATACTCGCTGGGCGTAACCTCCTTGGTTTTAGAAAGGTTTAGCGAGCGTTGGGCCGCAGTGCCACGAATACAGTGAACTAGTATATACCATGAACTCGAGGTGGTTAAAGGTGGGACGTAGAAACGAGGCGCAAGCCGTAAGAAAGTGTGCGTGTGCCACCTCTCGTTTAGTTTTTGGAATGTCCACTGAATGGCGGTGCATATGCGGAATATATGATGAAAAGATGCGAGATGGTGGTACTTGGAGTGTTGTATAGATGGACGAACGGACACACATACCGATGCATGGACGGATTCACGGATGGCTGCACCGACGGATGGACGCATGGACGGACGCAGGAGCGAATGCATGGACGAACGCAGGGACGGACGCACAGATGAACGTGCGGACGCACGCACGGACGGGCGAATGGACGCACGGAAGCAAGAACGAATGGACGGACGGATGCTTTGGCCCAGTCTCCATCATTCACTCCGTGGATATGGTGCCATTTTTTATCCATTTAAGATGCATACAGCTTTTTCCCAAGTGTGGCCTCTCATCCGGATCATAGACGTCCACATGTGTGTGTGAGTGTTCATCAGAGGAAGACAATGCTAAGAAAGAAAAAAAAAAAACCCACACCGGAACGCCTATACAACAAAACGACCACTAAAGCGACGTCCATTACTTCACAGCGCGTGACCTTAGCAACTAGGCGAACTGTGCCACTGTAGTCTTCCGAGGCAACCAAGCGCTTTTTTAATAGAAAAAAAAAAGGTGGGGGGGGGGTTGACTACATCTAAGTAAATGGACAGCATAATATTCCCTACCTGTTGAAAACTAGAGGGGAACACTAAACACCATTCATTGCTGCTGCCGCAAGACTTCGTCATCCGGAAAACTTGATGCTACGAGGCACACACAGATCACAGTGAGGCTATAGCACGGAAGTGATACAAGGAATCAAAAGGGGGGTACCTTGCCCGGTGCGATTTTGTTACTATTTATTTTTTCACAGGGCAATATTCAGGTAGAGTGCCTCGATGCGGTAGAACGAAGCGGTGAAGCTGCCATCGTGGCACTGTAAGTTCAGGACTTCTGGATCACCCCCATTCAGGACTCGCCAGTGGTACGCAACACTGCAATCGCGTGAAACCGGTTCCGCACAGCAGCGCGGTGAAGGCCTGCAACTCGCGCCAGCCAAACAGTTTAAGGTCAGCCGGCCACGCCACAACAGGAGAAGGATGTTTTGCCCATTTGCAAGACACCGATGTTTGCATTCTGCAGTCGCCCCCCCCCCCTCCTCCCACGTACACACACACACAGAAACAGAGTGGGGTGAGTGAGGAACGGTAGGTAGGGGTGTGGGGGGTCCAAGTTGGCGGACGCCTATGAGCATATAAACAGGTTTCGCCGCATTGCAGGCAAAGATATAGGTCAGTCGGAGCATAGTTGCGGAATGACGTTCGAGATCAGCGTCGTCCGATCATGTACGAGGACGTGACTGGGAACACACCTCTTTCCTGTCACGCGTGGGATACGCGACGTTTGCATACCGCGATTAACGAAACTTGAGGTTAAAATCACTTTTCTTCTATAAACTTTTCCACGGTCCAAACTAGCACTCCATCATAGCGGCTTAGATGACGGCGGGGCAGCGCAATCACGCGACTGCTATCACGCACTAGAGTGATAACGACGGCTCTGGAACATAATGGGACCTGTGTGCACGAATTACGGAAGACGCAGCAATGACACACACACACACACACACACACACACACACACACACACACACACACACACACACACACACACACACACACACACACACACACACACACACACACACACAGTTCCACTACGTTGGTTTGCCACCATGGTTATTTCACTGACGCCAGGGCAAGCCAGCTACACGAGGAATACCTTGCACCCAAAAAAGTGCGAAAACCTAATACGCTGAACACGATTGGTTCTGCCGCTATTGACGTGTTTTTCTGAAACAAAAAATAAACGACAAAAAAAACATCGTGCCTGTAGGAAGCATACTGAGAGCTATAGAAAGAAAATACCTCACTCGTCTATAAAATCGGAGCGGTACAAAATCTGATTAACCGAATTCAGTGCAGAAGCCCGTGCCGTCGGCTGCAGTGCCTCTCCCCCCACCCACCCTGTTATGTCTCTCTCTCTCTCTTATGTAGTTTCATTTATCCAGTTACGTACATACAGCAGCGACACGGAGTTCAGACGTCCGTTCCCGGTCCCCGCATTTCGTTTCCATCGCCGCAAACGACGAGTTCGAACAGTCGTCAACGGAACGACCTTTTAGAACTCCCCCCGAAACTGGGACTAAATATCTGTCAGGATCATTAGAGGGAGGTTGGGGGGTAGGGGGGGGGGGCAGTCACATAGCAGCAGGCAGTCGTTTTCGTTCTTCGCATCTATTTAAGACAATACTACCCCCCACCCCCCTTCCCAAACGACATTCCGGAAACCACCGCGACTTTTATTACACGCAGCAGCAAGATTCTGCCGTTGCGGATTGTGGGGAGTGAGGGACCATTTACATTGATTGACGAAGGTCCTCTAGGATGACAGCGCCGTTACCCTCCTGAGTACCTACCCCCCCCCCCCTCTCCGCAACACACCCTAGCTCCTTCGCACACACGAGCCGAATTATCGATTTCAATGCAGTCGAACGTGGATGACCGATTTCCTATTTTACAGCAGTTGAAACGCTGTCCAGTACGCCAAGGCGGCACAGTGGTAACGATACTCGATTGCCGACACGACCACGGTCGCGGGTTCGATTCCTGACGAAGCGGTCGCATTTCCGTAAAGGGGGAAAAGTCAGAGGCCCGTAAAGATACTGGGCGATGTCAGCTTGTGCCCGTTTTAAGAACGCCGGATGGTGGCTATTTGCATAGCCCTCCGTTCAGATGAGCCTCGTTATGATGTTAAAAGCCAGAGTTTTTTTTTTCATCATTAACCAGTAAGAAATGCCACGCCGATTGTCTATAGCCACAATCGTCTGCTCCGACGTTCTCGCGAAGCAGACGACGCACCATCGAGAAAAAACAAAAACAAACAAAAAAAAACACGACGAACAGCGCGCCGCACGTTCGAATTACGAACGTCACACTCGGCCAGTGTTGCCATGACAACGCCACCTCACTTGCACGCGTTGCCTGAAAGACGGTCAGTGCCGCGAGCATCGGACGACGTCGCCTTCTGGGGCCATATAGTATTTTTTTAATGTTTTGCTCCAAAACGTGCCTATAGCACACAAGAGGCGCTGCAATCGAGCAGTTGCGTGCCTATAACACACAAGTGGCGCTGTAATCGAGCAGTTGCCTTCTCGCTTCTAGCTTTCTAGCTTTAACTGCAATGATTTCTCTGTCTTTATAGGCGGTGTGCCAACACCCTCCCCCCCCCCCTCCTTCGGAGTTAAGCGGAAGCGACTGACAAGTACTACCGGAAACCGCGTCAGGGCCGCCATGTTTTAGAACTTTTTTTCACCCTCTTGTCCTAGGGACATTTCGAACCAGTATATAACGGAGCACGCGTAGAAACACACTGCGCGTGTAACTGCAATATCGCGACAAAGCTCGCAAGGCCGCAAGGGGTGGTTTGACGCGGGAAAAAGAGCGCAGAAGTGAATAAAGAACAGGGAAAAAAATGTGGCAACGCGCTATAGGTTCGGGGCGATAGTTATGCGAGACAAAGGAAGAACGGATGGGCGGGAGGGGGGCATGGCCAAGCAGCGCAGGAGACAATTCACACAACTGATCATTCGCGCACGTGGACCAATAGCGATTACGCGTTGCATAGACGTCACGGGCGTCGCTGTGACGTGCGCCAGGAGATGATAATGCTCTCGCTTTTTAGGGGCGAAGCTCCTTATGGCGTGGCTTGTGCGTCCCTCGTAGTACGCAACCACCAGTGGCACATACCCGAAATAGCGGTCCTTACAGTGTCTGCTGGTTGGGGGCACTTGTATATGATGAATACATGATGAAAAGATGTGAGATGGCTGTGCTTGGAGTTTTCACTAGACATATGGACGTACGAACTGACTGATACACGCACGGACGGACAGACAGAGGGATGGCCGCAAAAAGAGATGGACGGATAGACAGAAAAATGAACAAACGGACGGATGCACCAAGGATCACACAGAAAGGCGGACGCAAGAACGAACGGACAGACTGACTGACGAACGCTGCGCCTCACCAATCATCATTCACTCAGTGGATATGCTGTGATTTTTTTTCAGAGGCCAGCGAGGGGGACCTTCAACGCTTACCGCATCCAGACCGGCACTTTGACATCGTTTAGAGAAGAGCGAGCCATCTCGAAAAAAAAGAAAAAAAAAACCCTGCCACGCGTAAGCGCCAACGACGCCTCTTTGTCGCCTCCTCCTTGACGGATACACGCCAGATAGAGCAGACTCTCTGTCGGAAACAATCCCGAGCATGCAGATGCCAAGCATGCAGATTGCCGCTGCAAGCCTCGCGAAAGAGAGAATGAAGCTGCTACAAAACACGAGATAAGGAGAGCGATAAAGGGAGAATACCGTTGCGGAACCCCTTCGCCTTCTCGACGCCGTCGAAAGCGGAGAAAGCCTTCGTCGGACGCACCGCGATAAGAGGATCGTACAAACGGGAACGTTAAAGCATGCTGTACACGGAGAGAGAGAGAGAGAGAAATACGGAAGGGTCATTCTGTGCCAAACCATCCAGCGGTTTACCGACCATTACGAATGCGGCAGAAAAAATTCCCACATGTTTCTCGAAGTCCGCAAAACTCGCCTTGATCATTTATCTCCTTTGCAAAAAAATTTACTAGTTTATTTATGAGTTGCACCGACTGAGCTAGAAGGCGTCAAACATCCTTTCTTTAAATAAAAAAAGACGATTTTTAAATGCAGTCGACAAAATGGCATTTGCAGCGGTGTAATGAAGTGATCTAACTGTAAAAATAATGTCTTATTTATGTACATCAATTCTTCGAGGGCTTTTCGCCCGTGCAATAGTGAATAAAGTTGCCAAAGTCGCAATTCCTTTTCGGAGATGGCAAGGTGAAAGGACACAAACAAAACGTGCTGGCAGCCTTTTTGACAAGCTACAAATTAAAGTAATTTAGGCACTTAAGTTATAGCGAATAGTCTGAAAAAAAAAAATTTGCGAATTTAACTTTTTTCTTTCGGAAATCCTCTGTGTTAGGCGCCGAAAAACGTGCCTTGATCGTCGGACTGAAAATATGCACAATATCTCATTTGAAACCCCCTTGTATTAGCTAAAAATAGGTGAAGTTACTAGAGGGCATTTTTTTTGAAATTTTTTTGAAATTGTGTATCTCCACCAATTTTCTCGCCTACGTAACTCAAGCGGCATTATGCACTCGCAAGGGCAATCTTCAGCAGAAGCCCACTGCCCTAGTATGCAGATGACACCAGCTCCATTGGGGCAGCAGGAGCGGGAATCAGACATAACACATTAACTTCAATCAAAAAGTCACAAAATGACCTCGTCATGTTTTGCGAGAACACTCACTCTACAATGACTGCTCTACAGTGACTCTACAATGACCCACTCTACAATCCCATATACTATGTATCCTCATTAAGTACGCTAATGAGTTACACAGACAGGACTTTGCTCAAGCGAATTTATTTGTTCGTGAGGCACCCAGTGTGGCCACCATGTGTTTATAACATAACCGTGGAGTTAAGACACTACATTCCAGTATCAACGTCCATATTTAAGCGGTCGTTCGAGAGGTTAGGATGTTTCTCGAAACTTGACGTGGGATTATCTTCGGTAGTGGCGCATACACGAGGAGAAGCGGCACCGTTAACTTGACAACATCTCATTACCGCAATGTTTTTGAGACACACACACACACACACACACACACACACACACACACACACACACACACACACACACACACACACACCACACTTGCGCAAACTGAATGACTGATATCCGTTGTAACGTGGATGGATGAGAGGGCCTTTGTACAACCAGCATTCACTGGAAGATCTGTCGCAACATACCGACCCTTCCTTCCACCCCTCAAAGCTTTCACACTTCTTTTCCAGTGAGACCAAAACCATATAACTATCAGGTTAACAGTAGAGCAAGACAGGCACGCACGCGCAAAGGCGCAACAAATTACGCAAAAAGCCTCGTGTTATCCACACGCTGTCAACGCCAGATGAAGCAACACAGATCCAAGCCAAACACACCGGCCAAGCCTATTTTTTTTTCCTATTCCAAAAGCGAACTGCCGACCGAATCGCGCACACACAAACACTCGTCCACCAACTGTTTGAGGTCACAGATGCAAGCAGCAGTCCGTGAGCCCCTGAAGAACACCACCTACAGAGATGCGGGCCGGGCCACGAGCACGCAGACGAAGAAACGCTCCTCACAAAAATGAAAAAAAAAAAAAAGGCGAGGACAGGGGGGGGTGGGAAGCTAGCGCCACGCCAAGGGAAGCGGCGGTAGAAGAAAAGGTTGGAGGATGGGGGAGGGATGGGGGAGTGCTTTATTTAAAGACGCCCCCCCCACCCAGCCCCCTTGCGCACAAAAACAGGACTCATCCGCAGACGCAGGGCAGTTTATGTTCCTGTATACACCACCCTCGCCCCCTCTACCCTTTCTGACGAACGCTGGCCTGACCCAAGTTCCGGGCGCGCGCGCGCCACAGCCGTAACCCACGCGACCAGTTTTCTTCACCCTTCTCCTCCTCCTCCTCTGCAAGCTCCGCTTTATTCTAGGCTCGGAAAAGAGGTGGATGCAGCGTAACGGATCACACTCTCTGCAGGCAGAGCGTTCAGTGTCAGATAAACATAAAAAACAACAACAAATAGACGGTTAGAACGCGTCCACGGCGAATTCCGAGAACGGCAAGCGGGTTAGTGAGTACGCGAACCTTGACAACGCGAGCCTTGCCGGCGTCGCCGGCAACGAAAAGCAGTGCCAAGGTTAACTGGTGTCGCGAAACTGCAAAACGACAGCCACTCAACGCACTGATAAAAAAAAGAATTTTGCCACGTCGAGCGTTCCCATATCTATCTATCTATCTATCTATCTATCTATCTATCTATCTATCTATCTATCTATCTATCTATCTATCTATCTACCACACTTGTGGCCATTTGGTTTACAGGATATATATACCTGAATCCGTACGACGTGACTTGTTTTACCACCATAAGAGGTACGATTGCAGTGCTTCACTATGAGAACTTTTTTCTGCACTAGACTTTGTATAAACTTTAGTACACTCACTGAACACTGAACGAACTTTAAAAAAGAGACTTCACGATAGCTGCTGCTTCACGAAGCTGCGATAACTTCACGAAGACGTCACGATAAGCTGCGGACGAACGAAAATGAAAAAACAAAAAGAAAGAAGCGCTGACGATAAACCAGACAGCCCACCACACGGCGGCTGACGTCATGAGAGACTTCACTTTTTTTTTTTCGCTAGGCAAAACAGCAATGCAGAGAGGCGAAGACACGGAGCGAGAGAGAGAGAGAAAAAACGGGAGCAGGGTTGTTTCGAACTGCATGCAACCATGCCTCCTCCTCTGTGTTTCCTCCTCCTCCATCAACGCCGCAGACGCTGACGTCAATGGAACGGAACGACAAGCAGCGGGGGAGAAGACCGAACGCTCTCGAGTCTCCGTTTTCCAACATTGTTTCTTTTTCGGATGCAGGCGTTAAAACGGATACGCAGAGCGCGCCACCGTGTTTCTCTTTGGGCGTGTTTTATTATGTTTTTTTTTGTTCCTCACGCCTTTCCCCGTACTTTCCGCCGTTCTTTTTAGGCACGCCTAAAATATGAATGAACAGTGGAAGAAGAAAGCCCCTCCCGAGTTATTTCGTTCGACCTTTGTTCAAACTGTTTATATTGTTACGTATCGATTATGGTGAAACAAATTAAATCTCAAACGCTCCGAATGGGTAATAGGGCTCAACACGAAGAACAAATTTTTTTGGACATCTTCATTTCAAGATGGTTTTGTTAAGACAGCTCAAGAAGCTTAGTTCGCGAAGGGACGGCGATGGATCCAGAGCAGCCCTGTATGAAAGTTTAACGCTCGATACACTAGCGGAAACTTCAAGGTAACCCGGCGGCAGAAATAAACAGTCGACCTCGGCAAATATAGCCAGGAGCATAGGGCGACGCTGTTTCCCTGGCGCAAGTGAACTATCAGCCGAGTTGACAATATAAACGCCAAAATATTTGAGAATATTCGATCGTGAAGTACACGAACAGTGACTTTAGATCATTCAAGAACAAGCGGGCTAAAGAGAGAGAGAGAGAGAAAACGTGGCTGATCCCGCTATCTATATAGGAATTCATATAACACGGAGGTGAAACGCGTCTTCACAGAGGCAGTTGAGCGTTTATTGTGCATTGTTTCAGCAACAGCAACAAATTGTAAAGTCACGCGAAGAGCGGCAAGCAACTCGAAACTTGCTACACGCACCTCAAGCAGAAAGCACGCACGAAATTAGCATACACAGGGCAAGGGCAGATTAACGACAGTCACAGCTCGACATTTCAAAGCGCGCTGTTCAAACAGAAAGACGCTTCAAACGAGCGCACAAATGTACAAAGGACAAGCGCGAACGACTGCCACAATTGTTCGTCGTGAGTTAGCAGCGCGCTCCTTTTTGTAGACGCGGCCGCGGCAGAGAGCGAAGTGACCTTTCGTCCTCTCCAGAATTACACGTATGCCCGATAAGCGAGTGCTGAGGAGTGATCACACATCGTGGAGGCAACGAATATTACAGCGAGCCCGTCGCGCCACCTCGCAAACGCGCTAAAGTTTCGGAGCTCTGAGGACCGCTAAACTGCGTGGGACGTATATAAATGGCTTGCAGTTGGCATCTTCGACCACGTTCGCTCCACGGCGTAGCGGTTAGCGCCACGCGCTGAGAATCGAGACGTTACTGGTTCGACGCGCGCGACTGAATCATTCCTTCGTTTATTTATCTTTCAATGCAATATGTTAGCATACATTGTACGATGCTATATCCGTGACGGACATACGCCAGCGGAGCCATGCCGGACCCCGGCTTAATTGATTGATTGATTTGTGGGGTTTAACGTCCCAAAACCACTTCTGATTATGAGAGACGCCGTAGTGGAGGGCTCCGGAAATTTAGACCACCTGGGGTTCTTTAACGTGCACCCAAATCTGAGCACATGGGCCTACAACATTTCCGCCTCCATCGAAAATGCAGCCGCCGCAGCCGGGAATCGAACCCGCGCCCTGCGGGTCAGCAGCCGAGTACCTTAGCCACTAGACCACCGCGGCGGGGCGGACCCCGGCTTAAAACACTTTCGCGCTAAAAAAGAAAGGAAAGGTTCACACTAGCCCCGTAAAACTTGATCACCAACGAATTTGGTTGTTCTTAGGGGGCTTAAGTGGCCTTTTTGTTTGATGTTGATGTTTGATGAGCGATGATGATGTTTGATGAGCGATGACAAGGCAGAGTCGTGCTATAGCCTGCCACAGACCACATAGAAATGATCCTTACTTTAAAGACCGACTCCGGCAATTTTTCGAGGTCAATATATATCTCAATAAAGTTCACTGGGTACGTTCCTTTGCTCATTTCCGTCATTTATGCCCAAATTAGAGGCTCGAGAGATGCGTTGATTGTTTGCAAACGAATTTTAAAGCTCGCCTCGAAAAGCTCACCACGCTTGCCAGAATTATTGGCAACGCTGTCAGTGTGACGTCACGTTTAGCATGTCGTCCGAAGTGACGCAGCCGATGGCATCGCTATACTGCGGCCACTACAGCGTTTATTACGTTGTCCACAAGGCGACGACTCAGTCTTTGGCAGCGGTATAGCACAGGAAAGCTTTCTTACTTCCTCGGGACCAGCCTATACCGCCTCCAGTTCTTACCAAATAGTACGTCATACGCAGACAGGGCGCCCGGTCAGGTTTCGGTTTCGCACATTTTTTGCTTATTAAAAATTATTTTCAAATTTCCCGAACATTTCAGCGATTGGGCTCGTGACAGGGGTGTCTCATGAACATAAAAACACCCTTACCTTGGCATGGTCTCGAAAAATCACCGGAGTTGGCCTTTAAGTAAGCGAACTTACGCTCTAAGGCCGCGTTCACACTGAGAATTCCGGCCGCCGAAAGTGCTCCGAATCCGGTTCGGCGGCGGCGAGATCCACCGAAAGGGCCCTCTCCGCGCCGATCGCTCTCGGACCGATTTTTGCGGCGTCTGCCGCCGAATCGGTCACCGCGGACCAATAGGAGCGCTAGTCACGGAATTTCGAAAAATGGCGGCCAAGCCCTACTTACTCCCTTGTTATGCAGCAGTGCACGTAACTGAATGTTGAAACCAACGGGAGTTTAACCTACTCTGTGCCTACTTCGCGTCCGTATTTCGTGAAAGAGGTGACCGAGCTTGCTGTTGGTGTGACCGAGCTTTTTACGGTCTGGCAGAGCAAAACAAACCCACCAACGCCGCTGGCGTCGGTGGTTTTTCTGCTCTTCGTGCATTACAAGACAGCCACTTGCCGGCAAAGTAAGCAGTACTGTCTTTTCTGGCTTCTTGCGTACGAGAATCGTCGAAGTATACACCACCGGATAGCGTAGTAGCGTTTGCAAGTCGCGACAACAACCGGGTGACAGCGCATCCATCCCGAACGACGCTGCGTTTCGGCGGCAGGAGAATTTCGGTCGCTGTAGAAAGCGGATGTTTCAGTGTGAACTAGGCATAATATGGCATGCTTATAACGCAGCCCTTAGCTTGAACGAGAAGCCCCGATTTCGTACGAGCGCTTCATCTTTTGAAAACGAATCTTCTGAATATTCAGAAAAGGGCAAGTAAGGCGCTCGACCGGAAACTAGTTAGTGACTTTGGCCGGCTTAGTTAACCGCAATATCGCCTTGATATCTTTATCTTATTTTGTGACAGCTGCCTCGACTCCTAAATATAAGCCCGGCCAAAGTCATTACACAAGCCACCAGACATCCATTATTCGGAAAATCAATCGCGCTGTATTGATGAACCACATTTAAATCTGGTCCTATATATAGAAAAGATTTCGTATGTTCCTCGCCAAGCAAAAAAAAAAAGAAAACACCGAAAGAGAAAAGTTAGGACGGTCAAGACGACTTTAGGTCTAAGTGCGCCACGAAATACTGTGTATGTCTTCCGATACCGGATACTGGACTTGGCTAACGTTTCAGAGACCAACGACCATAGAGCGTCATACAATATTACCCGGAGGGGAATCTGACGCTATAGTGTCTACGCGCGTTCCTTCAGCGCCGCTAGTACCGCCATGGGAATTATGGGAAGTACCGAATTCAGATCTGCTTAGGATGAGCCACGTTATTGGGATACGTGGCGCTTGTTTGACGATTGTAAAACAGAGCGGTATTAAATTATATCCAATTTGAGAATTGCTTCATTCCTTTGTACGTGACCCCTAATGCAAAAAGTTTTGCATGACCATGAGGTAAAAATTAAACCTGGACAAATTTAACCACCAGGGTATGCACTGCACTGCGATTGCGTTCCAGATTTCGCATCAAGGTATAATGAATTATTTTTGTAACACGTGAATACAATCATTCTTGTTTTCCCTTCGAAAGTACGCATTATCTGTTTCTGGAAATGACGGTATAGTATTGAGAGAGAAACACTTAACGAATCGTCTGCTACGATGCCATTTGCGTCTGTCCAAGTGGTTTGCCCCCCACGCACCTCTCGTTTTGTTGTGAAGTCGAGTCAGAGGAGCATGACGGTGAGTTTACTTAGCATCATCGTCGTTTTACAGTCAATTTGAACTAGTTTTCTCAAGAAGCGATTATGAAGAAACAAACTCTACGCAATACCCTGCACTGACATGGGACGCTACATCTATGCACAACGGTGAGTGAACGAAGCTCCACTTAAACTGCCAAATACTACTTTTAAGGCTGAAACATCGCAACAAACCCAGTGACCTACTGGTCTTCAGCCTCTTTGAATAACAAATACACTGCTGCAGTGTTTTGCACATCACCCAACTACCCACGCTACGCGAAGTACGAAACTGAAACTGTATAAAAAGATATAGACAGTTCGCTAGCTAACGCTATCCAATCAAAAGCCCGTACTTCCTATAATTCCCAACGGGGGCACAACGACCGCAGCGCCAGATTCCTCTCTAGGTATTACTGTATGAAACTCCACGCTAGCGACGAAGCAGCAATCTCGGAGGCTAACAAAAACTCGCGGTAATCGTCGATGGCCTTCGGATACATGTCAAGCTCGTCACACAAACGGTTACCGGAAATTCATAAACAGTTCACGCCCAGACGTTCGAAATCCAACAAGTTAGGTTACGTTTTACATCCGGCAAATGCCACGAGCGACAAGCATCAACAAACCCTACGTGATAAGCTTTTCCTCGTTTCCTTTGTTCTTCAGTCATTTTGTTCCATGTGGTACGTAACGTTTGCGACATCAGCATTTCAGTTTTTCTTGTTGAGCTGCAGAACTCAGAAGGTGCTGGAGTTATAAATACGATAAAATGTCTATACTGTTCATCGTTACTTCCGAAAATGTTTCAGCGTTGGTTCATAAACTATTTATCGATTTATGCGCTACATTTTAACCCTAATCTTTACGCAACGCCTTCAATGTCTCTTACATCCAACTGATAAAAATACACTGACCGTGCCGCAGTAATTTGCGAGGCAAGACTTCTCGGAAATAAGGCAGACAAACAGAAAGCAAATCCCCATTTTCGCCTACGCCTCGAAATCCTTGATGACGCATCTTGGTTGAAAAAAAGCGCAGACGGAAAAGGGGGACAAGAAAAAAAAAGAAAGCGACGCATGTAAAAGGGAGTTTCCAGGACGTTTATAGTTAACCAGCTTAACCTAATCCGACACGCGACGGGCGGCGCGCTCTCTTTCGTCCCTATTGAACCATTTCCCAGCGCGACGCCCAGACATCTGAACAGAAACAAAGTGAGGAAAAAAAAAATTGCAAAAGGCGACTGCATCAGAGGGAAAGAGCCGGCAAATACCTGCTCCACTCGAGAGGGATGCGACGGCAGCGCCGCAGCGCGGCGTCGCCGCGCGACGGCCGTGACCTTCGACACACCCGCCGCTAGGCTCGACGCGAACGGGGTCCACCAACAGCAGCGCTACATTTTTTTTTTGTTGTTGTTCATTGTTTCGCGAACGAAAGGCACGGTGCCAGCAACAAGGAACAGCGCCATATAGACTCGGATCAGCTAACAGCTGCCGGCAAAGCGGCTAGCGGAAACGCCATATAGCTTTCTACAATATTCACAAGAGGGAACACTGGCGCTGCGATCGCAAAGCGAGCGCGGGATTGACGGGTAGTGCATGGATCCGCCTTAAGAGTTCGCGGCTTGGAACACACTTGTACACTGTTTAGCGTTGAGTTTTGGCTTTGTTTCGAATAAAGAGAGAGAGAGAAACATTCGGCTCAATGTGAACCTCGTGCGTGATCTTATCAAACAGGTCAGCATAATACAGCACGTGTGGTAAAAAGCGACTGCTGAACTTAATAATAACAAGCTTTGAATGTTCAAAAAAAAAAAATAACGAAGCTACACGAAGCCGAAGAAACGAGGCGTGAACAAATTGATGTACAGGGGGTGGTTAAAAGTTCCAGGCCACCATTGCATTAATTCAGTGGAAGCTTGTCTTGCGAACTTTTGAGTAACACTGTACTATTCATCATTCCCATGCTGCTCGTCATGTATTGCAGCTCCCACAGTTATTGGCGCCACACTTCCCTATAGGGTACGATTGCGAAACTCCGAGCACAGCACCACACCGCTAGGGCGTGTGTGTGTGTGTGTGAGGGTTCGGTTCCATGTTGTTTCGCTAATCGCCGTAACCGGATGGCCGTCGTCCCAAACTCGGGTTTACAAAATACGACGGTTACGAAATCTTTTACCATCAGCTGACGATGGATGACAACAAAAATAGATCGAAGCGACAAGCTACCCGTGCCGCCGCGTTTGCGCAATGTGTCGCCAGAGGAAGGGAGCTTTTCAAAGACACGCAGTTTTGCTACAGGTGGCGCCACTATTTGTAACAGAGAGATCGTAGAACTTGTCGCATCACTCGTAGCTTTCGCAACCAGATTATTTTTCCCCCTTTTGCTTCTCGGTGCAAGCAAGGAAGAGAGAACGCACGCATCGATGAGCGTACCAGAAATAATCTTGCAATTAACTGCGCGAATTACCTCGATCCCATTGTGCACTCCAACGAACACCAAAAAAGGTTAAAAAAAAGGTGGAAATCAAGCCTCGTGACTGAAGCCGTACCTCTTCTAAGATGGTGGCAGCCACCTTAGAAGGGGGCACACGATAAAACTATAGCTTTCGGAAGAGGAACTTGAGCGTTTTCTTCTAACACCCCACGAGTTGAATATTCCTTTTTTTTTTTCGGACAGATCGAGATGTGTGTTTTACGGTACTTGTTTCCTCAAAGACCTCGGAGTCCTGACAAATTTTACAGGAGATCAAGTCATTACTCAATTCGATGTGTCACTTTCGTCGGGAATAGCGGTCAAGCCAGCGCCCCCACCAGTGCGACCCAGCCACTTCCCAGTGCGCCCAGCGAAGTAAATACTAGCTCGTACCAGTGCCAAAAAAGCGTACTGGCATCACGCTGGGGACGCTGGTTTTTGCAATAGAATAGCATCTCGATGCCAAGTTCTCACGCTTCAGGTTTTTTTTTACAATATTGTTTTACTGTTGCCCTAATATAGGCGACGAAATCGTATCTTCTCCATCTTTCACTTCACGCAAGCTAGATCACTCCCGCAAAGTACTTAGGACAGTACTTAAGACAAAATTTTGTTCACAGTCCTTCGCTCCCCGCACATCAGCAGACTGGAACACCCTTCTCGAATCGACAGCTGGCATCGAGGAAAACGCTAACTTCCGAAATTAAGTAACACTGAATACCAAGGATAGAAAATCACGTTCTCTGTCCTGTACTACCCTGTTACTTTTGTTCGTAAATAGTTACAGCGTTATATATATTTGAAAACCAAGAAACATAAGGCTTGTATTTCCCTTCATTTTTCCCCTGTATTTTCGTTTGACCACTCCCCTCTGCAATGCCTTTTAGCCTTGAGGGCATTAATAAATAAATACAAATAAGTATAGGCACCCTGTGAGTAATTATTGTTATTAATGCGAATCCCTTCTTTTGTCCAAAGCGTTCTCAGAGAGGTCGCTGCAACCACTAGAGAAAGAAAGAAAGACAAACGCGAACAACCCGGATGTGGCGGCAGCCACCGACAAACGGGACGACCGAAGCGACGAAAAGAAACGACATGCGGAGACTTCGGAGGAGGGGACACACCCTCTCCGCCCACCACGGACGCCGAGGTCATTAAGAGCACGAACACTGTGCCTGCGGTGTCAATGCAGCTAAAACGAGACGAGATGGAAGACAAAGAGGGGGGTAGGCATGGCAACACTGTCGCCACGAAGGACTGAAGCGCTTCGAAAAAGAAAAAAAGAAAGAAAGAGTCAGCGCTGATGACCGAAACTATGCATTGTACCTATCTTTAAAAAGAAAGGAAGCTTATCTACGTTTCTTGATATCAAGTCTGTTACCACACGCGGCTACAGAACGCTCGCAAATGCTTTACAATGGCGTTGCGTACGAGTCACAGCAGCGAAAAAGTATCCGAGCAAATATACGGTAAGGTACACTATTTAAACAAGAACGATGAACAAGAACATTGACTCAGCGCAGACTATTTGCGTAATCATTAATATGAAGTGCAGGCACATGCTCGCAAAAGCTGGAACGAACATACGTAAACATTGTTATCGTACGAATCTACGAGAAAAAAAGGAAAGCTCATCGAAGGGTTCTTCGCAACACAACGTCAGCACTAAGCGGCGTTTCACAACAGAACGTCACAGCGAAATGTATTGATTTGATTGATTTGTGGGGTTTAACGCCCCAAAACCACCATATGATTATGAGAGACGCCGTAGTAGAGGGCTCCGGAAATATCGACCCCCTCGGGTTCCTTAACCTGCACCCAAATATGAGCACACGAGCCTACAACATTCCCGCCTCCATCGGAAATGCAGCCGCCGCAGCCGGGATTTGATCCCACGACCTGCGGGCCAGCAGCCGAGTACCTTAGCCACTAGACCACCGCGGCGGGGCACAGCGAAATGTACCCGAGCACAAGTATACGGTGACTTGTTTATTACGGGCAACGAAAAGGAATTTGTAGAGGCCGAGAGAAGTGATATATATATATATATATAAAAGAACGCCGTGTATGCATAACCGAAGCATTCAAATAGGAAGCCCATATTCATTTTTCGGCAATCGCGGCTGTGCGTGTGGCACTTGTCAGCAAGCGACACATCGTTTCGTCCCCAGAGGCGGCAACAGACTAACGATAGAAAACTACAGAGACAAGTTTCCTAAGACACGATGATTAATGAGTCACCGATTCCTCTCTGCATCTTTTTTCGACAAGCAAAAAAGCAAAACAAGCAAAAAGGCATTTTCGCGTAAAACATGAACTGTGTCATCGCTTTCATTCGCTATTTTTTTTTTTCGACGTGAGCCGGCTGCTCTTTTAGACAGCTACAGAGATCACCTGGAAGACGAGGAAACGCAGCATGTGTTTCGTTTGTGTTCTGTGTACGTTCGTACGTCACGACGTAAAACGCCTTCAGAGTACGCGCGTTTCGCCCTCTCCCTTGGCGCCTGCGTCTTTCACTGCTCACATGTCAACCTTGAGGAAAATGGAGACAAAATCAGAGCCGTATTTACTCTGCAAACGTTCCGGTACAAACCCGGAAAACACCTCGTTGCAGGTGAATCCGACCTTGAAGCTCGACCACAGTCAACGCCGGCCCAACGAACGACTCGGAGAGACCGGCCATGGTATATATATATTTTTTTCGATAGGTGGCCCTATATCTTTGATCGAAGGCGCTATGAAATCATTTCGACGTGTTTGTTTTAAACGCGGATAATTTGCTGACGTCAGGTCGCGGTGACTCACCCGTCCTGACGGTAACGCGTTAACGTAACGACGGACCCAAGACTTTCCTGAGCAGAGGGAGAAGGCCAGGAATGCGGACGCATATATATATATATATATATATATATATATATATATATATATATATATATATATATATATATATATATATATATATATACCTTTTAAATAAAATCAGTTAATCAGTTCATAGTTCGCGCTTGTCCCCGTCTCTCGTCTTGATTTCGCGCTAAAAGCTACCGTAAGCATAAAAAGAAAAACGTCTTCTGTTTAGCACTAAAAAAAAAAACCTTACACGGTTCTTAAGACGACTAGAAGGGGAAAACCATCTTTACCTTCCCACAGCCTGCACTGATACTATAAATATTCACGCCGTCGTTCCGACGTCATAGTGTATAGTCAAATTTTGCAACGTCGTCGGGACGATGACATCGAAGTCAGTTATGCGGCGTCCCACTTTTCGATGACATGCGACGTTAATATGATGCGACATCAACTCACGATACCGATTGCACGTTGACGCCGCCGACACGAATTTGCGCCGCGTCCGATGACGAAGCGATCTAATGATTTCGCCGTAATAATAATAAAAAAGGGGCTTCTTCGAGCCTTTCACCTCAAAAGTAGAACACGATCACTTCCTGGGACGATCCCCGCACGGAACGACCAACACCTGCGCGGCGGCGCCTTTCCGTCACAATCGCACGGGCTTTATACTTAAAGGGGTCGTGAAACGCTGGCTCTAAAAGGACAATACAAAACCACCGGCGTCCACACGCACTAACTAGGTGACGTCACCATAAGTAATGCATTGCTTATCGAAGAACGCACAACTCTTTGGTACTCGTGTGAGTGCATGCAATTGGGACCCCCAAACAGCGTCTCTGCCAAACGCAATCGGCGCTAATTTGTGAACTCTTTAGGTGACGTGAACATAAGCAGCGTACTTGTGGGACGCGGTTCGCGTATGGCAGACGCTGATGAGTGTCTTCCTTCTGCGCGCGCTCGATATGCCGTAGAGTTCCGCGTTTCCCCGATAGGCAAAGCATCTATGCAGGTCCACTTGGGCTGATGATGTAGTTGGCACGCGTGGTGTGGCTATACCGATGATGCCGCATTGTCGTTGTAAAGCGGCCGTTTCACGACCCTTTTAACCCTTTCAGTCCCGAATTTTTTATTTTGGTCAAATACACTTTTTGTGCGCGTTTTTCTCGTAGTTAGGACCTCAGAAGACTACAAGCAAAAAATTGAGCCACTGGTACAAGCATCTTCGGATCGATTAATGTGGCATCAAATTAGGTAATTAGGGCCCTGTGATTGAAAAATGAAAAAAGTGGCTTTTTTTTCTGCCAATTAATGGTGCACACAAAATGAAAACCAACGTCTTACTTTTCAACCTAATACTCACTGAAACAGCTTCGGTACGTCGTCCCAAAAATGGCGCTTACCCACCTCAACTTGTTGTTGAGTCATAAATTGTTGGGTCAAATCATTATCTTTATCGATTGACTATCGGCATGAACATTTACACATACCCTGTATCATTGTTGTCATAAATATTGTAGAAACAAAGGTTTAAAGTGTCGCATTAAACATTTTACTCCTTTCTCTTTTTTTTTCTCATGTAACGCGCTGGTATGATTCCGTGAGAGTATCTGTGTTAGTATTTTTTTCATGTATGTAACGCGCTAGTTTTGTTTTCTGATAGCGTTTTCACATCTTTGTGTGTCTCTGCTGTATGCCTTGTATATGGGGGCTTGGGCTTTCCTCATGCGAATTGTTTCACTTTTCGTCCAAGCTTGCCCACATCTTCAGGATGTAAATAAACTTTGATTTGATTTGAATTGATAACTTACGCGCCTCGACTTCACGGAAGAGCTCGGTCACGCTTCTTCATCGTTGTGGCAGCTACCTCCACAAACGTGCCGCAATATTAGTATCAATTGCTGTGGGGATCATTGAAGAACTATGCCCCGAAGAATGAGCTGTATTGGTTACGTTTCCGAGATGCCAAGGGAAAATTTGTGCGGTGGTTTCGATTGACACCACCAGGGCCGAAAGGGTAAAGCGACGCTGTTGTGCAACGACCTATACGCACGCCGACACCACAAGCTTCTCTCGACGTAATGCACGAGAGAGAGAATCGGGGCCCCCTTTTGTTTGCTAACAGTAATTGCGACACGCCCGCCCAGCGCGAAGCCGATCATACTTTTCTTTTTCCGTCGCTCGCAGTCGGCGCCAAATACGCTTTAATAAACGCGCTCGACAGAGGGCCCTGTAGCGAGCTGCTCGTGATTACCCAGTTTCATTCGACTGGTTTTAGGCCGCGTGCAGCCGCCACGACGAAGTCGCTTTCTGCACTGTTTTTTCATCTCTGCAACGCTAACGTGCCGACGTGCACGTAGTGCGAGGGGAAAAAAAAAAGAAGACGAGCAAGCAAGAAAGGAAAGAAGAGAAGCAGATTTGCCGGTTGGCTAGATAACTCGCTTGAGCGCGTACGTGCGTATGCAAATCAATCGCCGGCGAGCGAGCTAGGTCAGCCCTACATATTACTTACACACACACACACACACACACACACACACACACACACACACACACACACACACACACACACACATATATATATATATATATATATATATATATATATATATATATATATATATATATATATATATATATATATATATGGGAAAGAAGTGTATACCTAAGGGCTCGTTTTTCCGTGTTTTAACACAATATTAATGAGATATAACAGACAGTAATGCCAAGGAATGTACAGGGGAAGTTATTAAAACCAATGGAATGTAAATAAGAAGAAAGAAAAGTGGATGAAAAAATTACCAACTGTGAGCAGGAATCGAACCTACGACCTTCGAATTACGCGTTCGATGCTCTCGAACGCGTAATTCGAAGGTCGTAGGTTCGATTCCTGCTCACAGTTGGTAATTTTTTCATCCACTTTTCTTTCTTCTTATTTACATTCCATTGGTTTTAATAACTTCCCCTGTACATTCCTTGGCATTACTGTCTGTTATATCTCATATATATATATATATATATATATATATATATATATATATATATATATATATATATATATATATATATATATATATATATATATATATATATGAGATATAACAGACAGTAATGCCAAGGAATGTACAGGGCAAGTTATTGGAACGAATGGAATGTAAATAAGAAGAAAAGTGGGTGAAAAAATAACCAGCCGTGAGCAGGAATCGGACCCAAATAAACCCAAAAAAGTGGATGGAGGGAAGGCTGCTGTGATAGCTCAGTGGTTAGAGCATCGAACGCGTTATTCGAAGGTCGTAGGTTCGATTCCTGCTCACGGCTGGTTATTTTTTCACCCACTTTTCTTTCTTCTTATTTACATTCCATTGGTTCTCATAACTTCCCCTGTACATTCCTTGGCATTACTGTCTGTTAATCTCATCAATATTGTGTCAAAACACTGAAAAACGAGCCCTTAGGTATACACTTCTTTCCCTTATATCATGCGATCTAACAGACAATAATGCCAAGGAATGTATAGAGGAAGTTACTAGACCAATTGTAATGTAAATATGAAGAAACAAAAGCGGGTGAAAAGATAACTTACCGTCAGCCGGGACCGAACCAGCGACCTTCGAATAACGCGTTAGATGCTCTACCACTCAGCTACCACGGCGGCTATCCCCCCCAGCCACTTTATTGGGCTTTTTTTTATATGTTAATTTAAACGCGGGAGTGTCAGTCAGCGCCACCTGTAGCCACGGAGGCGAGCGTGGCACACACTTTATGAGCCTATTTGGCGACACGTAGCACGCGAACTTATTATGAGCTGGCAGCTGACCAATAGTCACCCAATTTTTCTCTCTTCACATTTACATTACAATTGGTCTAGTACCTTCCCCTATACATTCCGTGGCATTATTGTCTGTTAGATCTCATTAATATTGTGTCAAAGCACGGAAAAACGAGCCCTTTGGTATACACTCCGTTCCCATATATATATATACACCACACAGGCCTACGAATTTTCCGCCTCCATCAGAAAATGCAGCCACCGCTGCCGGGACTCGATCCCCGCGACCTGCGGGTCAGCAGCCGATTACTTTAACCACTAGACTACTCAATGGCCGGGTGGCTGAATCGTGCGACAGACAGGCAAAAAAAAAAAAAACTTCTACGTTGCCCCGCCGCGGTGGTGTAGTGGCTAAGGTACTCGGTTGCTGACACGCAGGTCGTGGATCGAATCCCGGCTGCGGCGGATGCATTTTCCGATGGAGGCGGAAATGTTGTTGTAGACCCGTGTGCTCAAATTCGGGTGCACGTTAAAGAACCCCTTCAGGTGGTCGAAAATTTCCGGAGCCCTCCCCTACGGCGTCTCTCATAATCGTACGGTGGTTTTTCGGGACGTTAAGCCCCACATATCAATCAAATCAAATTTTCCACGTTCAAGTATACCAAGAAAGACTATTGCCTCAGAAATAACGGCGGCAACAATACACAGTACGCGCGCGCCCACTAAAGCGTTACTGTAGAGCGCAGTGTAGCCGCACGTTGTCACAATAGTAATCAAATTAGTGAAAGTAACAGTGCGGCAAACAGCGGAACAGCTCTGATCGAGCAGCGCGAATGCGTCCTCGTCTTCAGCCAAATCCTTCGCTACGCACAAGTAACGACGAAACTAGCCACGCAACAACAGGCAGATATTAGAGAGTTTTAGTACTGCGGAATGGTGCTACGTACGAATCACGCAAGCGCCTTGCGTTACGTGGCGTCGTTTGCCACTAATCGGCTTTTAGTACGCCGTTGTACCCACGTACGTAACGAGCGTGTTGCGTCATCTGGTAGATCAAAATAGAAGCACGTCTTACTGACAGCCAATGTGAGCCAATCCAAGTGTTATAGCCAGATTATGGCCATATTTTAAGCCACAGGGCCGGTCGGTGCTTGCCTTCGATGCCGCCATTTTGCAAAACGAAGTCTCGCGCTGTCGCGAACTTGTTCGAGAGCGGCGCGATCACCTCATACGTACGCACGCACACATCTCATGCGTGCGTACGTAGCGGCTGCGTACGTAACGCGATACGTGCGCGTTGCGGTCTGCGCATGCGCACTACGCAGAACGTGGCGTCCTTACGTACGCAACGCCGCCACGTACGCAGCGTACGCAGTACTAAAACTCTCTAATATCGTTCGACCACCGCACGTGCTCACATGTAACTCATGACCCCGTCACTAGGGTGCAGCCGTTAAATGCGAGTGCGCTCTAGAAAAGCGTTTGGCCCGCAACGCTCTTATCAAGAATGGGGTATACGACGGGGTGATGATAACGCGTTCCATCATCTCAAAAGTATACCCGGCGCACCCCTCCCCCCCCCCCCCCCCGATAACTCGAGACAATGCAAATCGCCAGTGTGTGCAGGACTGTTATTGTTGCGGAACAGAACTACGCCTCAAATACGCTCCCCTACCCTCCTTTTTTTTTTTTGTTCTCAATATCACCAGCAACGAGTTGACACTCTCTTTCCTCTTCCATGCAGTTCCAGTCAAGCCGTCACTTCCGGTTTTCCGAATTATCGCCAACAGTCGCACAGAAAATAAAAAAACAGGCATGAAAATAGATAGTTCTCCTTCAAGAGTTATGTTGAACACACATGATATCGTGGCATATAAGCTAACTTCAGTAATGTGTCAATGAACGACTAGAATAATTAATGAAAACTGAATGAGTTGATTGAAAGAGCAGACAGATTTCAAGTGCGCGGTTGATATCGTTGCGGCACCTGGCGAATATCTCAACGAAGCGCTTCCTTCTAGATGACCCCCGAGATCAGCTTCAACAGCGCAAAAAAAAAAAAAAAAGGTTGACGATGATGTTTTCAGGCGCAAGGGCCATTTCACGGCCAAAGAGCGCTAGAGTTCATCTTACTAGAGTTATGGACAATGATTGTGATAAGCGGATATATAAGGGCCATAAAATTCCTCTCGCTAAGGCGGGTTAATACATGGAAAACACACCCGCACACAAAAACGCCGAGGTGCAAGTGTTACTACCACTTGCCTAGGCCAAGGATTACAGTTGCCACCATTGTTTACTTTTTCTGTCTGTCTGTGTGTGTGTGTGTGTGTGTGTGTGTGTGTGTGTGTGTGTGTGTGTGTGTGTGTGTGTGTGTACGACGAATGCGCAGCACATTGGCGTCACGTCAACGTTCTCGACAATAGCAACAACGTACAGCGAGCGCAGTGTTTTTTAAAGTCAAGCCAACTAAATCAAAACGCTCAACAAATCAGTTTACACTCGTAAATTATTCCTTTGACAACTACGTCAGTTTTGTTCGCCATCACGCCTTATTATTCCAACATGAAAAAAACGGCGGACGCTTCATTTCAGCGGACTTCTCTCACCGGAGATGAAATAGCACATTAAAGTCGTCGAAACGACGTCACGAATTTATGAGTACTTGCGTTTTCTCTGTATTTCGGATACACTAACTATATCTTTTGTAAACAGGTCACGTTAGCTTCCTGGTTGCCAAAGAGGACAATTCAATTACGTTTACCCGATACGGAATTACGCAGGACGTAGCACGCGTCGCCAAAAATGTATGACGTTACGGAAGGCTAAAGTGACATCACATCAACTTAATTTCACTTAAAAACTATACAACAAATAACAACCCCCCTACTTTCATTGGATTGGCTGTCCTCATTATATTTGAGCCTTAAAAAAAAAAAGACGAGTCTGAAATTCCCCTTCGTTATTTTACTCGTCAGGCATTTAGTGCGTCGAAATCTTCAGGAATTGGGGGGGGGGGGGAGGTCAGAGTTGACATGTTTTACAACCTACGGGTCACAGATAAATGTAGTAGAGAAAAACTTAAAAGTGCTAGTCGCCTCCTCCTATTAATAGGCGATACTCCTAGCATTCATCTATCTAATTAATTGTCATCAGACTTCACACCTCACAAGCAAATGTCGTCACCTACGCGAACACAAATACTGGAGGCGGGGAAAAAAAAAGAAGGAGGAAACGAGAGGGGGCAGCAGTTGGCGAACGGATGTTGCTTCCGCAACGCCTCCTCCTCGTCGCCGTCGGGGCAGGCTTGTTGCGCCACCAGGCGGCGCACTCACGCCAATTCGGGGCCTATAAAAGCACGAGCGAGCCGATCTGCCGCCCTCCACCAACAGACTTCCGCTTTTAAGCCTACACACGGACGACGCACACTGCACCGGCAAAACGCGCGCGCTGGTGTAAACACCCCTGCTCCCAAAGCAGGCATATGAAGAATGTAGCCAGAATGACGCTGCAGCGACAGATAAAGTACCGATACCTACGGAAAGTATATGAATGAATGGGATAGATAGATAGATTGATAGATAGATACATAGATAGATAGATAGATAGATAGATAGATATATAGATAGATAGATAGATAGATAGACAGATAGATAAATAGATAGCTGATACATGTAATCATTGCATAGCAGTAAGACGGTAAGTTGGGCCAGTTGGTTAGGAACCATCGTGAACTTATTTACAGCGCAACACCAGAAAACACAGACAGGGAAGGAGCAAAAGAGAAAGAAAAAAAAAAGATGGCGCTGTCTTTTCTTTCTCTTTTGCTCCTCCCTTTCTGTGCTGCGTTTTCTTGTGTTGTGCTGTAAATAAGTTCACGATGCATTGCACAGCAGTCAACGAAGTCAAAAGTTGCTGTCGTAACAGTAGCCAACATATATGCAAGCACTAGCAACTTGCCAATAGCAAGCCACTATTAGCCATAATTCGGTCAGCCTTAGTACAACCCAGTGCTGTTATTACTAGTTAGCTCTATTGAGTTGGTTACCCAACTTCTTCAGCAAACATCGCTTGAAGATAGTGTAGGCTCGAGGAGAGAAGAATCGATAATTCAACCAAAACCACTGGTCAGCTTCCCACACACTTAATGCAGTTGCTTTGCCCTTCTAATGCTAACGTGTTAAAAATCCATGGCTTTGCAATTCGATGAACGTTTTGGAGACTCAATAATGAAGTTGCAGCCTCAAAATTATATATAAAAAAAGGATTTTCTAGTTCTTTCAAAGAACATAATGCTTCATAAATCTAAATCAATAACACAGTAATAGCAACGTCTCAAGTGCCGCACATTCGAACATTTGCTCCCCAGCAATTCAACGTGCTCCAATGTTCCCACACTGCCCACTAACCCAATCAGTATTCGATAGAATTCCGTTCCGTGCTTCCATGTAGTGTTCTAGACGTGAATGATGCATTCGGCAGATTCCTTCAAACCAAGAGACAACGGCTCGCAACTATTAGCTCTCAGCACATCTGCCTCCGCCATAAGCCTTAGTCCCAGCCTTGATACTAATTAGGCACACAAGCCATACTGTCTGATGTCTGCCGGTTGTCATATGACAGCTAGTTGGTCTCATTTACTAACCTGTGCAGTGTAAACAGTGCCGAAATGTTAATCGGGCACTCCAAGCCGTGCCTTCTGTAACCTCTTCTGCCTCATCAACTAGGTGCCAATTCCTAAATATTATAGGCCACTGTCCTTTTCACCATTGCCAATGTTATTAATCCTACACACACGACTTAAGTAATCTCCATATCCACAAATGAAAAAAGGGAATGATTTTTACCTACTGGGTTTGGAGGCTGTACCGATGGTTTCTGTCTGAAGGTTTGAAAGCTTTCACCCACTGAGCCCATTCCCCACTGTGCTGAACATTTTCTTTGTGAGTGTACCTCTATCGCAGTCTCCTGCCTGCCCACCTGTCAGTTCAATTTGCATCATCTGTAGACAGACCGGCAGAACACCCACTGAGCCCATTCCCCACTGTGCTGAACATTTTCTTTGTGAGTGTACCTCTATCGCAGTCTCCTGCCTGCCCACCTGTCAGTTCGATTTGCATCATCTGTAGACAGACCGGCAGAACACAAACACTTGACAAGACATCTAAAACTAGTGAGGAGTTTGGAAAATACAGTCAATCCCTGGTGGTTTAAAGGAAAGGCAAAGCATTGAAAACTCAGGCATCTATGCCAACGACCTACCAATAATTACGTCTTTTCTTATTCTGCACAGCGAAATTTCATGACCATAGCCGAAGTATTTATCTCTCCTCTAGATCCGTTACCATACATTATAACAACTCGTTATAATTAGCCTGGAACTACAGCATGAAAATGGGGAAGAAAATGTTTCGATCTGAAAAAGAAATTTAGGAGCCTTTGCTTTACAGGGGAAAATGGGGGTAAAGCAAAGCATTGACTTTGTGTGTCTAACAAACTACATATATATCCTTGTATCGCAATGCACTATGTCTACTCAATGTTTCCTTCATACCTGTTTAGAATCAGACCTTCTTCCATGGGGTTAGTTACAGCAACACTTCAGCTACAGGTAACGACGACAATCGTGAATTCACATCCAGGAAACAACAAAATGATTAGTCATCTCGATAAAAAGATGAGATTG
This sequence comes from Rhipicephalus annulatus, assembly GCA_013436015.1. Lineage (NCBI taxonomy): Eukaryota > Metazoa > Arthropoda > Arachnida > Ixodida > Ixodidae > Rhipicephalus > Rhipicephalus annulatus. The sequence goes on along the minus strand of WOVY01012324.1, from coordinate 228,795 downwards.
CCATACTATAAACGGCTCACAACCACCAAGTCCATGATCGAGAGAGCATCAATAATCATGAAACGATGGCTACGAATACGCATGTAACTGGCGTATCTTGGAAAGCTGCATTTCCATAGGCTCCCCCGCTCTAAGTTTTTCGCATTGGACACCACCTCCCAATTGCCTAGGTCACATAAGCTACAAAGACTACGAAAGGTTGTTCATAGTCCACCGTTGCCAAGTGAGTTTTAACTAAACCGATAACCAGCTGCATGTTTGTGAGCGTCATTCTTTCTAAACGCTTGCAGACTGCCAATCTCGAGGCAGCTGACATTTCAACTACAAACAGCTGTCAAAACTGGCTAAACTAGCTCGCTTAGTAACAGGAGAGACTGCATCCGCGCCTGGAAGGTCGACCACTGCTAAGGTGCTGCAGTAGCACTCAACAGAACGGTGGATTAGACATGGCTCAGGATTCACAACACACACACGTGTTTTTTTTTTTTTCAAGCCGATGACAAACTTCGCAAGCGGCAGCTTCGTTCCGAGGTGCAGCAGCAGGGTAGTGAACCGTATCAATTTCCCGAGAGTGTACAGAGCTGAAAAAAAGTTCAAGCTGACATTAACGCACCTAAGCAGCTGCCTAATAAACGAATGACTGTTTGTCCATAAAGTCAAATATGCAAACGGTATTTGGTCATAGTATCGATGACTTCGATGCCATGTCAACATAGAGGGACTGAAACATGTGATTAATCGACGAAATGTCGCTGCACTGATATACAAAGAACAAGCTCGATTGTTTTATAAACAGTCAGTGCTGCTATTGTCAGATCAAGTGAACCTTTTTAACATCGTGGCAAAACGGAAGAGACGGAAAATGCTGGCTTATAAACGAGGAAATCGTGACTTTGCACGTATGCTCTTGTACAGCTGTCACTTTGATAGGTATGAGCAGTCACATAATGCACTGGCGTTGGGAGTGTTAAATTACTCCCTGTATTTATTGATGTATTTTACTCTTATATTTGCTTTGTACGTGTCCCCCTTACTAAATGGTCTATTCAGCCAAGTAAAGTGAACAAATAGATGTGTGTTTTAGGGGGTAAAATTGGGGAAAAAAAAGTGTGCTGGTTTGTGCAAAGACCATTTCATATGTATGGTATGAGCAATGGCGACTACTTACTGGCTCTAAGAGTAATCAGACCAGAATTAAAGGTAACGCTAGTGCTTATTATTTCCGACAAGATCACGTCTTTTCAAGACAAGAACACCTTTATTTTAAGTCACATTTTATAGTGTAAGAAGACGTGCTTAATAGGAACAATGCCACAGACTACCAGTGCACGTGCTTACTCAACCTTTAGCTCTGCCATGCTGAGAAGAGTTGACAACATTATTTGGTTCCTCCACCGCATTCGTTGTGAAAATGTGCACGAGCATTTTTATGCTTGTATGGAAGATCGCACCTGCATTTGAAGTGTGATCCAAACCTCCTGACTTCGAAAGAGTGTTTTTGCCTCATCCTATGCAACATACATTGTGATCCAAAGAAGACACGAGGAGATGAAGGCCTCAAGAGATGACACGAGGAGATGAAGGCCTCAAGAGATGAATGTTCCTGAACACGAAGTTACCCTGCAGCAAGCCCTCTGAAGAGTGGTGGCCTTTTCTTAAAGGCAGTTACTAAACGATTGGTATTGATTTAAAAAAAGAATATAATAATACATCCCATAAAACTATCTCATCAAAGAAACAATGACCAATGATAAGAAAGCCGCTACGCTAAACCTTCATCGGGCCAAACAATACATAGCCTCCGCCCGCCCTTATTGCATCCGCCATTCGCAAGCGATTACTCCTCGAACTGGCCAAGAAAAAACACGCAATACGATCGTTTTCTCATCTTCATTCTTTCCGCACCGTAGCACACAACGCGGTGGAAGTGCCGACCATTCCACGGCCAAAAATGTGACATGCAAAAGTTGCGAAAGAGCAAAGCAACAATGTCCCGAGGAGTATATTCCGGGAGGCATTTCTCCATCAAGAAGTTTGAGCGTAACACAGTCTGTTTGTCCCTGCTGTTCGATATCAACATAACAGCCAGTGTGTGTTGTAGCTGCAAGCAGCTATGTGAGAACAATGGCAGGATGACAAATGCTAGAACGGAAAAGTTGCTTATTCGAAGTAACACTAGGTGTGAAATGAAGGGTCTCTGCACTACGCATGAAAACAATAGTAATTACAGGACACGTAGCGCCCAAGCATGCCTGTACTACGAACAAATCATGCGGTGAAGAATTTCCTTGCTCCGTAACAGCTTCCTCAACACAAGACGAATAAACAAAAAGAAATATAATATAGAAGCACACAAAAAAGTCTTCCGATATTAAGTTTACAAAAAAGTCTTCCGATATTAAGTGCAACAATCATGATGAAACCACGAGCTATGCCATAAAGGGGGTTACATATTAATTTCGACTACAGTGCAAGCAGAAAGCAAAGCTCCAAATTGGGAAGAGATGAGCATAGATGAGGGCCCGCTATGGAAGAAATATACTTTTTACACTTGCACCAATAAGCCCAAGAAACAAGTTTTGTGAAATAGTTTTAATAAGCTGGGGATTTTAATATATCACCTCTTTTTAGGTACATGCATCTTTTTTTTTTCTTTGCACTTTGCCCTCACAGAAACATGACTGCCATTGTGGGACCAACCCATATCCTTGTGCTTCGTAGAGCAACGCTCCACATGCTAAGCAACCCCGATGAGTGTTCCTCTACCGTGCTTACGCGCAACGGTGTCATCAGCAAAGTGCATCGCCCATGGCCAACTGATCGCGACCACAACCTCGAAAACTAGATGTAGGAGAACCTTGTGGCACTTGATGGCCACACCTGTCCCCGTTTTACCTTTAATTTTATATCTGGTCTCTTCTTTTATTGCTACCCCCGAATCCATCCTCGGCGAGTGAGACGTGACATGCCTGGATCGAACTTTGCCAACCACATGCAAATAAAAGCAAGTATGAAAGGAGATATAGTGCTGAAGTATTTCACTTTGTGTTTATTCATTATCATCAGCCGGACTACACCCACTGCAAGGCGGAGGCCTCGCCCATAATCCGCCAATCAACGCGGGTTTGTTTTCTGCTGCCAGGTTATGCCTGCGAACTTCTCATCGGCCCACCTAAGTTCCTGTCTCCTTTTCATGAGCTTGCCTTCTCTGGGAATCCAGTAAGTTGCCCTTAATGACCAGTGCTTGTCCTGCCCATGTGCTACGTGCCCAACTCATGTCCATTTCTTCTTGATTTCAGCTACGACATCCTAAACACCAGTTTGGTAGGCCCCAAGTTACACAAAGGTATTGAAATCTGCCCCGAATGGTAGTACATCCTGTAATAAATCCAGGTAGTGAAATCTGTGATGCCACTGTCATCAGTGGCTGAACGCACAATCGAACAGAAGCACGTTTCCGTAAAATGGTTAAGACGCCCACAACGTCTGCAATGGCCCCTGACCGATCTTGTCATAGCGGAGTTCCTTAGCTAGGCACAAACAGGAAGTGAATCAACAGAACACAAGTGGGATGAGACATGCTCCAGAAACATGTAAAAGCTAGCGTGCTCGTTCACTGACATTGTTTTCAAAGTGCAGCTCTGCATAGAGCACTTTCATGTCGAAGGTACCACCGGGAAAAAATTCAAAAAGTCAGCAGAAACCGACAAAATTGTCGTGACAATGGGCTTTGTACCACTGTGCACAGCACCTATTCACCGCTGCCATGTATTAACAAATGGCGCGTATGCGTCGCATCTGCCGATAACAGCTGTGCCGCAGAATTTCACAACAATCGGAACGTTACAAGGGGTGCCAGAACACTTCCCCAATGCAACAAGTTCTTTCCGAGAATTGGCACATATGGTTTTGCAATTCCTCTTGTTTCCCCAACGCAGAATCCTTCACCGAGCGTTTCTATTTAATGACATGGAAACCTTGATGACTTAGAACCTTACCTGACAATTTCTCAATGCTTCATTAAAAATGAACAAAATCTGCACGGAATGAAACAGGTCAATTCAAACCAGCATAATGCATGCACTTTCACCATGCTCTTATTGACCAAACACCGGTTCAAACACGAAGATCAGAGACATGGTTACATATTAGTAGATGGTGGCCAGATTCACCGCGATATCTTGTGGTCATCTCAAATGATTAACTTTGCTTTGTTCCTGACCAACTAAGAGAAATTTTTAGTGCTATTGTTTCATTATACTGAGATCATTTGATGATTACCTGGAAACGTGATTTAGGAACCCGCTAACATCACCCCTGAAATAAACAACAGATAAATGATGACTTCAGATGTGTTCTTTATTAAAAGCGGCGTTTCAATCTTTTCTAATAAGGCATTTTATTAAATTATAAAACGTTCCGTACCTACTAAGTTTCAGGGAGGGCTGACTTCGACAGTTCTTGCAGAGTCCCGATAACAACCTTTCGTGGACCGGAAACGACAAGACAGTTAGTTGGTTACGTCAGCACGAACCTAGCGAATTCCGCAAAACAGTGCGGAAGTGTTATCTGATACCAACACAGCCGCCAGGCAAATGTTTGTGCAGACGAAGGAGTGAGCATCAAGTGTGCGTCCCCTCTAAAGCCAAAAACATCTACAGGTTGCAAGCTTGAAGTTTCTGGGTCTCTTTTGATGCAGACAACAAACTCCTGTGCAGAATTTTACCACTGGGAAATGTGGCCCACTATGTACAAAAGGTGGAGGGGGCAAATGTTCCCAGGCCACTATCCTATGTATTCCTATGGCAGCGTGACTGGGGAGCTTTCGACACCCCCCCCCCCCCCCCTGTATGTACATTGCAGCAGTGGATGCTTCTGTTCAGTCTGTTTAGTCAGAACATGGGGTAGTGGACAGTAAGATGTTTCTGTTCACCATACATGACTTGCCTGTTTTTTGTGTGTGTGTTCTTTTTAAACAGAGAAGCTGCTCTTGGTCGAGGCTTAAGATATCCGGGGGCCGTCATAGATCGCAAACCAACAGATGCTATTATTCACGACTTCCGCCCCTCACCACTACTTTCGCTACTACTCCTGCCACTCCTCAAACTTCATTCAAACAGCTCAACTAACAGGAGAAGCAAAGAGTTGTGTCGTAACCCTAACAGCATCGCTGTGTGTCTACTATGCACAGCTGGATGAATGTTTTGTTTTCTTTAAGGATCATTTCCTAGTAAAAGCCCAAGAGGCCTGAAATAACCACGTGCGTTCCCTCTCCAAGCTTTCATTCTTTCAGCATCTTGTGATGTGATGTCGATGACTATACTCTGACACAACCTGAGAAGAAAAAAAAGACACTTCCGCCCACAAAAGTGTTGAGCCCTCATGACATCCATTTGAGAAAGGCAGTTGTGCTAGTCAGTCTCGGCTCGAACTGCAAGAACTTTTTTTGTCAGCTAATGTAAATGATGAGCACATTAAGAGCCAAACTTCTGTCGATTTATTGATTGATATGTGTGGTTTAACGTCCCAAAACCACCATTTGATTATGAGAGACGCCGTAGTGGAGGGCTCCAGAAATTTCGACCACCTCGGGTTCTTTAACGTGCACCCAAATCTGAGCACATGCCAAACTTCTGTCGACACTACCTAAAATATGTTTGGTTGGACAAAATTTACTAGGGCGTTAAAGCATCCGGCCTGAACTGAGTAATAGGCCTGAACTGAGTAATAGAAATGATTATGCATATCGAATAGTGTGCACCTATCTGCAACACTTGACAAATGCTTGACATCACAAAAATGAGTGAGCACTATTAGAGCATTTGTGCAAAATCTCTGTGGAAAGCATGGCAATGGCTATGGGGCATAGCTGACATTTGTGTTTTCCTAGGTTTCCAATGGATGTGACAGAAGTTGCCAATTTTGACTGTTCCCATCGTCCCACTATTCACTGCTACGGTAATATTTCTTCTGCACAAACGTGAATTTTTCTTGCGAGATCACTCTAAATTTTGGGCCTATGCAGATGTGTTTACTGTTATAGTACAGAAAGTTTAGAAAATAAACCAGTTGGCCGTGTGCGCTTGCACTTTTATCAACATCGACGCCATTGCAGCATGTTTCACCGCCTTCCTGTATTTCAACTATGCACCAACTTACCCAGCAAAAACTTTCAAAAGACGATCTTCACACCGCATGTTTCTATAGTTCTTTGCCACCAATCTTCCAGCCTTATCCTGCTTGTCTCTACAGCTTTATTTATGGTCCCAGCATTGTCTTGGAAATAGAAACTCGGGCAGCCCATGCTTACTTCCCCAATAATTGAATGAATATTTGAATGGATGGATAAGGCTGTATTACTTCCCCAATAATTGAATGAATATTTGAATGGATGGATAAGGCTGTACCCTTTAGATAGGGTGGCAGCTCGCACAAATTAGTCGTAATACATAGTCAACTTGAGTACTATGAGGTGAAGAATTTCGCACTCGTGCCTGGATTGTAGCCACCAACCAGGTAACCTCCTCCAGGTTATTTCTACCTGACTAGGATCTATTTCGCACTTTAACTATCCCTAAAGCCCAATGCTTGGAAAATTTTCGCAACCCTTATCTTGCACCACGGGAAGAGGCCCTGTACAAAACAGCATCAACCGTTAAGCTGTTACCTCCTCTTTTCTACACGTACTACATAGCGCGTCTATCCAGTTGTAGCGTTAAGCTGCTGCTCTCTGGCGGCGTTAGCGCGAAACTCCACCGCCCAACGGGAACCGACCATCATCCGAACTTGTTTTCCTTTTTACGGAACGCTCTCGGGCCAGGACGCCCCTAGGAAAACAGAGGTGCGGCTTTCGAGATTAGGTAGATACACAGGCTTTCGTATAGTGTGGGACCCCTGTTAGTGCGTGTGTGTGCTGAGTTATCTATAAAAGTCGCGATAACGAAACATGGCAAAAAAAAAAAAAGTGAGCGAGGGCTAGAGACAAATGTACTTAGGGACTGTGGACGCAGGCGTTAGTAGCCTGCCTGTAAACCCCGCAACGAAAAAAGTATTCATATATATTAAATAAAAAAATCTGGGGGAGGGGAGAGCACTTTCAGGACTGGGGAGGACAAAACGTAAGCAGGAAGCCTTTTATAAGACGGGTGGGAGGATGGTAGAGGAGGAGGAGGGAAGCGACACCTTTATCGTGGCGATACGTCTGTGGCAAGGGGCCGTCCGAAAGACCTCCCGACTACAGTATTCCCAACTCCGCGGGCGCAAACCGGAAAAACACGATGACTCAGCGCCGCGCCGCAAACACAAACAAATCGGGGGTGCCAACACGGCTTAATCTCCCCGGAAGACGAACAACTCCCTCGCCAAGGAGAGAGCATCTACAATAATAACAATAATAGTAAACAATGGAAACACCGAAGCCAGGGTTGAGGAAAGAATCCGCGCTAACGCCCTGTTTGCAAGCAACTCGCCGATTGGTCCTTTTCGTAAACGTTAATAAAACACTCGATTAATAAAAAAACCACCGGCGACCAAAGCATGGCGTTTACATGCGACAGCCGTGACAAACGGATGCAACCTCGATTTCAAAGAGGCGCAGAATCTAAGCAGCTAACCTACACCAAGGTGGTTCAGAGATAAAGAAGAGATCATTAGTTTTATATATTCCGGCTCGCTCTATGTTACATAATCGTTTCGGTCCGTAAAACCTAACTATTTAAACATCTAAATGCACGTTTAACTGTCCGCTCCAAACCACAACAACCCGTTTCTTCAAAACTTAAGAAATTAAAGCTGGCTTCGAAGCGTGAACAATGAGGCATCGTTTTTTGAGAATTTCGTTTTCGGGGCGATGCTCACAATAATGAAAAAAAAAAACTGTACTCTATCATACGTAATTGAGTGTACGACCAGTAGAAATGGGTTCCTGTATTTAAAAAAAAAAAAGCGGTATCGTGTAACGCCATTGGCCCGTTCGGTGTTAACTGGCCAGAGAGATACGCGAATAAACAACGATAACAACATTGAAGCAAAATAGATAATAACGAGCTACGCTGGCATCGGCACAGCCATGCAGTCAGCGCGGCGCAACTATAACAGCCAGAGAAAATGTAGCGGCATGCCGAACACAAGAGCGAGGGGAGGGGGGGTGAGGAGCAAAAACACGTGCCGTAAAAGCAAGCCGGCAATCCTGCCACGGCACGCATAGCAGCAGCAGCAGCAGACAGGGGCGAGCCCACAAAAGTAAACAGCGCGCTGAAGAGAGGGCACGTAGGAACGAAAGAGAAGAGAACAAAAAAACACAGAAAACAACGCAGAACAAGGAAAGAAGAAGCGAACGAAACTACTACCCCTCCTCCCCCCCCCGCCTGAAAACGCTAGGCTGACGGCGCGTAGTCTATCTTTCTCCCTCTCTCACGCACAAAAAAGAAAAGAGGAGACTGGGGATGGATACGCAAAACTCGAACCAACGCTACTACGTCGCGAAGCTAGCAGACGCAGCGAACGCTATAGCAACAAAAAAAGGAAGGGGAAAAAAAGGACGCACCGATGCCGCAAAAGAAGGATGTTAGGCGAAGAAACATCACGGAGATGATAAAAAACTGTTGGGAGCGAGGAGTGGGGGGTGAGGGGTGAAGGAAGGTGAACACGTTTGATGAACAGCTAAACAGGAACAAGCGGCAGTTGCGACTGCTTGGCACAAGTGGGGGGAGAAGGGGGGGATGACTGCTTAGATGGAAAACGACCCGGCTTCTTCCGCGAAAAGCGCACCAGGCCACCGCCGAATGAATGAAAAAGGTATGGACTCCGAACGCGTTCCGTGCAACCCGACGCGTTTTCGAAAAAAAAAAAAAAAGGTCGGCCCCAGCCGGTACGCAGTTCGATCGCGACGGTGTTCACCCCTTCCGATACTAGTTTCCTCATAACAAACACGGGATCGGTGCAGTGAATGGGGTGAGGAGGAGTAGAGAGAGAGTAAGCAACAAACTGCGTTTAAAAGACAAGCACGCGGCGACACGCGCATAGACGAAACTCGTTTTTCAATGTCAGCCCCCGTGGAGGTGGCGGGTAGGGTAAACAAGGAGCCCCTCCTCGCCTACCTGCTAACCACACCTGCTAACCCTGCCGGGACGCAATGTAAACAAATTGGCCCCCCAATCGACAACAACAACAAACCAAACACGGCAATCGAGAAGCGCCCGCGAGCGGATTGGTGGTTCGAACCGTTAGCCCAACTACGATTCCAGACGAGGTTCGTGAAGAGGGGTTTTACAAACGCGGAAGGTGAAAAAAAATGTGAGAGCACCGCGTCGAGCGGGCAACATCGCGACGCGAACACGCATAGCAACAAGCGCAGCCCCCGACCATGTGTTGGTCAGGCCTAATGGCACACATGGTTTCTCGTCGGCGCTACACACACGGTCCAACGCGTCTCGCGTACGAAACATCGCCACTCACGTCTTGGGCAGCGGCATCGGCGCGGCACCCTTGCGCTGGAAGACTCCGTCCACGAAGACTCCGTTCTTGCCGTTGCACACCATGAAGAAATGCGCGCACTCGTAGAAAATCTCGAGGTGCTGGCGCGAGATGAAGCTGGAGTGGCCCATATTTACATCCACCTCGCCGCGGCTGCTGTTGCGGCCGATGGAGATGCGCTTCTGGCGGATCAGGTACTCGAACTCGCGACCTTCTAGCTTGGCGATGGCTGCGCCCGTGCGTTCCGGGTTCCACTGGAGTCGCGACGGGCTCGACGGGGCCGACTTGAGGGCCAGGAGGGCCCATGCGTCGTTGTCCGAAGCCCGCTGATGCGTCGACATTACGGGCCCGTAGCACACCGCGCTTCCAAAATGGCGACCGCCTGATGGAGCCCCCAGCAGACGTCCCGGCATGCATCGCGCGCGGAGCCCGGTCACGTGACTGGCCTTATCCCTCCCTTTCGCAGCTTGCGCCTCGCCCGCTGCTGCAGCCGACGCGTTTTGCATCGACAAATATTGCGTGTGTGTGTGTGTACTTCACGATGGCTCTGGGCGCTTCCTCGTGAAAGAAAAAAAAAAATGAAAGAAGGCAGCACCGACGACGGGGGCTGGTAAATCGAGTAGCCCGCCGACGTATAACGACACCGGTTTTCAGCCGGCTGTAGTAGTGTTGGATCGGTGCAGCGTTGTCGACGCTAGCTGGCGGCGGCGCTTGCGACATTCGAAGCGCGTATCCCCAGATCGATACAGTTGAAGGGGGAATAGAGAAGGTGCGTCTCCGCGCAGAATGCGGGTCTCTGTGTCATGTTTACATTCCCCGTTCGCTGCTCTTCCTCTTCTTTCCCCGTCTCTTTTTACGCTCGCCCCGCTAGCGTTTATTACGCGTTCACTTCCCCACCACGCAGTTGTCGCAGCCGATCTCCTTCAAATGTCCGCTCCCTGGGATCCGACTGCTGCCATGCCGGCCTCAATATTGAAAAACCGCCACGGGCTGGCCCGATGGAACAAGACAAATAAAGCCGACGGCTAGCGCTCGCTGTTGCGACACCCCCAGACTGGCGGCGCTTTTCGATGGCTTGCGCAAGGCCGTCTGGGTTCTCTGTATATACACTGTATCTAACGGAGCAGTACATGTATCAACTATCGAACAGGGAAGGCGCGCGCAGTCGCAAATGGGGGGGAGCGCGTGTCCTTTTAAAACGGCGGCTGTTCTATAAACTGAAAAGACCTTCACGGACACTAGCCGTCGGCGCTTTTTCAAGTACGTCCGACGTCATCTCGACGAATTATTTGTTTTTAGGAGGGTGTGGGGGAGGCACGTTGTTTATCATCCTGTTGCTAGGAGGAAGACGGCCTGCCTAAAACGGAACTGACGCTCACGCTGAACGCGGAAACGTAGGGGCGCTTCTAGTTCTTTCGTTTGCGATTTGGTGGCAGCACGTACCGCATGATCTTTGGTTCTGAATTTTTTTCTTCTTTTTCGCTTTATTCTTACGGATGGCTGTAGGGCGGTACGATAATCGCCGTCGTTCTAACTTCAGTTAGTACGACGATGAGTAAAAGCAAGGCTTATGAGCCTTGCTTTTATTTTAATTCGGTGCGGCATGGTCGATAAGATAAAGCTGCCTGAAGACTTGAGAGTGAAATAAAAAAAAAAACACCCCAAGAAATGGCGAATCAGGATGGAGTCGTTGCAGTGTTCGCTGGCCAGGGGGGGGGGGGGGGGGGGTCGATTGCAGACTGTCATTACAGATGACGCAGTTTTACGAAGGTATCGTGTGTGCAAGGTACGTAACGCTTCTCGAAAGCATAAAACTTTAGCGTGCTTGGAGCCTTCGTGGTCGCGCGCGCTTTCTGGGGCACGTTTGAGTTAACGTGGCGAGAGGATATTATCTGTACAGCATATATTAATCATTAAAAACAACACGTCGTATCCGTACATGAGTTAGATATTCGTTAATAGCAGATTATTTTCAGAAACGCGTGCCGTAATTTGATAGTCGGGGAAATATAGCTGCGGAAATATGTATGTATGTATGTATGTATGTGATTGATGATTGATATGTGGGGTTTAACGTCCCAAAACCACCATATTATTATGAGAGACGCCGTAGTGGAGGGCTCCGGAAATTTCGACCACCTGGGGCTTTTTAACGTGCACCCAAATCAGAGCACACGGGCCTACAACATTTCCGCCTCCATCGGAAATGCAGCCGCCGCAGCCGGGATTCGAACCCGCGACCTGCGGGTCAGCAGCCGAGTACCTCAGCCACTAGGCCACCGCGGTGGAGCGTATGTATGTATGTATGTATGTATGTATGTATGTATGTATGTATGTATGTATGTATGTATGTATGTATGTATGTATGTATGTATGTATGTATGTATGTTACACTTCGTCGACGTGCAACTGCAAACCATTCGTTTTTTAGAGTTAGTACTTCTTGAACTTGCCTTCACCTTTTTTTCTGAACTTTAGGAAAAAAGAATTCTAACCTCTCATTCATTGATTCATTTATTATTCTTTCATACATTCGTTCATTCATTCAGTGCATTGTGTTTACTCACCCTCGCCAATGGCGTATAGGAATGTACCATGGAAACGACGCGAAAAACATGAAAGAGTTACCTCAGTCATTTCGCTATCACCGATGATGCACATCAGAGAAAAAGCTGAGTTAGCTAATACGCATTCCAAAGCTTGAAAATAATAGAGCCATTCTTTGGTAAAGAACGCGCAATTCAAAACGCGCGCTAATGCAGCGTGTGTTGGACAGCAGCGGCATCTCACGTACGTGTAGAGAACTACAAAAAAAAAATAAAATTGTAGCCTCCGAAATAGCCAATTGCAAAACAAGAGGTGGATAGTTTCACGTGTAAAAACAAAAATTAAAAAGTATAGTCAGCTTATGCTCTACTACCACGAAAATCTTTTACTCGAACTATCTAAAAAGTTGCAAAAAAAAAAACAGTTGAGCACTTGACAGTAATAACTAATAGATCATTTGCAAAATTGTGGTGCCACTCAGTGGACGCTTTAAAAAATGCTGCCTGCTAAACAGATAATACTACGTAAACGTCGTAGTTAGTTTTAAAACTTATAAGCAAACCTAAACAAAACAATATGTAGCATGCTTCATGAATCAGAAACATTACCCTACTTTAACTCAGTTAAATAATAATTGTGCCGAAATTCATTGTTACGTAATGTTACTGGCGTAAAATTATCCGTGCTCCTAATTCGAAGCGAGAGTGATAAGCATTAATTGCGCCAATACTAAATTAACAAGAATGTAGCGTCTTTTTAAAAAGCTGTAGCAAATTATGCCGACAAAAAGTATAGCCTCCAAGATAGCCGACAAAGCATGAAAGCGGCATTGATTATTTCGAAAGCGCTCCCCCCCTCCCCTCAAACATTGTGTCGTAATTCGCAATCTGAAATTATGTACTCAAAAATATAGCAGTAATTTTACCAGAGTTAATATTTACCATTGCGTTGTTCAGCGCCTCCTCACGTTCAGTGTTCATTGAAAGAAGCCGACACCAGTCTGTTTAGTTATTGTCAGTAGCGACAGATGGCGACACATTACAACTCAAAACTATTTGTCGTTTTTTGTTATTCATTTGTAGTTCAATTGATACAACGACCTGAATTTCACGTAATCACAAAAACATTGCTTCTGACGCGCATTGGAGTAGTTAGTTCCTATGCATAAATTTCATTTCAAGGTGAATATGGCACTGAAGCGAGAACAAAGCGTGTTAAGTTGACCCCTTCTCACAGAAATGCGCGGGGTTTCTTGAAATATTGCTGAACGGTTCTTTGCTATAAACCGAATCAGTGTACCGAACAGCACATTCAACTTCGAACAACACAAACTTGAAAATTAAAAGAAAAAAAAAAGTTACGCAGCCGACAGGATTCGAACCTGTGCGGGGAAACCCCAATGGATTTCGAGTCCATCGCCTTAACCACTCGGCCACGACTGCACGGGTTCAGACGCGCGTTTAACACATTGATGAACACATGAGCTTGTTTATCGTTATTTATTTAGTTAAATTGGCTGTTTTATGAGACGCCGAGCCCTGATTCACGTTGCCCTTGGTTAATAAATAGTTGAGGTGGTTTTACCAGTTCCTTGTACTGTCCTCGTAAGAGGTTGAAGATTTCTTCGCCTGCTCGTCTCCGAAGCGTACATTTTAACATTAATATGTATAGGTCTAGTAAATGCTTGTGTTAGGGGAGTGAGGATCATAACACACTGACAGGTGATTGTGCAGGTCTAGCACAACTGTTTATTGCTTACCTGTCAGTCCAACAACAACTCATTGGGCGCGTTAACTTTGCGCGCTCCAAACTCGAAAGGAGTAGGCTCGAATGTGCTGCGTTGTGACACCTTTTTAAGCTTAGCTTTGCGGTGAATTCGGCCGACTGCTTTCGGGCGTCACGAAAGCGTCACATGGCGAATGTTACGTCACTTACACGGTAGGAACGAGTGGCGAATGAGAACACGAACTGCATCGGAGGAGAGAGTCGAAAACGCTTCGTTCTTCTGGAAGCCGTAGCAATCGCAAGCCTTCGCGCATCGTCTCAGAGTTGGAGCGCGCAGAGCGCACTAAGTGCTTTAGCTCCGAAATCAGGCACCGGAAGTCGCTGCATAACAGTTACGTTTGCAAGAGCGCACTCCGCGGCTAGAGCGCGCTCGAGCTCCTTAACATAACGCGCGCGTTTATCGATAAGCACCAAAAGTAGTTGTAATTCACAACTCATAATAACAAGTAAAAGTTAAATTAATTAAGTCGAAAATAATGTTATTATTTGAGTTTGATTGTGTATTAAAGAGAAGGCTATCTGTATATGCTGTTTACTGCGTGCTTACAGGAGGTTTTCAGAAGCCTAGAATGGGAACAGTTAGGAATAAGAGTTAATGGAGAGTACCTTAGTAACCTGCGCTTCGCCGATGACATTGCATTGCTGAGTAACTCAGGGGGCGAATCGCAACTGATGATTGCGGAGTCAGACAAGGAGAGCAGAAAGGTGGGTCTTAAAATTAATCTGCAGAAAAACGAAAGTAATGTACAACAATCTCGGAAGAGAGCAGCGCTTCGAGATAGATAATAGTGCACTTTAAATTGTAAAATACTATGTCTACTTAGGGCAGGTAATAACCGCAGAGCCTAACCACGAGATTGAAGTAACTAGAAGAATAAGAATGGGGTGGAGCACATTCGGCAAGCACTCTCAAATTATGACAGGTAGATTGCCACTATCCCTCAAGAGGAAGGTATATAACAGCTGTATCTTGCCGGTGCTTAGCTACGGAGCAGAAACCTGGAGACTTACAAAGAGGGTTCAGCTTAAATTGAGGACGACGCAGCGAGCAGTGGAAAGAAAAATGATAGGTGTAACCTTAAGAGACAAGAAGAGAGCAGAGTGGATTAGGGAACAAACGGGGGTTCAGGATATCATAGTTGAAATCAAGAAGTGGAAATGGACATGGGCCGGGCATGTATAACGCGTAGACAGGATAACCGCTGGTCATTAAAGGTAACTAACTGGATTCCCAGAGAAGGCAAGCGGGTTAGGGGGAGACATAAGGTAAGGTGGGCAGATGAGATTAAGAAGTTGGCGGGTATAAATCGGCAGCAGCAAGCACAGGACCGGGTTAACTGGCGGAACATGGGAGAGGCCTTTGTCCTGCAGTGTACGTAGTCAGGCTGATGATGATGATGTATTAAAATGACAAGATAGTGAGATAACCTTTCCTGAACAGGGAATAACGAATTTACTACAACCTGTGAACGTGAAGTCAGCGCCAGGCCGCGATCACATTTCAGAGTATGCAATAAAGAACTGCGCAGTGTAACTTGATATTTTGCTGGTAATTTTTTAAATGCCATTTGATTGCGGCACTTTACCAACTGATTGAACAACCGTAAATGTAGTTACTATATTTAAGGCGATAACACGAGAACTAGAAATTATAGACGAATTTCCCTCACTATAGTGTTTCATGTAAGGCACTACAGCACACGATTTGTTCCAACATGATGGCTCAAAGTTCAAGTAAACAATTTTTAAGCCCAGATCAGAATGGCTTTAGGTGAGGAATTTTTAGACACCCCATTTGGGGAGTTTTCTCATGACATACTTAATAATAAAGGCAAACAGGTTGACTGCACCTTATTAAATTTCCAGAAGGCTTTCGACTCCGTGGCGCCTAACTTGTTACCGGTAAAGCTTCCCGGACTTAGTATCCCTTCTGCTCTTTTACGTTGGTTGAGGCTTATATTGGTGACCGAAAACGGCGTGTTGTTCAATTAATGGCCGCGACGAGTTCGTCACATAAAACAGTTTTGTCAGGTGTCCCCCATGTATCGGTTCTCGGGCCACTTCTTTTCTTATTATTGATTAATGATATGGGTGAACAGATATTAGGCCTCATATTGTATGCCGACCACTGTTGTCTTTACCATGAAATCAATTGATTCCTTAAATGATAGTGTACAACTAAAGAGTAAATTTGACGAGATGTTACTGCAGTGCAATACATGGAATATGACGCTGAAAGGGTAAGGAGTACAGTTCACTAACAAACGCCACATTTTTTTTTCATAATAAACGTTCTCTTGATGGTGAAAATCTGTCGACTGGGTCAAATTACAAGTATTTGGGTATTTTATATACGAATGACTTTTCATAGAACAACCATATTAAATATACAGCAGCTGAGGCTAATGTGTCGAGTTGGGCTTCTTGGCACATTATTATGGCGCACTACAGCGCAAAATACTTAGCAGTGGCTTAGCTCGGCCACGCTGGGATGTACGTAGAGGGAGATACAAATGGACGAACGAATGGACAGACTGACGGGCTCGCGAGCGACCTCACGCGAGCAAAGCGCCGGTCCACTTGTGAAACGTCACTCCAGGAGCTTTCAGGCTTTCTCCGGCATGCGCAGCACAGCTTTCAATAAGCCACCGAAAATGCTCAACCTCGGCCTTTTACGTCACAAAACGCACAATGTACGGAGCGCAAACGACAATGGAGGTGCGCCATGCTGACGTTAATCCACGTCCGGTTCGGCAATACTTCTTTCAATCTGTCTGTTCATTCGTGGAATCAAACGATAGGTGCCCTAATGGCTTCATCAAGTGGAACGCCTTCTAGAGATGAATGGATTTTAAAAAAGCCTGTTAACTTTCACACTTTTTACCTCTTTTCTTTTGTTTATGTTTGTCCTTCGTTTGATGTACATTTGTTTGTGAATGTTGTATGTACACAGGCAATAAAGAAAGAAAACAAAAGAAAATGACGAGTGTTGAATACTGAGCGCTCGTCGTCGTTTGCCAACAAACCATTAACAAATATCGTGTAAAAGGTATGCCGCATTGCGCAAAATTACATTAGCTGCCGCCTTCCGTCTCGTAAGACTGGAGTTAAACACTCCAAATGCACTTTTTTGGGGGGCTTTGTCCCCAGGATTCAGTGGCGGGAAAGTTGCTGATGCATTGCAGGAGTTTATTAAATGTTCAAAGAGGTTCAGACTGTAGAACAAATTATTACTCCTAAATTGTTCTTTTTCCGAATCGCTTTGTTGATTCCTAATTGTAGTTTCTGAAATTACCTGCTTCTTTTCTTATATCCGTAACTATTTTTGTCAATATCAAATTAATTTTTTCCATTGATCCCTCTCATTTGTATAAAAGCCGTAAGCTATCAAAACGAAAGTATTTAGTGTATTTAAACAATGGCCTTGTTGAAGAGTATGCGGACCGGGATCGACTTACGGGATACAATGAACTGACCAAGGCGTTCTACTTGACCCGCCGTTGCTATCCTCCGCCTCATGGCAATTTATGCAGAGCCCAAACCTGGCGACAGTTGCAAACGAGCACTTACCCTAATCTCCTGATACGTCACCGAATATACCCCGACATCTATAGCACCAACATCTGCAAGGTCTACCAGACAGACACAGCAACGCTAACACACATGCTCTGCATGCTCTGTAAATGTGAGGCTAAAGCAAGGCGTATTATTCCCGATGTTTTTTTGGCGAGGTGGGAAGCCGCTCTGCGGAGCTCCAAGTTTGCTGACCAATTCTGGACAGTGCAGCAGGCCCCTGAAGAGGCGGAGAGGACCGCCTTGATGTCCCGACATGAGGGACCTGAGACAATAAAGTTTTTCCTCCTTTATATTATTGCGAAAATATACTAATCATGACTTGAGTCTAATTATGAAGTATTGTGTTATGTTCGGAGTGCAGATACGACATGCTGTCTTTCATCTTTGCGGTATTATTGATCTTGACGCTGTTGCTCTTGATGTTGTATTATACTACCTGTACTGCATTCCTTCACTTGTTTTCTCCCTTCTACAATAATGTCTATCGGACGTGCAGGTATTGAAATAAATAAATAAATAAATAAATACCCAACTGGTATTCATTAAAAGGTAGTCATTGGGTGCTATAACACCTCGCTAGGAAAACGAAAACGGTAGGAGAATTGTATATAGAGTTTAGGTACCGTAAAAGCAAGAACATATTATTAGTATTTAAATTGGAAACACGATGTAAAGTCATGAATTCGTATGTAACAGGAACCTGATCACCAAATTAAGGGGATGAGCAATGCTAACAAAATCGACGGCGTAAATCACACAAGAGTCAGGTGAAACACATCTTATAAGTTTGGCGCGATCCGTAAAAAAAAAATGGTATATATGTTTTTCTTTCTTGTGTTTACTTTAGTGAAGTTAAGCACGCAAGCCACATCGCATGCAGTTTATGATCGCAATACGTACAGCGGGGTAACTGAAACAAATTACACCATGACCCACTGAAGGGAACCAGATTTGTAAATGCGAAGCAGTGGGCGCTCACGATTACACTGGCGGCGGCGTTGAGCCGAAAAGAAACCTTGGGAGGCGAAAAACACGCAGTGATGAACCGGTGTTTCCTACTAAAACATCCCAATCGCTGCCAATTGACGATGAAAGACAAAAGACACCGTTTGGACAGAGAGATCCGCGGTTCGCTTCTATAGTTAACGCGCACGCTGCGAATTTTTATGGTTCAACAACGCACAGGAGAAATCTCCCACCGGCACTGTATACCTTTGAGGTCAAGATCCATTGCCTGCTTGAGTTGACTGATCTTTAGGTTGTAATTTTTTTATGTATATATATTGCCCTTTATGTGTTTAGTGTTTTCTTTGAAAGATGTTTCAATACCCTTGTTCTCTATATTAAACCATATAAGAGAACTACTATTGATATTGCAACTACAAGTATCGTTCTTCAGTTCTGTACGCCACTAATCACCAAATATTTGTGTTTACAACAAGTTATGTACTTTCCCTTTTTTTCTACGTTAAATCGAATTCAAGTGACTGTTGTTAGCAGATAGACATTACTTCTTGTATACCACATTTGAATTGTTTACTTCTGTTTATTTTTAATTAGAATTATTACAGTTTCACTTATGTATACTTTCAATGGGACCCGCACTAGCCCTTGGCTATGGGACCATACAGTTTGTGCTTATTTTGTATAAGATATGAGTGCAATAAAGATCATTCATTCATTCATTCATTCATTCATTCATTCATTCATTCATTCATTCATAAGGGGTGGCCACCGAACGGTTGTGCAGCGCGAGCAATCGGTTTCTGCAATCAATAATTTCGCTCGCAGACGCTGCCTGCGTCGGTGTTACGTGGCGAGAGAGGAGGAGCATAGGAGAGGAGAGAGGAGGAAGGGGCGCGCATGCGCCGTAAGGGTTGTCACGCCGCACACCGGACTGAGCTTGACCGTAAAATGCATTTCATTTATTAAAGTACTAAAGTATAAACCATTACTGGATCGTGCTTCTCGCGTTCATGACCACATGATAGTTTACTTACGAAGTTTTCTCATTTCTATCGGAATCCTACCCCTATAAAACGGGGGTGGAATCCTTCAGGACCCCAATAAAAGTTTTTCATCCATCCATCCATTATCGGAAGTGTTATCTGTTTAGATGTGTTATCTTTTAGAAGTGTTATCTGAAATATAGCCCAAAGCGTCTTGATACGAGTGCCAAAACGGTGATACCAAAAGTTGGGTTGTTGAAATTTATGCAGCCTGTTGGTGACATACTCTGTTGTCGAGCTCTATTAGTATTATTTTTTGCGATTGTTTTGCTATTTATTGCTTTGTTCATTCTATTATTTATTATTGTCGTCGCTATTTGTATCATTGCTTCTGTCGCTGCTCCTGCGCTTATGTATGGGGGGATGGACCTTAGCTGGTTTTAACCCAAACTGTGTGTCTCTATAAATAATCCCGCAACAACAACAACAACAACAACAACAACAACAACAACAACAACAACAACGACGACGACGACGACGACGACGACGACGACGACGACGACGACAACAACAACAACAACAACGACAACAACAAAGGTATGCATTGGGCTGTTCGGTTTCATTAATGTCGGACCAATATATTCCCAATGGTTCAAATGCGTACACACGCACAAATACACACACCACTCTGTCGGTCGATTGAATCAATCAATCAATCAATCAATCAATCAATTATTCAATCGATTAATCAATGAATTAATCAGTCAATCAATTTACACACTGAACGCAACCAAACAATGGCGAAGGATTGCTGATTTCACTCGCTTAACCAGCTGCAGTTTCCCACGCGCGCAAGCAGAATAAATGGCGTGACACCTGCACCGCGGAGAACGCTGTATTGCAGGTGTCGTGTAAGCCAAATATAAACTTATGACTTATTTTCTTTCTGCAGGACGTCCCATATTAGAATCTGGCTTCAGGGCCAGCCAACAGCGTGCTTCGGGGCGTGGGAAGAATTGAACGTCGAAGGAAATCGGAAGCGAAACTGACAAACGGAAACGTAGTCGTATTTGAGAGAAACAACCGGAACCAGGTCGTAAACCGGAAGACGACAAAGCGGGTGGACTCTTTCCGCTTCAGGGTGCGCTCCCATCCCTTTTTGCAGCGAAGCCGTTTACACCTGCATCTATCGGGTTTTTTTTAGTAGGAGTAAACGGAATGAAATACGTGCACGGAAGGCGGGAGAGAGAGAAAGAGAGGTCGGTGGATATTTGCCTTAAATGGCAGCTTCGGTGTCTCGTCCCTAGCGTTCCGTTTTGGATATAGAATAGTTCAGTGTTTCCAGATTTCGTGGCAACGCAGTTTACGGTCGGTAAAGTAAACGAAAAAGAAGTGGAACACACAAACACACACAGAAACACACCATACGACACAAACGAGCGCACACACAGCACACTCACTCACGCACGCACGCACGGACGCACGGACGCACCTGTAACAGGTATCAAGCAAGTGGAAGTCATTAGATAATATAATGCCGAGCCAGGAAACAAAATAGCCATGAACAGTAACATTAGGCAAACACGGGGCAAACAGACGATCAGGATCGGGACGATCAGTATTGGTCACGAAAGATCGTAAAAGGCTCGTAACAACGAAGAAGATGAAAAGACAAGAAGATAATGAAAAGAACTAGTATTCCTATTCTGTAACGTTATTCTTAGGTTTTTCAATATAACGTCGTAGTGATATAACGATCAAGCAAGATCTACCAGAAACGAGCCACACCAAGAGGAATCGTCAGACATACGATGAGGAAGAAGAAGAAGCCGCCCCCGTAGCAGACGGACAAAATGAAGCAGACGACGCCGGGTAACTACAACATCGAAATCCCCAGAACACAGGTGAATCGTACAGAGCCGGTGGCGTAAAACACACCCCAAAGAAGAAAAAAAAAGGGCGAAACTGGTCGGACGACATTCGGTTCTTTCCCCTGCTTTCTTCCTCCTCAACCCACGAACGTACTCTTCCTCTCCACTTCCTCTCTATCGTCGAAAAAAACTCTTTCCCGTATGCGCTCTTGCCGCCGCTAAATGAGATTCCAGCCACCGCAGACCGCTGCCATCGGTCGGCGTAGTCATCATCGCGTCGTGGCTCCTCAAGTTACCGTCGATGCCGGCGCGCGCGTCTCTCGACATGTTCCTCGCGTTGCCCCCGGGAAAATGAGGCTAAGCTCAGCGAAAGGTCTCGCGTGCGTCTGCCGCTACTTGATTTTCCTCGCTCAAAGGACGTCGTCGACGTAAATGCCGGCTCGACGCCACCGCAACCTACGTGAGCGGCTACAACAACATGGGCGTCTGGTAAGGACCAGAAAAGCCTTCGGACGCTGCGCGCCTTGAATTCGAACGAGGAAGCGATCGACGAAACCGTGGATACATCGCCTTGTTTACGGTCAAGCGAGCGTCTCTCACCAGCGTTTGCGCCCCGATAAAAGGAAGAACGCGACCAATCGCACCTGTTGGTTCCTGAGTTTTCGTCACCAAACGAAACGGGACGCCATGGAACTTGAAGGTTGTGCTGGTTCGGTATGGGTTCGCCTACGGGACGACGACACAGTTGGCGGACGACGGCTGAAAAGTGAAAGTGCTGGTGTGGGGAGCTTCGACAGACACGTTACAAGTCGGAGACTTTGTGGTAGGACCGTCGTTGGTAACCCGTGGTTCGGGAGGACTGTGGCATTCGCCCTTGCAGCTGTGGTACTGGCGAGTCAAGGAACGTAAGTGTATATATCTGTGACGACCCTTAACTCGTGGTGACGCGGCCTTGGTTAATTAGTGCCGTGTTCGTTATGAGCATGACAGCTTAAAAGTGTCTGGGAGCAGGCAACGCAGCGACAGCTAACTGACATTAATTTACGCAATGACCAGCTTTCATGAACGCCAGGACCATATAGAATAGAACTGCGGTAACACGGAACCAGTTTCGATCGTGGTCAATCCAGATTTGGTCCGAGTTAATTCATGTCGATTGACTAATTTACCCAATCACCTAAGGTAGCGAATCGCGGTCGAATTATTCCTTATAGTAAATGCATACTTGGTGTCATTAGTTAATGTGTCACCCTGACATACGTGCATCGTGTCCCGCTGTTCTTCAGAAGGTCTTTGGTTCGAGTACCAGCAGGCTCGGCCAAATTTTAAATGTGGGCCGTTCTTTAAGTGTTCATAAACTAACGGTGGTTAAAAAAAGATCTCCTGAGCTTCCCATTAGGACGCTTGCCAGAGGCACCAGTGAAAGATCACGTACGTAGAAAGGAAAAAAAAAAGAAGAAAAAGAACTGGCAGCAGTTCGTGGTCGATTATCAGTAGCAGCTGTATATAATCAGCCGTGTAATGTCGGCAACATAGCATACTTTAACCCACCGCTGTGAATCACAGTCAGTTTACGTGACTGCTAATTATTGCGACTGTTCACTACTTATTGCTCATTCTACACGCCCCATATATAGTTGCAAACTGGAACGGAGAACGGCCCCATAGTTGAAAACTGAATTGCAACCTCGGGTGCGAAACGTGACAACGCTTGACACCTGCGTAATGATCGAAATACACAGCTCTGTGAAAGGTCGTGATAAATTAGAACGTTGTGGATAAATAGTTTAGACTGATTATAAGTCATATCTAGACGTACGTACTTCAATCAAGGTGCCATTTTTAATTCATGTGAAGAAAAAGAGAACATTGGAAAGTAGGCTACGTTACAGCCCGCTATCGCATAAGAATAATACCAGTATTGAAAAGATAGAAGTAAACGTTTATTTTTGAAACAGTGCCCCGAGCAATGCCCGGTAAGAGCACAAAAAATAAGAAAACATAAAACCGAATAAATATTAAAAAATTGAAAATCATAAGCATTATTGCATACACAGAATGTGTGGTATAAGCAATGTATGGCATATAAAGTATGAGCAGGGTCCTAAGGGCATGGTCCAGCAGATACAGTTTAGTCACACCGCGGATAGAATATGCTTTCTATGCACTTACTTATATCGAGACTATGACATATGTTCACTAATAACTGAATGCTATGAAATGGAGCAATAATGACGACTATTACAGTTCGTTAAATTCTCGTTTTTCTTCTTTTTTGTTCTTGTTGCCAGCAGAGAAAGTCGTATGTATGGATGGCCGTGTCCGCGTTTCATCACCATGGTTATCTTAGGGGGAACCTTGGAGGGAACTCTGGCGCTATGGTGTTTTATCTTCGTATTTTTGGCTGCTTTTGGCTTCGCGTGGCTTCGAGCTGCTTTGTCACGAGATGACAATCAGCAAACGTTCCACTGTTTCACGTCAGTATCTTAACCTTATTAGACTCATCAATTCAAATCGGGTAACGAGTTTAACAACGGTCCATTCTATCATTCGAGACAAAGCCAAAACACAGCAACAAACAAAGCCAAGAGTGCGTTCCAAGCCCGCAAGTACGAAGATTGGGCAAGCTCGCATACTTCCCATCATTCCGGAGGTGGCTGAACAACCGCAGCATCGCAGTCCCCTCTAGTTAATTTTAGGAAACCTTATATGGTAGCACGGATGACCGCATCCACGTCCCATGGTTGGATGGATGGATGTATCCGGCTATGCCCTTTAGATCGGGTGGTGTCTCACGCCACCTAGCCATAAAGTTGAGTAATATCACTGTGTTTAAGGATTGAATTTAAATCGTGCTTCGATTGTAGCCACTAATCAGTTGGCCTCCTCCTGGTTATTTCTTCCCGTTGAAAGTCTATTTTGCCTTCACTGTCCCTAAACGCCAATGCTTTGTAAAATTCGGCGCCATTATCTTCGACTACAGCACTTTACAGAACATTATCAAATGTTCAGCCTTTTCTTCCTCTTCTCCACACGCACTACGTACCGTGTCTGTGCCTTCGTATTTTGCTCGGTACGTCTCGGTCCGCAATACTCCCGTTATAGCCTCGAAAAGCAGAGAACTACCCTGAGAATTATCGCAGATCTTTTCCCTTGCAATTTCCCTGCTTAAATGTTCAGTACGTCTCCAGTGATTATTTCGTAAGCATTCCCATCTTCTACGTGTCCCTCTCTGTTTCCTTCACCTTCTTCTTAACCGATGTTTCCTTTTGGGTTGTATTCTGCTGTTGTCTAAATGCTTGCTTGACAGTTTTCGAGTTCGCTTCCTCCATTTTGTATCAACATTATTCATGTACAAGTAGCTGAAAACTTTCCTAGCCCAACGCACCTCTTCCATTTTTTTTCTATTGCTCCTCAAATTCTATCTTGCTGCTAGCTTCCCTACACTCAAACGATGTCCATCCCATGTCTCCCTGTACCTCATGATTTGGGGTATTCCCGTGTGCTCCCAAAGCAAGTCTTCCTATGCCACGTTGTTTAATTTCCAATCTTGCTTGAACTTCTGATTTCATGCACAAGACCACATTGCTGAACGTTAAACCCGGGACCATGACACCTTTCCAAATCCCTCGCACAACGTCATACCGATTGTAGTTCCACAGTGCCCTATTTTTCATTACAGCTGCGTTCCTGGTGCCCTTAGTCATTACGTATCTTTCGTGCTCCCTTAGATACTCAGCCCCGTTATTTATCCATGCGCCCAAATATTTGTATTTATTCCATATTTATAGCGTGACTTACTGTATCTTATGCTCACTGCCTTTGTTATCATTAAAAATTGTGATTGCCGATTTTTCCCTGCTGAACTTCAAATTTAACCTATTCCCTCATCACCACAGATGTCTATCAATTCCTGCAGATATTCCTTGTTGTCGGCTATTAATACTAAATCATCTGCATACATATATGCTGGTAATGACTGTTCAATCAGTTTTCCTTGCTTGGCAAAAGAGAGGCTGAAGCCGAGTCGACCTTCCTCTAATTTGGCTTCTAGTCCCTGGAGATACCGCATAAATAGCAAAGGTGACAAGGGACATCTCTGTTGAAGCCCGCGTTGTATCTCTATATTGGTTCAAACACCTGTTCTTCCGATTTTATAACTACCTTGTTACTTTTATAGATATCCTTTAGAAGATTAGTTATTTCATCTTCCACACCTAGTGCGTCCATTATTCCCCACAAGTTTTCTTAAATCACACTATCGTAAGCTCCCTTAATGCCAGCCACAGGGGCCCGTGTTATTTTCCCGCTATTTCAATACACTGCATCAATGAAAACAGATTGTCCTCAAACCTCTTTCGTTTACGGAACCCATTTTGTAGTTCTCCCAGCACCCCTTCCTTATCCACTCATGTCTGTAGTCTTTCTTTTACTATCTGCATCACCAACCTGTAAACTACTCATGTCACTGTTATAGAACGGTAGTTGTTTATATCGGCTTTGTTCCCCTTTCCTTCATAGATCACGCTCATCCTTCTTAGTTTCCACCCATTGGGAGCTTCACCATCCATTATTGCTTTGCTCGCTGCCTCTCTTAAAGTTTGCTTAGAGTTTGGTCCTAGATTCGTTATTAGCATGATTGGGATGCCGTCAGGGCCTGTTGATGCGCTATTAGGAACCCTTTTCTCTGCCCTTTCTCAATCTCGTTGACCAGTGGAGCCACTGAGCTAATTGGTCCATCCTCGACTGGTGCGGTGCATGCAGCGTTTTCTCGGTGTTTAAAGTTTTTGGTCATCATTGTTTTTATTATTCAATTGTCTCATCCCCTTTTAGTCTGACCCCTTGAACTGTAGTTATAAACCTCTGTTTCATGCTTATATTATTACAATCAGGACGTTGAAGAGCGCGCCCTTCCGGGGGCGGCGTAATCTCGACACCGGATACGCTCACTGGTTCTCGCGGCTCGCGTTCCAAACGATAACTAAGCTGCACTAGAGGCTTCACAGCGCGGAGGAGCACGCGGCCGCAGCCGCTGCTGAAATAGTAATATAGGCGATGTTTTAGGGGCGAAGCTTCTTATGGCGTGGCTTGTGCGTCCCTCGTAGTACGTAACCACCAGTGGCACATACCCGAAATGTCTGCTGGATGGGGGCACTTGTATATGATGAATACATGATGAAAAGATGTGCGATGGCTGTGCTTGGAGTTTTCTCTAGACATATGGACGGACGAACGGACTGACACACGCACGGACGGACAGACAGAGGGGCACACGGACGGATGGGCAGACAGAGGGATGGCCGCAAAAAGAGATGGACGGACAGACAGACGAATGAACAAACGGACGGATGCACCAAGGATCACACAGATAGGCGGACGCAAGAACGAATGGACAGACAGACTGACGAACGCTGCGCCCCACCAATCATCATTCACTCCGTGGATATGCCGTGATTTTTTTTTAAAGGGGCTTCTGTTAGCTCGTTGTCCTGCGATATAAGTATGAGCCATTTTTAACACTTTATAAAAAAGGGGGGGTTCAAAGGTTAATCTTGACATGCAACAACTAATAATAAAACTGGCAAGATGGAAGGATGAATGGTACCAGCTTGCCCTTGCTAACGGAGCGGTGACCTGCAAGTGCCGTGCTTCATTTTTTTTTTCTTCTTCCAATGCTGAAGTTCAGCCATGTTGTGTGCCAGGTAAAATGGAAGGTCCGAAGGTCGCACGTTCGATCCCTGCCGGAAGAAAGTTGTCATTTCATCCACTTTACATACTTCACATCTATATCCCAATTACTACAACCAAGTACCACAATGTGCTTCAAGAAGTACAACTAACATCACTATATGCTTCATTATATGGCTTCACTATATGCTGTTTTTAGTTAAGGTTGAGCTAAACAAGAAAAAAAAAAAACGAACCCTTAAAATTTTCCTTGATTACAAGAAGGTGCTCGTGCAGTTCCCTTCCAGCTGTTCTTGTCGTTTCGAGTGCTCTGCACTTACTACGCTCCTCGTTCGGCCTAATGTCTAGCCAAGCTGAATTACTAATAAGGAGACACACTGGCAAGCCGCGTACTTGCCGACCTTCTAGTTCGTTTTCCCCCACTCTCAGTCAACGCCATTAGTCGAGAAACATTCCCCACACTTTCACTGTCCATGTATACTTTCTTCCAAATTCCTTAGTCGCTCTTGAGCCTCAGTTCAATGCGAGCTTCTGACAGATGCGCTCCCATCCACCCGCCCACCGCCAAGGTCGCGTACCTCAGCAACCCCATTTGCCCCAAGCCAAATTTCGTTACAGGCACCCAGCTGGCCATAAAATGAGCTCACACGTGTTGACCACGACTATCACGAATTTCATTTTTTCGCGTCTCCTTCAATTAGTGCAGCTATTCCAGTTTCCGACCCCCTCTCCTCCCCGTTCGGTGAAGTGGGAACCTGCGGTCATCGTTAATATTTTTATTTGTATTACAATGCATGATTGTAGTGGTGCAGGAGACTAAATGCGACGTACAGTAAGTTTCCTGACCAGGCCTCTATCATCACAGTGTACATTCGTTATACAACGCTATTGAATTGGAAGAAAGAAATAAAGAGTGCAGTAACATTTTGTAGAATTATCCAGAAAACTTATAAAAAAAAGAATGAAACAAGACAACGAAAATGCACAACCTAACCTACACGTATAGTTACCAAGCATATATAAAATAAATCAGGGCATTAGTAATGTGGAAAACGGTGTTAGCTATGAGAACATATGATACAGGTTTTCGTACATGAATAGTCCCACATATGACTTATACATACATGTATGGTAGATGAAATTACTAAGCGCATTTAAGACTTCAAGCTAAACGGTAAAAAAAACAACAACTAAGTGGTGATAAAGATCATAACCATCGCATGCTTCCGCAACTATTCAAAGAATGAAGGTTTATGGTGATGCATAACACCGCAATATTCTGGTGAAATAGAATATTCGACGCTTCGAGGCTTCACGAATCAGCCCAAGTTCTAACTCCAAATTTGTCGAAATCAGAAGTTCCCCTAAATACCAAAAATTGTGAATGCTTCGTGGCTTCTATACGTTATTTTGTAGTAACGAACCCGGCCTAAGCTGTTCATGTGGTGCTCTGAAGTTGCGACGCTCACCAGCCAGTTTGATAAGGAGCTTTCTATCTGAACTAGCCTTTCTGCGCTGGAAGCTGTTATCAGCAGTCCAACCAGACGGCGAGTTGCAGGATGGTTACATCGAGTTATGGCTTCCGCTTCTCCCGCAACCAGTTACCGAGGCAACGTCAACGCGGCGAAAGCGGGAAAGAACAAGTTAGATGCTTTTGCGCCCACTCGATGCGTCGTAACCATTAAAGGCCGGTGCCTATCATAAAGGAAACCGGCTTTTCTTAACTGTACAGACGCATAAATTTATATTATCACGTCTACCTTGTAATCTTTAGGAAAGAAAGGAGTGTATAACCGGTTAATTAACATCTAGATAAGCGACCGAGAATGTAACCGAACCGAAGAAACCGTGCAAGCTTTTAGCCCAACCATATATTGTTTGAAGACAGGACTGTGGTCCCTCGCTACGTCAGTGAAGAGGGGGCTGAAGATTTTCGATTTCCCGTCTATATTTTAAGAGGGGGGGGCGACCCCCCACCTCCTATAAAATAGATGGGAAATAAAAAAATTCTTCCCGTAAAAGATTTCTGGCTATACCTCTTAAAGTGGTCATTGTTATGGGCCTGAAATGAGCTGTATGTCATATCACAAGATGTTTTTTTTGTCTTTCATTGCGACACAGACTTGCCCTTCAGGCATAATATTTCGCGTGTGTATTATGTATTGTGTGAGTGCGCCGTGAGACCAGCGTTGCGTATGAAGTGGAGCAGCATATTATATATCCTCTTTCACGATTCTCTTTCAACGTCGCCATTGGGATCGGACGATAAATACCTCAAATTACGTGCTGATTTTGTGGTTTTTAAAAAAAAAACGAATATATCACGAATGGCCACATGAGCGTTCCACTTTCCTAAGGTATAAACAGCTGCGCTTCAGTAAACAATTAACAATTAACCAGTTGCTGTTACTTGGTCACTTTATTGTCATTTCAGCTGCGTCGAAGTACCCGCGCCTCGACGTAGAAATTGGGCGTGAAAACTTGGAGTGTTACTGTCATAGTATTTATATAAAAAGGTATGCATCGTGTAAAAAAATAGAAAGCAATTAGCCCCACGTTGTGAAACCATCAGGACAGCGAAGGTGTAAGCGTGTATGTGATATGCTAGCAAGATCACGTGTATTGTAACAAGCATCATCATCATCAGTTACAATGACCATATTTGTCACTTTAAGTCTCATAGTCGCCATATTTATTTGTTTATTTCTTCACTCCACCTTCGCTCACGTGATCTGCGTAACGAATGCTGCGGCTTCGGCTCCTACTGCTCAGGTAGTAGTAGTAGTAGTAGTAGTAGTAGTAGTAGTAGTAGTAGTAGTAGTAGTAGTAGTAGTAGTAGTAGTAGTAGTAGTCCTACGGTTACCACCACTACTACCAACTGCGCGACAAAGACGATGGCACAGGGTAGAGTAAGACAACTTCACTGTAAAACACCCCGCGTGCTGCATCTCAGAGGGATTGAAAGCGCTGCATGCAACAAAAAAAAAAGGCCTACCTTGAACACGCTCAAAGCGCTGTTTGCGCATCCGACGTGAAGGTAACAGCACGTGGTAGGAGTCCAGAACAAGTTCTTTGCCAGAGATAGGACGTCCCTGAGGTGTAATTATCCTCCGCAAGCGTCGAGGCGATAATGGCTGAGCAATTAGTCCGGAATCGCTGCTTCTACCGCTACTACGTTAAGGAAACGAATTCATTATGAATAGAAAAAGAAAAACGATTTCAGGAAAGCCCGACCTCAGGCAGTGGAGCGCAACTTATGCACAACTCGAATCACGCGAGTTTCTTAATAATCTTATGGACAATTTTGAAGGAGCAACAGAGAGATATAGATCAAAGTGAGAGCGACAGCTTTTGTACGCGCACTGGTGGCCCATGGTAATAATATAACTAATAATATCTGGCGTATCAGACCAACACCCACTCGAAGAAAATCGAGAGGGTGTTGTATCAGACGCCAAAACCTCGCTATGATGAGGCATGCCGCGGTGGAGGGCTCCCGAAATTTCACCCACCTCGTCTTCTTTAACATGCATAGGCATCAGACGGTACGCAGTCCTTCAGCGTTTCGACTCCGTCGAAATGCGACAGTATAGCAGCGGGAGCCGAGTCCATGATTTCCGAGTCCAGAAGCCGGGCGTCGTAACCATTAGGCAAGACCGCAGAGACCGGCTTACGGCCATGCTCGTACGTATTGTATGTGCAATGTTTCAGACTCATGCTTCTGCGTTAACATGAGATATGCATTTCATGTTAAGTAACAGAAACGGCGGGGGGGGGGGGAGATACTCTTGTCAGGCACTAATAATTTTCTTCTTTATCTCCATTGGAAGCTAAACAACTTAGAGAAAGCAAGTTTGTAGTCAGTGACACACACACACACACACAGCCACAGCCACACACGCACACACACACAGCCACAGCCACACACGCACACACACACAGCTACACACACACACACACACACACACACACACACACACACAGCCACACACACACACACAGCCACACACACACACACAGCCACACACACAGCCACACACACAGCCACACACACAGCAACACACACACACACACACACACACAGCCACAGCCACACACGCACACACACACACAGCCACACACACACACACACAGCCACAGCCACACACACACACACACGACGACGACCACGACGACGACGACTCACAAACCATCTCGTCCGAGACGCGGCCGAATGCGTTTAATTCCCGACTCGTACGTTGCGCGTATACGTTTACTCTGCGGCGCGTCCCTAGATCGGCGACGACGCGAATCGCGCATTGAGTGCGGGATTTCTTTCCATCCGGTCGTGTAAAAATTTGCATAGCGGAAGCAACGCGCCTCTGCGCAAGAAAACGTCGGGGGCATCGCAGCTCCGCCAAAAGCGAGCGGGTTTTCCCTCCATACCGCATGTGACGTCATCTAAGCGCGCCCTCTTCGCCCCTTTACGTACGCAGTTTCCGTAGAAAGAAAGAAAGACGCGCCGAAAGAAACTGGCGTCAGCGCGTTCGGTGACAAAACAGGCTCCGTCAAACGCGAACGTTTTCACGTCGTGCGCGGGGCTAATTAAGAAGTGTCCCAGATCGTCAGCTGGGCTTTTAAGAGAATTTTTAGCGTCGCTTTTACGCCGTGAATAGGGGAGATGGGTTCGGTCCAATACTCCTGCCCCCACCCATCCTTCCGATCTTTCTCAATTTCGCGAATGTATATGCGCACTCAGGTATTTTTCATATTGCAGGTGTACATACATACCCACATGCAAGCCACCGCACGAACTATATACAGTGTTGTCAACCCCCCCCCCCCCTTTCCCAATGCCGGAGATGAATATCTGTCTGCGTCCCTGTTTATGAGCTACAACAAAGTTTTGAAATTTGAAATGAGTTGAACTTTCATAAACGAAATGTGGTAAAAAAATAACATGTTCAAAAGCACCTGGAAATGTATCAATCCAAGCAACTATAACGTACATAACACTGCCTGATGCCTGTTCGGTTGGTTATTCTAATTCACAACAACGTGCCAACACTAGAAAGTCGTTATGCCGGCATAAATGACAAGCAATGAAAAGGAACAATGCTTATTACAGACTTGTATGCCTTGCCCCGCCGCGGTGGTCTAGTGGCTAAGGTATTTGGCTGCTGCCCTGCAGGTGGCGGGATCGAATCCCAGCTGTGGCGACTGCATTTCCGATGGAGGCGAAAATTCTGTAGGCCCGTGTGCTCAGACTTGGGTGGACGTTTATCAACCCCAGGTGGTCGAAATTTCCGGAGCCTTCTATACTACGGCGTCTCTCATAATCATATGGTGGTTTTGGGATGATAGGCCCTACATATCATCATCGTCCGACTTGTATACCATTGCCGTTGATTCCTGATATACAAGTTCATTGTTGGTGGCATCGTTCCAAAAACAAAACAAACAAAAAAAACACGGCATACCTCGACGTGAATCATGATGAGTGGGCGAATCTCACGCGTAATTTACGGTGTTACCGTAAATTACGCGTGACATTGACCGCTCACGCATGCAAATGAGTGACAAAGCGTTGTGCAGTTCTGCACAATGTTTTCAGGTGAAAAATGGTATGCTGTATTGTGACTTTCGTTGTGCTTTCATTGTTACTGCTTTGTGGTATCGGATCTGGTCTGAAGCTGCAAAGGCGAGGTCTGTGCAGTCACGTTCTCCTGGTGACTGTTGTTTGCAGTCATAAGCAATGCATCGTACAGCATATCGAGACGCCATATGGCCAACTAGTCAGTCGTTGCCCTTGATCATCATCGCCATCATCCTTCATCGCCATCAACCTCATCGTCATGGCGTATTGTTGGCACTTTGCATATGCTGCGCCATGGTGAAAAAAAAAGAGAGAATAGGTGGTGTGGAGAACTCCTGTTCTTTGTCGTCATCAGTGCCATCGTCATCGTCATGACGATGGTGAACACTTTTCACAGGAAGGAAAAAAACACCGCCATGATGGGCTGTGCGCGGGAGTACAAAGGCTAAGGGCGCAGCGTTGTCAGTGCACTTTCGAGGGGACGCGCCAATTTGCACAGCCCAAGGAGGGCTATGGCGGCGCCCAGGGAGGCGTTTATAATTATGAAAAGGTGAATATATATTAACTCTATGGTGGCTACTACAACGCTGGGCTTGCGAACGCCTTAAGGAGCTTTCCCCCTAAAAAAAAGAAGAAAAAAAAAAAAACCGGCACCAGCGCGTGTTGAGAAAAACGCAACGGTACGGAAATGCGACCCTCGGTGGCTCGCCGGTCACATGCGTATTCCTATACGCCGTTTTCCAATAACTAATGCCCTCTCAATCGTGGAGTTGATTGATTGATTTGTGGGGTTTAACGTCCCAAAACCACCATTTGATTATGAGAGACGCCGTAGTGGAGGGCTCCGGAAATTTTGACCACCTGGGGTTCTTTAACAATCGTGGACTTGTCGGCGATCAGATGAAATTTGATCTGAATAGGGAAATCTGACCTTATTATTGACGTCACTAGTCATTGCCACATTTTCACTTTCACTTTCACTTTTATTCTTTAAAGACCCCGCCAGGGGGTATTACATAAGGGGTGAGTTACAATATATACAACAGGCTGAACACTTTATTATATGGTATAATGTGATGTGATCGCTTCAATGAAGGCTTCAATTGGTGTCTGGATGTGACCGCGATCCACCGCGGTAGGTTAGTGTTTATGGCACTTGGCTGCTGACGGGAAGGTCGCGGGATCGAATCCCGGCCACGACGGTCGCATGTCCGATGGAGGTGAATAAGCTTGAGGTCCGTGTACTTAGATTTAGGTGCACTTCTAAGAACCCCAGGTGGTCGAAATTTCTGGAGCCCTCGGCTACGGTGTCTCTCGTGATCACACCGTGGTTTTGGGACGTCAAAACCCAATAATAATTATTATCACGGATGTGAAAGCGTGACCATCGTAGTTACTTGCAGCGATTGAAGTGTTGCACTGGTAAACTCGTGGACGGAAATCAGATTCCCTGCACGGATGAAAAAAAAAATTGCCCGCAGCTTCCCTCGGGGGAACACTGAGGAGGATGCGGAAGCATGTAATTGGTTAACGGGTGTTAAATTGCGACTTACTTGGGTCGATGGCTAAATTGGTCAACGTGGTTGTGAAATGGGGTGTTAAATGAGTGAACACGTACGGCACGTATGCGAAAGGGCGGTGTTTTATTTATTGCGACGAACCAACGGACGAGCGGCAACTGAGCGAGCGCCGACCTTGAGTATATATACAGCGCGACGGCGCATGCACTGTCAGCTGTCGAATGTTCTCGAAGGAGAAGCGCGCGCGCGGCACAGATGGCGACGGCGCGACGGCGCATGCGCTGTCAGCTGTCGAATGTTCTCGAAGGAGAAGCGCGCGCGGCACAGATGGTGGGCGACGGCGCATGCGCGCGCGTCAGCTGTCGAATGTTCGAGAAGCGGTGCGGACGGCGCGGACGGCGCACTACAAGGCGCGAGTATAAGATGCTTCCGCATCTAATATGTTGAACGATTTTGAGTACTTCGTACTCAACTATGGGAGAGCACTGAGCCGTCCCGCTAAAACAGTTTAGTGGCTGGTAACAGAGTTAGACACAGGGGGGGGGGGGGGGTTAGAAAAAGGGGGTAACGATTTAGAGCACAGGGTACTCTACTAGGGGAGAGCTTAAAGCCGTCCCACATGCCTGAATACACAGGCATGGTTCAGTGTGCACCGACGCTCGCGTAGGTTTTAAATAGCTAACTTTACCGTACAAGCTCATGTTTGTGTTACTGGTTTCCGTACCAATACTTTACCTTCCTGGTGCATTTAATGTGAAACTTTGACCATTTTAACTCGGACACATGTATGCTTTTGAAGTGCAACAAATAACCTTATACTTGATGAACGCGTGAATATTGCAGTAGCAGAGAACGAGTGATTATTGTATCAGACGTAATGAATTAGCTCAACTAAGGCGGTGCGGACGGCGCGGACGGCGCACTACAAGGCGCGAGTATAAGATGCTTCCGCATCTAAAAAAAAAGAAACAAGCAACTGGGAGGAAGCCTGACGACAGTTATAGCGCGAGAACAAAAATGACGACACAGAGACAAGAAGGACACGAAAGACACGTGTCTCGTGTCTGAAAGGCTCGTGTCCTTCGTGTCTCTGTGTCGTCGTTTTGTTCTCGCGCTATAACTATCGCCATGCCATACAAACTGGCCCAAGCTGCCATGCTTCTGTGGGAAGATAGAAAGAAGTGCGATAGAAATGCGATGGGAAGATAGAAAGAAGTCAGGAACGCCCGCGCAAAGCAACGCTCGGCCCCATTTCCAGAATCGTGCAAGGGCTAACTAACTTTCTTAATAATCAACCGATAACTAGTTTAAAAAAATAAAGATTTAGCGGTGTGATTCGTGCTCCGTTGCCAAGAATGGCAAATGGAGGTTCTGTGCGACTAACGCCCGAACGCCATCGAATGAAAACCCTTTTACTTACGTAAATCAACATTCACCCTAGTTTTGCCTCTGTTTAAAAGAAGACCGCTGCAAGATAAGGTATCCCGTCGCTAAGACCTCAATATGGCTTTCAAAGAAAAACCCCTTTCCTTGACGTCATTCGATATTCGTCCTAGTACTGTCCCTGTCAGAAAGTAGACTGCAATGCGACGTATTGCGACGTCATTGCCTGAATATAGCTTTCGAAGCACGCAGAGTGTGTCGAAATTGATAAGGTTATTACCTGCACGCTGAGTATAAAAGGGCCATCGATCACAGAGATTGTGTTCACGAACTCCTCGATGAAGAGAAATGCAGCGCTAAGATCGTCGAATCATGTCAAATTTGTACACTCAGACTGTTGCAAACTCTGTTATAGACATGAAGTTATTGACACATGCAGGTGTCAATTCGCAAATGCTAATTCGATAGACTGAACGAACAAGTTTTAAATAGAACAAATTTAGATAGATAGATAGATAGATAGATAGACAGATAGATAGATAGATAGATAGATAGATAGATAGATAGATAGATAGATAGATAGAGCTGGGTTCTGAAGGTGTGGTATAGTTAGCTGATTCTCTTTGCTGTTCACATAAAAGTGTTTTGAAGGGATCTCGTTGTTACAATGCATCTAAAGAACAATTATAATTTACTCACTGACAAATCCTCGTGCGCTCCTTGGAGTCCGTACGTGATTTAGCGTCGTGTTTGAGATCAGTCTCAACTGTTGGCTCACTGTTAAATGGTGTGTTGGCTTGATTGTGGCATGAATCTACAATGTTTACCAGCTTTGATACAGTTAACCATTTGCTGGTAGTAGCAGGAGCAGGCGATACTTCGCGTATAAGAGACAGTCTTCTGGCAAAAAAAAAATATTTTTTTGTTGATCACTTGCTTATTTTGACCGGCAGTTCATTTTCCTTGTAAATATACACTTTTCAACTGTCCTGCTGGTCATGTTTAATGAGTGTCAATAATAAGTGTTGCATTTGGGGGGGGGGGGCACGTTCTTGATCTAAAGTGGAAGCTGGCGGGCCCATTGTCAATTCGTACTCTGTATGCACGGCGAAAAAAGATTTCGGGGGAGGGGGGGTAGGTGGGCGGAGTGTTACCCCCCATGGCTACACTATATACTGGTGCTAACTGAGCCTAACGCAACCAGGCACACTTCTAACTGGCGTAAGCGATCGGGCCGAAGTTTCCCCGTTAGTCGACCGCAGGTGTTGCACACTTTTAATTACTCTCGAAACAGACTGCCAATAAACACATTTTGTTATTTCTCTCCTTTTAACTTGAAGTACTACAAGGCTTACGCAGACTTTAGTAACGCGCGTGACTAAAATAGCTCCACGGTTTTCCCCCAACGCACGCACTGTCCGTATAAAGTTACTTCGCAAACCGTATAAGTTAACGTGTTTCGCTGCGTTGTAATAGAAGAAATCGCTGACGTCCACGGACGTGCCCGAAAGAATTTTCCGTACGTTGCGAGTTGCAAACGTATATGGTGACGCTTATTCTGCGTGGATGATTGCACACGCGTCATGGAGAAAACTAACGCTAGCGCATTTCTCTTGTTAGTAGATTTTTGTTACGCTGTTACGTTGATGACGCAGCTCCGGATTAGCTGTTCTAGTCTGTAGTGAGGCCCCAAGAAGCATGACACATTGAATGATATGTGGGGTTTAACGTCCCAAAGCCACCCAATGATTATGAGAGACGCAGTAGTGGAGGGCTCCGGAAATTTCGACCACCTGGGGGTTCTTTTAACGTGCACCCAAATCTGAGCACACGGGCCTACGACATTTCCGCCTCCATCGGAAATGCAGCCGCCGCAGCCGGGATTCGATCCCGCGACCTGCGGGTTAGCAGCCGAGTACCTTAGTTATTAGACCACCGCTGCAGGGCCAAGAAGCGTATACACAGGTGACGTAAATAGGATGGCGTGATCAGACACAGACGACAACACACCGTGTGACATATTACCGCTGTGATCCAAGTTAGAGGTACACATTTAGCTACGCGAGTACATGACGGCGTTTGCTATTGGATGTGTCACAGTCGGGAAGAATGTGAGAGGGAACACCGAGTGTGTGTGTTTAATCAACTAATACATTCAATTTACCAACGTGAATGTGTCATACTGAATTTAGGAAAAAAAACACTTTCCCACTTGAACATTTAGCGCTAATAGGGAGTTTTCGAATAGCGTACGCTTTTCGTCGCAGTCGCTGCCACTGCTCGTGCGTAATAACAATAACCGTTGTTAGATATTGCGGTCCGCCCACAAAAGATCCGAAATAGCGTGCGGCACACAAGGCCCGCAAAGCCACCTTGCATTGAGCGAGCGAGCTGCGAACGCGCGTCAGCGTCTTGCTGGGCCGAACGCTATCCGAAAAATCATGTGGCACCCATACGCAAACGCTACGCCCCCAACGGCTGCCAACTTGGCGTATGCTATTCTAAAACTCGTTATTAACATCCTTGCGCTACGAAACTGCGTTTAGCTGCTATGGACTTCAAGAGGTTTCATCAGTGTCCTCTATCACGTCAATCGTGGCAAATGCATAATTAAGCATGTGTCGGAGAAATTGCACTGCACACCACTTGGACATCCACATTTTCATTCACTCAGTATAACTATCCAAGAAGTCTCAGTGTTCCTAATGCGAAATGCAAAGCTACTCGTTGTTATCGGCCCACCCTGGACCGAGCGGCGATACCACGCGATAACCCCACGACGCGACGTCATGTTATTTGACATCCCGGGACCGTTGTGACCACGTCAAAAAATTTTTGGCGATATGCGACGTCGTCATGACATTATTGTGATCGCTAGATACATTTCTTTTCCAATAAAACGAATGATAAAGTTGAAGTCTCGCATTCCAGAACCACGATATGATTGTGAGAGATTCACACAGTGAAGAGAAGCGGGAACTTCGACCGCCTAACGGTCCAGTACCAGCATGCCTCCGTCAAAATGCGGTCGCATCGGCCGGGATTCGATCCCAAGACCTTCGGGCTAACGGGCAAATACCATAACCTTAAGACCATCACTGCGGGGGATACGTTTTTGTACCGATCGTGTTGACGCCACCAACGGCCACTTTTCGCGTTTCTTGAAGCATTTAATGCCGGCAAAACCAGCGCGAACACAACGGAGACACAGCAAGAAAAGGACACAGTACGAGCGCTCTTCGTGCGTCCTTCTCGTGAGGTGTCCCCTGTATAGCGTTCACGCTGGTTTCCCAGTATTGCACCATTTCCAGCTCACGACCCTCTCTCTAGCTTATTCTGATAATGTTCCCACGTTTACATAAAGGCAAGGACCTGTGGGATTTTTTTTTTTTTTTTTACAGAAGAGGGTGCATATTAGCGTGTTGCTGTGCCATCGAATGAAAGCAGTTCCCTCGTCTCTGGCGCAGGTGCCTACAGCTGTCCATCGACCCGAACAACGGTTCCGTGCGCATCCTGCGGGACAGGAGGGCCTCCACACCGTCGACTGACTCAGTCAGGGAGTTCAGGGGTGAGTGACGTTTACACGGTCCGGCAGCCACACACCTGCCGTCTCCGACACTGCCTACCCCCCTCCCCCCTGGAGCGCACATGTCACGGTGTGCATGGCCCCGTGCATTGTGTAACATTGGCGCCAGTGGCGGATCCAGAGGGAGGGGGGGCCCAATCACCTCATCCCCTTCCAAAGCCTGTGTCAGCACCCCCCCCTCTCTTCAGTGCCTGACGTCCACCTCCTATCACCAAATGAGACAAATTAGTGGGACCACTGTGAGCACACATTAACAGTACTTGCGCTGTTACGGGGGTTTTTTGTGCTATAGTAAAAAGTCATGAACCCGCCCGTCTTCTCCAGTGTGGCTGGATGAGCCCCTTATTTGCGCAGAGTAACATACCGTTCCCCTTATGAAGTCTCGAATAGAGTCCGGTATTCATGAAAGAGTATTCAACAGTCTTCGTAACTGTCGTTGCTGCGCCACTGTGGTCCAGTGTGCACATCCCGTCGTGTATGAGTCAGTGCGCCGGTTCGGGGGGGTGGGGGGGTGCATAATGAACGGTCCGCTGGGCACACACCTGCCATTTTTGCCACAGCACCACCCTCTCGGCACACACACGTCAGCGCGCGCTTGGTTCCCCCCCATACATGAGCAATGTGTAACATTCGCGAATCGAGTGAACCCCAGATTAGTTGGGTGCAGCGTTTCGTTGACGAAAATCTGTGAACAATGATTACGATCATGACGATGAATGCAGGAATACGCCAGTTGTGAGCACGATGAAAAAGTAACAATGTTCTTCAAAACCATCTGCTACATATATATTGCCGAGTAGCTTGTTTCTTTGTTGTTTCTTTGTTTGACAAGATCGTGTGAATACAAGAGACAGCAAGCCCATGAAAAGCATAACGAACATTACTTACCATTTTTTTACGGTCAGGTAGTAATTATCACTGTAAATGAGATGACTTAATCTACACAACAAATCGCTGTTTCCCTCGGTGGTATCCCAACCCTACAACCCTTTAACCCTTGTCGCTACTAGTATAGCCGTCGTCGCCTATAGCTAACGCGATCCCTCAAAGCCCTGCCATGCTTTGGCAGACTGGTCTGGAACGGATGCACAGAACTCAGGGAGCCGACTCAGACGCGCGGTGTTTACGCACCAGAGGACGCGCTGTTTCTCGTTACGAGCTTACCCTCCTCACTCGTATGTGAAAGGAGGAGGGAACGGGGTTTGCGTGACAGGGACGCATTCGTTTTTGATCCCGCCCGCTCGCCGTCGCGGCACCAGCCAAGCGTGGAACGACGAGTACTCTGTTGCTTGTAAAGGAAGACGAGCAAGGAGTGGATCTGAGAGTTTTCCATGCGCGCACACAATCAGCAGGTGCGAGTCGGCAACAAACGAATCTTCCTGCACGGCTTAAACACTGGAACACTGGAGAATGGGAACAGTTAGGGATAAGAGTTAATGGAGAGTACCCTTAGCTCCGCCGCGGCGGTCTAG
Organism: Rhipicephalus annulatus; assembly: GCA_013436015.1. NCBI lineage: Eukaryota > Metazoa > Arthropoda > Arachnida > Ixodida > Ixodidae > Rhipicephalus > Rhipicephalus annulatus. The sequence continues at coordinate 188,369 of WOVY01012324.1, read as the reverse complement.
TGGCTAAGGTACTTGGCTGTTGACCCGCAGGTCGCGGGTTCGAATCCCGGCTTCGCCGGCTGCATTTCCGATGGAGGCGGAAATGTCATAGGCCCGTGTGCTCAGATTTGGGTGCACGTTAAAAAACCCCAGGTGGTCAAAATTTCCGGAGCCCTCCACTACGGCGTCTCTCATAATCATATGGTGGTTTTGGGACGTTAAACCCCACATATCAATCAATCAATGGAGAGTACCTTAGTGACCTGCGCTTCGCCGATGACATTGCATTGCTGAGTAACTCAGAGGGAGGACGAATTGCAACTCATGATTACGGAGTTAGACAAGGAGAGCAGAAAGGTGGGTGTTAAAGTTAATCTGCAGAAAACGAAAGTAAACACTACGTGTCGACACCACCTTAATCGGGTAACAAGTAATCTTATCGAAGTGTTAGGTTATGGGTGGAACGTTGGGAAAATGATTAGAATGGGACAGAACGCGGAGCCGACAATGGCTATTCGGCCAGCAGAAAATAAAGACAAAGCGTATATAGACGAGGACGTCGCTATCCACCACGGTTCTTCTAAGCTGCTGTCCCGAAATACGCGGTTTTGATCCCAAGAGCAGCACTCGATGGAGGCGAAATCTTTGAGACCCGTGTATACTGTGTTCTTCAACGTCCGCGAACGTTGAAGAACACTAGGTAGTCACAATTTCTGTCATACTCCATACTATCAGCACGCCCCGTAACATCGTGATTTCGGCGCCCAAGAATTAGTTCCTATTAGTTAAAAAAAAAGAGAATGCCGCTGTAGTTGGCCAATATACTAGGGAAAAAAAGGCCTCCACGAGGCAGAGGGAAACGCCAGAATTTCATAATTTAAGATGAAAGCTGTTTTGTTATAGTGAACTTCTGTTAAAAGGCAACACCTGCGGAGGTTCTAAGCTCTGAAACCATGTTCAATGACGAGCGACCCCATAGTGAAGGGCTCCGGCAATTTCGATTATCGGGTATCTTTCAAACTGCGTCTATATGTAAGCGCACGGGCCTCGGGTATTTAGCCTGCATTGCGATTCGGCCACCACGGCTGGGATTCGACTACTTTAGAGCCATCGGTAGATAACGTACTTCTTGCGCAGAATTCTTTAGGGGGGGGGGGGGCGAAGCTCCTTATGCCGTGGGTCGTGAGTCTTCGATGTAAGTAGTAGTAGTAGTAGTAGTAGTAGTAGTAGTAGTAGTAGGTAGCCACCTCTCGTTTAGTCATTCGAATGTCCGCTGGATGACGGTACATGTATTTGATCAATATATGATGAAAAGATGTGATATGGCGGTGCTTGGAGGGTTCAGTAGAGAGACGGACGGACGGATGGACAGACGGATGCACTGGCAGACACACGGAGGTACGGATGGACACACGGATGGATGGCCGCATGGATGGTCACACGGACGGACTGACAGAAGTTTCACCCCACTCATCACTCACTCCATGGATATGCTGTGTTTTTTTTGTTTTTCACACAAGCAAAACACGGAGGGGCGCCTCCTATCCGACTGTTGTAAAAAAAAAAAGAAGTGCGGAAAGTTGGTTATGATGAAGTACTAGCTAGTTCGAACCCACACCTTGTTAACCAACATGCAGTCGAGTACCATATTCACTATAGGCCACCGTGGTGAATGCTTCGCTTAATAAATAGTCAGCGTGATCAACTTTACGCGCTACCGCGTGAAACTGGATCGCTTCCTGCAGCCGGCTTCCTGTTCGAGGACGTAGGCGAACAGGCAATGACGCACGCGAGGGGCATTTCAGACGTTTTCGGCGCGTTGCGTGCGTCGACGCTCGTGTGGCGTCGTTTTTTTGGGAGGGGGTACGGAAAGTGGCTCGACGAGGATGCCGCCGGCCTTCGCCGACTGTTTGGTGGATTCGCTCGCAGGATTTCAAGCTGGACGGTTGTGCCCTCGCGATCTCCGACTTCAGCGTAGCTCCCGCCGACAGGTTCGCCCTCCGCGGTCACCTGAAGACGTGCAGCTCTCGCATTGTGGCGCCCCGCCCTTGGACTGCTTCGACCGGATCCCCACTTTCCAATCTCCTTCTTTTTTCTCTCACTTGGCTGTCTTCTTCTCCGTCTATTTTCCTTCTATTCTTTTTATCCCTCCTTCCCCCCACCCCTATAAGGCACTGCGCCGTGTCGCCTGAAGGCAGACAGAAATTAGGTGCCTTTTTCCTCTTCATTCTAACCACTACCACCCACCCGACTGTTTGGTCGTATACACGCCCGGCGCGACCTTTTCCACTCAACTTCACCTACGCTCTACCGTTACGCATGCATCACGGAGAGCGATGTCGCGAAGCTCGTTTCCATTGCTCGTAAAGGGTTTCCTTGGAGGGTGCAAAACCAGCGTTGCATCGCGGTTGGGGAGGGGAAAACCACTTGTGTAGGTTGAGTGAGGGCAAGTGCTTAGTGAGGCCTGCCAGGGGCGCAAGTGCCCCTTTCGCAGCCCCCCCCCCCCCCACCTGACGGTACGCCCATGGTACCAGACGCAGAGCCTACCAGGATTTTTGCGTTTTTCAGCTTCACGTTGTTATCTCCGCACTAGGGCAGTCGGAAGCCATCAAAAACGAAGCGAAACCAGTTACCCCGACTCCTTCGTGGACGAGTGTGAGAAGGAGTATAGATGGCGAGCGGTGTATATAGATGCCACAGGGTGCAATCGAAACTGGCTAGAAGTTCAGGAGAAGAAGGAGGCCTGAAGAAAAGAAAATTTCTTGTGCACGGAGTGTTGCGGCAGCGATTGTCTCGACGTGCGGTCTTGTCCTCTTCGAGGGTGCAATTACCTATAGCTACCTTAGCCCAGTTTTTGCCATCACAAGGAATCGAGAAAACTAGCATCAGACAACGGTGGAAGTATATAGCATATACCTCCCGCGCGCTCAATCTTGCGAGCACATAAGCGTCGACAAGTCTGCAGGAATGGTGGGCAATACTTCGGCTATAAGACAGATAAAGCACTGCAAAATAATGATATTTATATGTAGGGTTTAACGTTTCAAAACCACCGTACGATTATGAGAGACGCCGTAGTGAAGGGCTCCGGAAATTTCGACCACCTGCGGTTCTTTAACGTGCACCCGAATCTGAGCACACGGGCCTACAACATTTCCGCCTCCATCTTGGAAATGCAGCCGCCGCAGCCGCGATTCGATCCCGCAACCTGCGGGTCAGCAGCCGAGTAGCTTAGCCAATAGACCACCGTGACGGGGCAAGCATTGCAAAATAGAGGTACAATAGAGAGAGAGAGAGAGAGAGAGAGAGAGAGAGAGAGAGAGAGGGAGGACATCTAGAAAAACAAACAGATAGATAGATAGATATATAGATAGATAGATAGATTAAAATAAAAAGAATGACAGTGTATACAGTTAAACACGTGATTCAACGCTGACAGCGCCATATGAATGACGTTCTGAGCAAGAAGGGTACCCCGCCGAAGAAGTGGCTCTTCGTCATCGCGACTGCACGAGTACACGGCGGTCGTGCGCGTGCAAGGACACATGCAAATGATTGCAGAGCCTTTACCGGGCTGTCAAAAAGGCAACGATGCGTGCGCGCGCGCGCGGTATGTTTTTTTTTATTCGTCCCGCTGTGATGTACGGATATGCGTGCACAATACCGTGCGCATCAAAGTGCCGTCGTCGTCGATCGTGAGTCACGCCAGGGACTTCCCGCGAGACTCGCGTCTGACTGTCGCTCGTGCAGAGTATGTGAAGCCGTCCGATATTGCCCAGACGAGGCCTGACACAGGTATACCGCACTGTCGAAAAGCACCGGTATTGTGTGACAGGTGGCGCAAAGAAATTTGAAAGGACGGACAGTGTTTAACAAGCGATGAGGTAAGCCCCGCCGCGGTGGTCTAGTGGCTAAGGTACTCGGCTACTGACCCGCAGGTTGCGGGATTGATTCCCGGCTGCGGCGGCTGCATTTCCGATGGAGGCGGAAACGTCGTAGGCCCGTGTACTCAGATTTGGGTGCACGTTAAAGAACCCCAGGTGGTCGAAATTTCCGGAGCCCTCCACTACGGCGTCTCTCATAATCATATGGTGGTTTTGGGACGTTAAACCCCACAAATCAATCAATCAAGCGATGAGGTAAGGCCTGGACGTCCCTTCGTGGAAGGCCTTAGCCCTGGTCATCAAACTGCAAGGCAATGAGTAAGGATTTTTACTGTTAATCTAAACTCGCCGCCATGACTACGAGTGGTGCTAGTTAACACTCCGATTCTCTCAAGCACAGAAATAGTTAAGTCAACGGTGGGTCGAATAGCACGGTATATATAGCTCAGTTGGTATACAACGTGGGACGTGTTGTCGAGATGATTTAGTATCGCTTTACAGGATTAGGATTGACTTTTTGTAGGTAGCCGGCGGATATAGTCTTGCATAATTCGCAGGTTATCACCCTGCCCGGTTTCCTTTTTGCCAATTGTAACTAACGTCTTTTTGTTTTTTTTTATTTATGCACAGACAGGTTCTTAAAAGGTCACGCGTAGCACGGCGTAAGCCTGCATAACCCGGCTGCCTCTGTGATATTCCACATGCAATATTGTGTCGGTGCCCCTACCTCACTGCACCATACCCCAAACACAATTTTCACTCATCACCAGTCACATGCGAGGTCTGTAGCATTCAAAACTTTCAACTGACTGCAAGTTAATCGTTTCTCTGTTCTGTTTGTGCTTTTTCAATTATGTCTTAATTATTACAGTATACTCTTATTTATTTATTTGGTATTCCTTACACGCTCTGCTAAGAGCTTATGACAATAGTTCAAGCGGGCCATACAATGAAGAAGGGCAGAAATGATGAAAACATAAGCAGTTCAGCGATTGAAATTAGATGCGAGGTAACAGACAGCAATCACATTAATAACAATAACTATAAAACTGCAGTTTCAGTGAAGACGCTGTCATTTATTAAATACTATCTGTATTTAATATTGTAGAAATTCTAATGAATTATGCTGGGTGTATCGAGAAAGCAGTTGTTTGCGGAACATATTACCTTTGGTCGCAATAACTGTCGTGCCGCCAAGATCATTCTAAAATGAAATTGCTCGGGCAAATCATATAAGTTGAATGCTCATGTACTGCCAAAAAAAGGCGCGTAAAATTGCGCTGATTTCGCAAGCATGCTGACAAAGAATCCATCTAAAATGGGAAATCAAAAGTCCCTGTGCAGCAGACATACGTTGCTAACAACATAAGAAAATTTTACACCACATATCTAATTGTCGTGAACCAATATCGCGTTTATTTTGCGAACGTTCCGAGAACACGTCTGCTATAGAAGCGTTCATCGACTCTCAACGGCTCTGTGAGCAGAGAAGCGTCGAGTTGTTCATGGCTGTTTCTCCTTGGGTGGTCGTACGAGTGCGGACACATGCACTAAATTTGGGGGTAACACGCCACGAAACCGGTTTAAGTCTGAAAACAATAGGAGCTCTCTGTTCTTTTTTCCCCGAATGTATTTGAGAGAAAAAAAAAAGCGCGTATAGCTCAATCGTTACGAAGGTCGAAGAGCGCGTCTTCCACTACAGAGTCGCGATGCCAGCTTTTCCCGACTTTGATTATGCGAGATGCAGACCTGTGCGGAGGCCAGCTTGTGTCAAGGATAGAAGCCGCTTCGTGGAACGCAGGTGGCTGGCAGCGTATTGGAGTACATGTATACGCTTACGCGTATAAAACGGGTGCATTCGTTTCCCTAATTCTGAACGCGAGCGCAGAAATGAATGAAATAGACGTATACGTATGACTCCAATCCCGTTTCGTAGCTGCGAATGTAGACGTAAACACACACACATACACATACAAACACACACACACGCACACACACACGCACAAACACACAAACACACACACACGCACAAACACACACACACACACAAACACATACACACACAAACACACACACACGCACACACACATGCACAAACACACACACACACACACAAACACATACACACACGCACAAACACACACACACACACACACTCACACGCACACACACATACATACATACATACATACATACATACATACATACATACATACATACATCATACATACATACATACATACATACATACCATACATACATACATACATACATACATACATACATACATACATACATACATACGTACATACGTACATACATACATACATAAATACATACATGCCCCACTGCGGTGGTCTAGTGGCTAAGGTACTCGGCTGCTGACCCGCAGGTCGCGGGATCGAATCCCGGCTGCGGCGGCTGCATTTCCGATGGAGGCGGATATGTTGTAGGCCCGTGTGCTCAGATTTGGGTGCACGTTAAAGAACCGCAGGTGGTCGAAATTTCCGGAGGCCTCCACTACGGCGTCTCTCATAATCATGTGGTGGTTTTTGGAAGTTAAACCCCACATATCAATACATACATACATACATACATACATACATACATACATACATACATACATACATACATACACACACGCACACACGCACTCACACACTCTTAGCAGACTCTTATCCTTATGATTGTTCATCGAACTGGGAGCGCGGGAGTAACACAGACACGAAGAAAAGAGGAGGCACACAGCACGGGCACTTTGTTCCAACCAAACCACGACCACTCTGTCGTTGCAGCAATTTAACCATGCAATTTGATTGATTGATATGTGGGGTTTAACGTCCCAAAACTACTATATGATTATGAGAGACGCCGTAGTGGAGAACCATGCAATTTGAAGAGGACGGCGATGCTCCAAACAAGGCAACCGCATTGACAAAACCTGGTTTGCTTAAACACACCGCACGACCTTAGCGGTCACCAAACACGTAACAACACGGGATTAATCAAAACGAAAGACATCTGAATGTATTCCGATGAGCTTTCCAGCGCCGTAATGGTTCGCAATCGCACGATAGATGGCTTATATGGACTGTTCGCAGGCTTACTTAAAGAAAGCTGCAAGCCATCATTTATATTCTCGTGACGTCCTAGCGGAATTATCGACTTCAATTGAAAATAACTTCATTAGGTTCCGTGAAACACGACTGGGCTTCGTCCCACGTTAACGGCAAGACGTCAAGTATTTGAACCTTCGTAAAGGTAAAATTGCTCCGGCCTATTTTGTATTTAGTTTTATTAAACTTCATGCAAGCTACCGCACTTACTCATCAATCAATCAATCAATCACTCACTCACTCACTCACTCACTCACTCAACCGGTGGGTCATGACTCAAACTCCTTTTGACGGGCGTACAGGTGAAGCAAGGTGGCTAGTAGAGAAGCATCTCTTTATTTTTTGAAGGCATGCTAAATAGGCTCAATCCTTTCTCCAGCACAAGTTAGATAACTGCACAAGTACTGCTATCGCGGCTGCTTATCGGGGAATCAGACTACGATTCATAAGCTCAAGCTTCAGTCTTGGTAATGTTCGACCCGTACTCTACGTGGTCTGTTCTATCCCTCCATGTGGCACCGACGAGCAGAAGAAATTCGGCCAGTTCCACCGTCCGAACGCCCGCTATAGCGACGCGGCCAAGTAACCCCGTAGAAACGCCTATGCTATCAGCGTGGTCGACTCTCAAGGCAGAGAGTTAGCGTCGGCCGCAGTCATGACACGCAACTCCGACGCGGCGGAAGAAGCGCCAATCGCTCTCGCCACCACCACATGTAAAGACGCCGCTGTGATTTTCACTGACTTGCAAGCCGCTTGCCGGAATTATGTGAAGGGCCGCGTCTCAGCCGACGCGATTGACATCCTGACGGCGAAGCTCTCCACTTCCACATACCTGCGTAACCTGGGTTCCTGGACACGAGGGTCTACAGGGAAATGAAGCGGCTCACGCCGCTGCCCACGAGCACGTCAGCCGGGCTGCCCTGGGACCAAAGGATACCCGATCCGTGGCTGCAGAGATGGAGGTAGTAGAAAACACTTACTCGTCGCTGCTTCAACACTACAAAGCGGAGCGACGGGAGTACCCTGTACTCCATCCAAGACTAACCAAAGAAGAGAGCGTGATTTTCAGACGCCAACAAAGCAACACTTACATACATGGCATATTAATGCACTGCCTCTACCCAACGACACATGGCTACATGTGCCCGCTCTGCAGCGTACCAGACACCCTGGTACACTTGCTCCTGGAATGACAGTGCCATGCAAACCACGACGTGCAACTGCAGCGGGACCAAGCCCCAAGAATAAACGGTGACCACCTAATGGAAACGGAGGCCGAGCTCGTCCTCGAGGACCTGGAAGACCAGCGACAACTCGTCGCCAGGGCCAAGAAGGCAGTCGAAGCCAGAGGGTTCCTGGACTAGGGAACCCTCCCGCCTTAGGGTGACACCAGGCCTCGCTCGGAACACTGTTTCTAACTAAACGTTTATTTCTCTCTGTCTCCACTGCGTGAAAACGGTCGTACAGTGAAGTTGTGAGCGCGAGAGTGCATGCGATAAAATAGTGAGATCACGTGCGTCATCATCATCATCATTTGGAATCATCGTCCTTTTGTTGATTTCTTTGTTCGCTCACCCCCCTTTCCATGACCTGCGTGAGGCCTACTACTACTACTACTACTACTACTACTACTACTACTACTACTACTACTACAGCTACTACTGCTACTACTACTACTACTACTACTACTACTACTACGACTACTTCTACCACTACATAACGGGTATTGCTACTGCTACTACTACTACTACTACTACTACTACTACTACTACTACTAGTACACAACGGTTAATAATAACAAAGCTTCGGTGTAAAAATACCATATTCTCAACAACCGAGTGATTTGATCGACTTGCATGCGTCGTCTACACATTTACCCAGTGCTACGTGTTCACGTGACGACGTCATCTTGACAACGAATCTGCGGAGGATAGCGTCGCCCGAGGAAAATCCGTAGCCAATTTCCCGCTCTCACCTAACACGCTGCACCGTACGCGATAAGCTTACTCTCACCTGCTGGTGACACAGAAAGGTAATTGGCGCAATGGCATTCATCATTCATCAAGGCGTGTCTCGTTCGATTGGGCAACGAACGTGATGCATCTGGAAAACGGGTAAACATCGTCTCATGCGAGTCCTACAGAACGCCAAGGATAAGGCTTTCTTTCTTTCTTTCTTTCTTTCTTTCTTTCTTTCTTTCTTTCTTTCTTCTTCTTTCTTTCTTTCTTTCTTTCTTTCTTTCTTTCTTTCTTTCTTTCTTTCTTTGAAAGCGTGCCTGGCGCCAAATAGTTAGGTGCCAAATAACTAGTATCGATGTCGAAATCACGTACTCGGCCTTGGCTCGATCCTTCGAGCTCGCCGGGTTATTGGCTGGCCTCGAGTTTCCAGGATGCTTATGCGCAACAAAAAAAAGAAGAAACGCAAGGGATTCAGAAAGTCGAAGAGGGCCGCTGGCTACGAAGGCTTAGATGACGGGCTCTCGCGAAAGAAAGGTGCAACAGCAGGGACGACCATTTACGAAACGGCGGCGAATGTGTGTGCGTACGCAAAAAAAAAACAACAAAAAAAACGAGTGTACGTATCATAAAGGTGCGTATAGGCGCATGCTTAACTAGCAAGGTGGAAATCGGAAGGCGTATACGACACACGTGTAGTTAGAGAGAAAGAGTGAAGGGTATAGTAAGTGCTGTAGACGAAACATACTATCATTTCTCAGGAATTCGAGCCCTTAGGAAGTTCCCGCCGTAAGTAACGACCTTCGAAGGAATGTGGATTCTGAGGGAGAGAGGAGCGCTTTTGCCATCGCAATGGCATGCGTCGGTACGATAACAAAAATTAAAGTAACCGGAAACCATACGCAACACGATCTTCCCGTTAAGTTATTGCCGTAGATGTTGATTAATGTTCCCCGGATATGCATACCGATATTGTTACGGTGAACCTGTGTTTTCCATGTGTGAACGGTAAGGTTAAGGGGAAAAAAAAAGAAAACAGACGGGGCTTACTCATTCGAAACGTCTTACGAGGTAGTGTACTCAGCACAAACCGGGAACCTTGTAATGGCAGGACAATATCAGGTCATCGTGCTAAACATGAGGGAGGGTAATGAAAATAGCACTGACGCGTGCCTTACATTTAGATGATCATCCCCTGACATTGGTAAACGCCTAATCGAATTTTCTTGGTCCCTTGTCCTTGACATTGTCCTTCCATGGTCAAGGTCAAATACGTTGGCCGTATTGCCCTGTAAAAGATTTTTTTGAGAGTTTCACAGAAGCACAAGTACCTTAAGTGCACAAAGGGTAAGAGGGATCGTGCACATGCAGCATTTATGTTTCTGTAGCCGTGAATCAATTTGTTCGCATTGTAACGTTAACAGTCATAAAAGAATGCAACACTGGTGACGCGAAACTAAATGCTCGTAGCAAAAAGCATTCCGACGGCGTTATTTCCTACAACGGTCAGTGTTTTCGGTTGCCGCGTCGTTTCCGTTTTCACGGCAACACCCGAAGCATGCAACGACGACTGGGCGTGGGTTTCAGTAACCAACCAATGGGAAACAGTTCTGTGGTTGTCGCAGCTCAGTAGGGGGTGAGACGAGGTGCCTGGCGCATAGGATTCTATCTCCACAGCGCATTCAAAAGAAAAAAAAAAGGGAAAAGAAATGGCTTGTCGGTTACTCGTCTCGTATTGCTATGAATATAGTCAATTACCAGTACGTTCCTCGTAACCATGCAGTCGTTTGTAAATTATCACACGATCGAATGGCTTTTCTTTGAAAAATAATTGCCCGACAATTTACTTGAATTTGCTGGGATTATTCCAGTGCACCCATTCTAATATACAAAATGATCCCTAAAAGGGCTGTGGCATAATCACATATGAGCCTACCAACAAGTTTATTTTACTTAACTTTAGCGAAAACCTTCATTTCAAACGCATCGTACATAGGCCACTACTTGCACATTGAAAAATGGAGACCGCACATTATTATTGTTTACGCACTTAGGTACACGTGGTTTATAGTCTCTGCGAAAGCACCGACGTGTAAAAGTACTGTCATGTTTTCGCGCAAATTTCCTTGTCTACGTTTTACATTATCTATATTTATCTGTAGAACGTAATTCACGTTTCAAAAGTACATAGCAAGCCGTGCACGTTTGAGTGCCTTTCGGTAAGAATCTTGAGAGAAAAAAAAGATGAGGGAGGTTGCCGGTGCGTACATCTATAGCCTTGCTAGATATGCAGGCAACACTCTGTTTCCTCATTTCAGATTGCGTCGAAATAAATGTAGCTGCTCTGAAGCGGAGCGTGGACAGGCTACCAAGAAGTCGCGCGCAGCGCGACGTAACATTGCACATGCCATTGCAACATTGCACATTGCAACATGCCAGCAAGCAGCCTTTGAGCTATCCCGCACATTGTGTTGTGCCGGGCCTGTCCACATACCCACGTAATAATTTGTTACTTTCACGTTTCTTGCATGTGTGAGCTAGTGACCTATTCTTTAGGCATGGACACAATGGAGTAGGCGAAGCGGAGGGGTACCCTCTCCCCCCTAATCATATGAGGGGAAGGGCAAGTCCTCCTATACCTCTAGTCAGCTGGACCTGCACCGTCATTGTTCAGTGTTCCGGGTTGTGCCGTACAGGTTTCCGACGAAAGTAGACGCCGTGGAGCCGTGACGTTATTTTCGAAAACCTGTTTACCTAATTCCGAAGTTTTACCCCGAAAATCCTATGACCAAAGGCTGGGTGCTCCGTGAAGCATGTAACCGCTTCGTTTTTATTTTTGCCCCCATTGAGAAGCTTGTTCGCTTTCAGGCTCGGCCAACATGGGGGGGGGGGGATGGGCCACGATGAAATTTCGGGCACCCCCTAATGGAGAACTTTATCAATGCCAATCAATCAATCAATCAATCAATCAATCAATCAATCAATTTTCCTACACAACATCTCAATTACAAGGCATAAAAATTGATGAAAGACAATGCGAATGCCAGAGTGTGTTCGGCGAAAGCCTGTGACCATTCGACTGACTATTCCATGTCTTCTTTAGTTTCTTTGGTCTGTTCCATTTAGGGGCGAAACTTCTTAACGCGTAGGCAAGTCCCGCGTAGTAGTAGCCACCGTTAGTACTCAGAGCGCTCGCTAGATTGAGCTGTGGCTCTCGCACCGCGAGTACTCGGATTGCTCACTAGATGGCGCTGTGGCGCTCGCTGCACTCCGATGCGTGCTTTCGTGGGATATGAGACCGCATTCGCTCTTGTGTCTCTCATAATCATAGAGTGGTTTTGGGACGTTAAACCCCACATATCAACCGCATTCGCTCTTGCTTTAAAATACGTTCGCTCTTGGCTCTTTCGCCGGCAGTCTGTGTGCTTCGAGTACGAGCGACGAAGACAAGGCGGCGAAGCGGAGGGCTCGGAAAACGGCTGCAGCGCGTGCTCGCCGTCTTTACATAATCATCGACTTGGCAAGAATCACGGAGGATTCCTGGTTTACCGATGTACCTCCAAGGCTTCGCCCACTCATCACAATTCACTCCGTGGATATTCTGTGTTTTTTTGTTTTGTTTTTGTTTTATGCACCCTCTCAGCAATAACGCGAATATTGATAGAGTGCAAGGGGGAGTGGCCACAGCTGGCACCGTTCCAGGGCATGAACAGACGGACGGACGCTAGTATGCGAGATTAAGGACTGTCGCCTAAAGATATACAAACAAGAGCCCTAAAGTACTACACTGAAACGGGATGTGTAAATAGAACCTATCACCGAGCTCGATTTTATATCTCTCCCTCTTTTATCATCTTTGATCATTCTTTACAAGAAGTATCAATTAGGCGATTGATGACTACGTATAAAGTGAACATTTGCGACATGCAAGGAGTGATAGTCGAGAAGCCAAACCAAGAGGTCGGTCAAATAAAGCTGCTTGGGCGAGTTGGCTTTACATGATGAATAAAGAAATGCGTTCGAAGAAGGTTAAAGCAAGCTCATCACAGGACAGACATAAAGCTGAAGGCACCCCCACATTCATCCTTCCCACATTTTATTGAACGCAGTTTTTTTAAGGTACTTCCAGTGCAGCACGGCTTTTCAGCGAGGGGTGGTCAATACATGCAAATTGCGTAATTTTATGCAAGACAGCTTGAAAAGAAGGGTGGTCGAACTTGTTGGCGACGGAGTCACGGAAAGTAGTTCCATTCAGATTTTGTCTTTGGCTGGAAGGAATTGAAGAAAAGGCTTGTCCGGCAACTTTGCACCGGTGTGATGGCACCGGTGCAAAGTTGCGCGACTGACAAAAAACTGTCGCTCATTCTTTTCTTATCGACTCGCAGAATGCGGTGGAAACCTGACGGCACTGTCGCGGCCAGCCCGCCTCTACAGTCCTGGCTACCCGAAGGCCTACGAGTCCAACAAGCTCTGCCGCTGGGTCATCACCGCCGACGGAGACATCACGCTGCACTTCGTCAACGTCGAGATCGAAGATTCGCCCAGATGCGAGTACGTCACGCGTCGTTAACGCGGGGCGAATCGGCTACGGTTTGTCACTGTGTGTTTGCGGAAGGCTGCATGTGCAGGGTGTCCAATTAGCTGCGTGTTTGTTCAGTTAGATACACAGGAAAAGCGATTACAACAACAACATCATCATCAACAACAACAACAACAACAACAAAAACAACAAGAATACTCAATTGTATACACGCACAGAGAAGCGTACTGAGGAATGCATGGCAATGTTTCTGTTGGGTAGTTTGTATCACAGTTGCACGAAAGTTAAATTAAATGCTTCAACACTTATGCTTGGCCTTGACCTCCGCGCTTGCCGGATCGATAAGTTCGCCTATTGCATCTGACTGCTGGGATAAGTTTTCATTCCCTTCTGCCTTTCTTGTGGTAGTGCGCCTCTTCGGTTGTCAGTTGGCATTTGAGGTGTGTTCACTTCCTCCTTCTCTCCGTGTTTGCGCGACGTGTCTTTTTAGAACTGAACGCTTACCAACTAGCCCAGGTTTCTGTTACTCTAAGCACGTCTTCGTTCAGCGAACCGGTAGCGCGGGAACACACAAAGGACAGAGGAAGAACCACACACCACGAGCGCTCGGCCTGTGTGGTTCTTCCCTCTGTCTTTTGTGTATTCCCGCGCTTCCAGTTCGTTGAACGGATATGAACTGCCAACTGGCCCACCTTTCTGTCCTCCTAAGCAACTCATTCCTTATTCATTTTCTTTCTTGAATCTATTGAGAAGTTTGTATTTCTCCGCATTTGATTACTTAAAAAGGAGCGGGGGGTACTGCAATGACATCCCCCCCCCTTCGCCACAAAATGGCGAACCATGCTCACGCCGATGGTTCGTATTGTCATCGTGTGGTCTGCCTTATCGCCTTCATTTACTTCAACGCCTTTAGCACTGCAAAACGACTTTCCTTGATTGTAGCGATATTGTGCATCTGCATACGGCACCTGTCGTAATGCCACCTCGATAGCAATGGGTGACAATATGCTCAATGAGTTACGACGTCTGTGTCGCTTCTGGTTCGTGCAGGTACGACAACATCGTCGTGCTCATCGGACCCAAGCAGGTGCCCATGGACAAGATGTGCGGCACCATCACGAACCGTACCATAGCCACCAACTCCACCGCGGTCACGGTGACCTTCAAGTCGGACGAGTCGTACGAGGAGAAAGGGTTCTACCTGGAATTCTCGGCCGACACCGGGGTCGCAGGTCAGCAATAAGACCGTGATAGGGAGCAGCTTCTGCTGGTGACGTTACATGTTTGTGTCAATGAAAACTGAAAAATTCACATCTTAAGGTGCGTTCACATTCATTGACGTGATGAACGTTGACGTACATCACAGCAGCTGACTCACATGAATGTATGTATGAACAGACACAGACAGACAGACAGACAGACAGACAGACAGACAGACAGACAGACAGACAGACAGACAGGTATTGATTGATATGTGGCGTTTAACGTCCCAAAACCACCATATGATTATGAGAGACGCAGATAGATAGATAGATAGATAGATAGATAGATAGATAGATAGATAGATAGATAGATAGATAGATAGATAGATATATAGGTAGATTCAGACAGAATCACTTCTTCTTGGGTCTGATGATGAACATTCATGATGTGAAGCACCGAATATCACAAAAGCTCCATAAAATAGATGGATACGACTTGTTGACTTTGACCGCTTGGGAGTTTGGGTAAGTTCTGATATCTTGCATTTAAACACGATTCCTAACTTCGTCTTAACTGACGGGCTGTCAGCACAGTCAACGAAAAGGTTTTTAATAATGACACATTTGTTGCTGCGATTACCCATATCTACGTTATTTCATTCATTGCCAGAAAGAAAACGTCAATTATTCGATCAATCAATCAATAATTTTTTTTTTTCGTTTTTGCACGTGACACCAAATGCAGAGATATCGGAGAACGCTTGCGGGGACACCATCACAGCGGACGAGGGAAATGTGACGAGCCCCGGCTACCCGTTCGAGTACCCGGACAACAGCAGCTGCTGGTCGCTGGTCAACGTCGAGCCCGGTCGGGTCATCGTCATGAGGTTCAAGGTCATCGCACTCGAATTCGACGAGACGTGCGCCTTCGACTACGTCGAGATCTTCGACGGCCCCACCGAAGGTGCCTGTTGAACGCTGCTTCTGCGCGGTTATTGACTTGAAAAATTCTTGTGGACGGGTTGTCGTCTAGAGGCAACTTTTCGATAAGTGGCCTCGACTTCTTCGAAGTTGCAACTGCGTGTTTTACTGCATGTTTGTAAATGCTTCGTATCCTCTCCCCCAGTCTAAAAAAAGGAGGAAAGGGCACTTGAACTACTACAGTCGCCCTTTTTCTAGGTGGTGGTGGTGATGATTTTGCCATAGGCAGGGTTATCCTGGCAGACCTGGCCGGCAGTTACTCCACCCATAGGTGCGAGTACGAGGGGGAAGTCCCCTCCCCTCTTAATCATACAGGATTGAGTAAGGGGGGGGGGCGAACCCTGCTCAGTACGTTTATTCAGTTAAGAAGACGCTGGTTTTGCACGGTAATGACGGCCGGAGGCTTCAGAATTCGCATTCCAAGAACAATTATACTTCTGGTCTTGAATGCAGGAAAGGGACCAGAGGCATCATTTTGTGAAGCACATCGAGGCTACATTTTCAGCTTCTTTCATCCATTGTTAAGCATGTCGAGCGCGGCTAATGCAAAGGGGAAAGGGCGCTGCAAAAATACTTTGCCCCCCCCCCCTCACCCCGACGAAATCCTATAGGCGCCTATGGGTCCTCCGCACGAGCGACAATTTCCATGCAGTGTGTCTCACCATACATCACCTAAATCATTCTCTCGCAAAAGACGTAGAGCCATCTGTGTAGAAACCCTCTTTTTTATGTTGTCCATTAACCATCTTGAGGCAGATTAGTTGTACCCTATACTGATGACTGGTCGTTGCTATAGTAATTCTGTGCAGTACGAGAGCAACCACAGTTGGGGACACTTGCTTCACATGCTCGCTCGAGAGTCCAGTTGTGCGAAGCTAGCACCCGTAGGATTACGACTGAACGCCCCCAAGTCCGAATCTCGTCAAAGCGCCGCAACATCGTGTTCACTTGCGGCGAATGCGGGTAAGATTATCGCCGAATCGAGCGCGGTGGGCAGCCGCGCTTCCCGACTCGATGACGCCAAATAAACCCAGAGAGCTTCATATCTATCTCCCTCTCGGAGCAAGAGTGATTCCGGGACCAGACGAAGTTGCCCGTAATCCCGATTTCATTGCGCTCGGGACATATGGACAAGGAGCACCGAATGCCTCAAACAACCATGCAGTAATGTAGGCCGATTGCGTTCTTGCTCAACCCTATACGGCAGGGGCGTAGCCAGGGGGTGGCACAACGGGAACGTACCCCTCCCCCCATTTGCCCCCAGAAATTTTCTTTCGCAATGGCATAGAGAGCGAGAAATGGCTATTTTAAGGGGGTGCCCCTCCTGAAATCAATGTGGTGCCCCCCTCCCCCACCTCCGAAAATTATTTATGGCTACGCGCCTGCTATATGGCCCTTTCCTACTCTTCCTGAGTCTCTTAATTTTCATAACGCCTTCCACCTTAAGACAAAATTAAGAAAGATAGATAAATATGTGGGGTTTAACGTCCCAAAAACACCATTTGATTATGAGAGACGCCGTAGTTGAGGGCTCCGGAAATTTCGACCACCTGGGGTTCTTTAACGTGCACCCAAATCTGAGCACACGGGCCTACAACATTTCCGCCTCCATCGGAAATGCAGCCGCCGCCGCCGAAATTCGAACCCGCGACCTGCGGGTCAGCAGCCGAGTACCTTAGCCACTAGACCACCGCGGCGGGGCCAAAATTAAGAAAGAAAACACAACAAGGGCGCATTACGGAAACCCTATAGAAAGGTTATGGAAGTGCCCAATGAAAAGCTTAATAAGAAAAGTTGGACGGTAGGTCGACATGTTGACCCGTCTTGATTGTGCATTACATTTTGTTGTGGACCTCGCGTATGATCTGTGACGCAATTGTTAAAAGACCTAGGCTTCTTAATGACTCGCCTAATGAGTTTCTCGATGACATCATTGCTAGAAAGCCCAAGCGTAAGAATGTTTGCATAACGACCGTAACTGTATTTTTTCGCTCTTTACAGACTCCCCTTCGTTCGGCCGCTTCTGCGGGGACTCCCAGAAGCGGATCCTTCGCTCGACCAGCAGCAGCGTGCTGGTGCACTTCAAGTCGGACGACCTTCTCAGCAATCGGGGCTTCCTGCTTCAGTACGAAAGCAACAGCGGCGGCATCAAGGTCAGCCACGACGGAGGTAAGCGATGCCTGGACAGATGACCACCGCCGATTGCGACTACGATCGTATACCGTTTCCGGCGTTTTTATTTTCTGTTCATCTATTTTGTTTGGTCTCGTTGAGATGCTTGTAAGGCATAAGGAAAGACACCCAGAGACAATCAAAAGAACGACTCCAGCGAAGCAATATTAATGCGACAGTATTTTTCCATTTCTGAGAGAGAGAGAGAGAGAGAGAGAGAGAGAGAGAGAGATGTACTTTTACATAGGGACTCCGGAGGCGCTTCCTATAAATCAATCGTATAAGGCCGGTACGTTCCAACTTCACATCGGAAGGTGATGAAGGCACTGTTGAAGGCACTGGCAACTAGCGACAGCGCAGTGCCGGAGCTAATCGCAGAACGAAAATTGCGGTACAAATTTTGGAATGAAAAATTATGCTTGCAGAATATCCATGCGTTTTTTTTTTCTTTTAAAATAAACCACTGCAGGTTTAACCACTATCTAGCTTTCCATTGCACCGTGAAAAACTGGGTAAAGAAAAAGTGGTTGTCAGTCTCTTTGAGGCAGTATCATTGCATACACAAATAAGCTCAAAAGTCGGACCATTCAGTAAGGACTTGTAGGAGTTGAGCAGCAGATCGGCTGCAATATATATATTCTAGGGCTTGAAAACTGAAGCGAAAGTGCTACTGACCATGTGTACGGCGCAGCAATTATTTTTTTCACGTAATTACGATCGATTAGGCCACGCTCAGGAAGATAATACGTGCTCGCTTGAATTCCGGCAAGCATAAACGGCCTTGAATACTGGGGACTTCCCTGAGAAGCACTTGTTGCCCAACGGCTCGTACAGTTACTCAGAACATTCAAGGTTCCGGTTGTGCTGCAGCTTATTAACCACGTGTGGCGCGGAAACAGTTGTAGCCCAGAAGAAAAGAACAGATATGTTTTCGAGTTTAGGAAACTCCAAGGTCACGTCAGAGCTTAGAGGGGAACTCCGGAGTTAAAGTCTTTGACCATATCATGATGATAATCAAGAGGTACCGACAGCCCTGCAACCGGTAAGGTAGTGTAATTAGCGTAGAAGATGCTAAATAATATGAAACAATTCTATAAAATTGCGGAGAAACCCTAACCAACATGAGTAGAGAAACTTCGTGCGACGCCTTCGTGGAACATTAATAAAATGTCTCTCTGAACATTATCACACTGATAATTTCATTCTTATCACTTGATACTAAGACACATGCATCTATATATTTGTGCTATTGCAAGCTTAGTGCTTGATGAATCCCTCTTTGACATGCTCGTATATCACCGATTACTTTCAGTATATTACCCCTCCACACAAAAGGAAAGCCAGCGCGAACACGACAGAGACACATAGTTCGTTAGTGCGTGATTGTCTTCCTCGGTCATGGTGTCCATGCTGTTTAAGTCGAGTGATCGATGTTCTACTTGGCACCTTTTGATCTGGTACCTCCAAATGTGGGGTATCACTGCCTGCAATTCAGTAGGGAAACTTTTATTCCGAGAGATGACACTCGAGATATATTTATCAAGAAATTCTAGGGAAATAGTTTGCGGGAGGGGGGGAGTTCATAGCAGCATCTCGTTTTCTCCGACACTCCCGCCTCTAATAAATAAACAGTGAGGTGGTGTATGAACACTAGTGCGTTGACTGATGTGCGAGTGGATGGAAGTATAGATGTGAGCCCACACAAGGCTGATAGTAATGCCAACTTTGTGCAATAAGTACCATAGGTCGCCAAAAAAAATAGTGGAGCTCACTCAGACTCTTCCAAGAAACACATTTTGCCTTTGGGACTCATTCTCACTCACTCATTAAAATTTTCCTCAACGAGACACACTCGCACTTAGACTTGCTACAATATTTCTTTTCCGGAATCTCTCAGAGTGAAACTCACCAAAGAGAGAGAGAGAGAAAGAGAGAGAAGGAATGTAGGAAAGGTAGAGAGGTTAACTAGACTATGCGTCCAGTTTGCTACCCTACACATGGGGAGGGGGAAAGGGGAGTATAAAAAGAGAGAAGGCAAGGTTAACCACTCGGGCTCAGACTCAGACTCACGGCTTGATTTAAGCCAGAGTCTGGAGAGTCGACTCATTGGTGAGTTTGGCGATTTATGGTTCAGACTAGCTCTGCTTGAACGTGTGGACTCTAACCACCAACTGACGAAGAGTTGTGACGCTAATGTATACTTTGATGCCCTGCGCAGGTTGCGCCGTCGCGGCCGACGCGGAGAACGGCACCGTGGCCACGCCCAACTACCCGAACAGGTACCCGGCCTCGGCCCACTGCCTGCTCGACCTGGAAGCTCCGCGGGAAGCCAAGGTGGCGCTGCGGTTCGTCGACTTCTCGCTCGAACCGGACGAGAACTGCACCTTCGACTTCGTCGAGATCTGGGACGGGTACCAGGACGGTACGTGCAGAGGCAACTACAGTTACTGATGCCGCCGCTACAAAGTGATGCTTGGAATGATCTTGATGATCGGCCTAGTTAGTGCACATCCATCTTCGCAGCGAAGCGCTCGTCTGGTGCGTTGTTTCGTGCCGTTCCTGTGTAGCTTAATGTAGCGCTTCCTACGAAGATTGATGCCCTGAAGCGTTACGGCTTCAGTCATTTTCAGAAGCTGATTCTAACGTTTACCTGCCACTCTCCGATCTTCTTTGCTTTCTCGCTTCTATCGACTCGACGAGCGTGTTGGAAGCTTTAGAAAGGTCACACGAAAGAAACAAGTTACGTCACGCGTCCGTAGCCCCGCCACGGTGGTCTAGTGGCTAAGGTACTCGGCTGCTGACCCGCAGGTCGCGGGATCAAATCCCGGCTGTGGCGGCTGCATTTCCGATGGAGGCAGAAATGTTGTAGGCCCGTGTACTCATATTTGGGTGCACGTTAAAGAACCCCAGGTATCAAAATTTCCGGAGCCCTCCACTACGGCGTCTCTCATAATCAAATAGTGGTTTTGGGACGTTAAACGCCACAAATCAATCGTCCGTCGTGACTTTGAGCACAACTTTGTTTTTCTTCTTCTGCGAA
>WOVY01012324.1:0-162500 GCA_013436015.1 Rhipicephalus annulatus | reverse complement strand
GGGACCCCATTGTTAAATATGAAACACTCTGGGAAGCCACGCGGTGTGTAGTCCAACACTGTAGCTCTGACGAAGTGTCCAATTAAGTATCTGCTATATAGAAGCGGGAGTCGTTGTTGATAACTATCTTTTCTCGTATGATTTCATTCGCCTATTAGGGGCGAAGCTCCTTAGGGCGTGGGCTGTGCGTCCCCTGTAGGCTGTATGTAGCCACCTCTAGTTTAGTTCTTGCAGTGTTCACTAGATGGCGGTACCGTCCCCTGTATGTAGCCACCTCTAGTTTAGTTCTTGCAGTGTTCAATAGATGGCGGTACCGTCTCCTGTATGTAGCCACCTCTCATTTAGTTCTTGTAGTGTTTACTAGATGGTGGTACTTGTACCTGATGATGAAAAGATGCAAGATGTTATAAACTAGAAAGCGGTACTTGTAGTTGATGAAAGACGCGAGATCTTATAAAATAGGAATGATGTCACATATGGCGTGTGTCATTGGTTGAAGGCAATCGTTCGATTTAGTGCGGCGACGTACGCTAGGGGGAGCGATGTAATAAAATCGAGTGGGCAAAATGTACAGAGGATTCATGGTTTACCAGGTTTACCTCCAGAGCTTCGCCCACTCATCATCATTCACTTCGTGGATATGGCGGCACTTTTTTTCATTCAGTTACACAAGGCCACCGCTGTGGCCGACGAGAGATGGCGCAACATGCAGATGTCACCAAGAGTTACTGTATATGCTACCTTTAGGTAGCTAAAGGTATATACAGTAACTCTAATGTCACCAAATCCTGGTCATGACCTCTATCTAATCTTTCATTACGCACGTTTTTCTTTCTTATCTGGAAATTGTTACCGCGAGGATTGGGAAGTATATTCTTTGGCGAACTTGAGCAAACTGTACAGACTCAAAAAACAGCGGAATACTCACAAGCAAGGCGCCATCTATTGGCCAATTCGTAGTTAGAAACCATGACAGCACGTATGTAGTTAACAAACTGCCGCCGTATTCCACAGTTGAGATATCACAAACGTTTACGATATGCAGGTAAACCGGAAGTGGAAGAAGCCAAGACGGTGATAATGCGCAAGAACTCCCTGGTTCCGGCCCGGGAGCTGATCGAGGAAATATCGCCCGACGAGACGGTGGCAGGAGACGACCAGAGGATACTGAAATGCATACCCAAAGTTCCTGGATCCAAGGTCAAGTGGTAAGCATCGTTCTTGGCGAAGTGCCAGGCGTCGAGTTCGAAACGTTTCTAGCTTGGAAGTGAGCCAATTTACGAAGTACTATTTCCCAGTGAAGGGAACGATAGAGGCAGGCAAAAGCTACAGCGCCAATTCACCCCACTTCAATGTACAGTGGTGGACAATGCGAAAGATATCAAGTCAGTTTAAGCCATGGTTACTGGTGAAGTCCGGGTTAGAATCGGACGCACTGACTTGCAAGAGGTATTGTTCAACTTGAGAACCAAGTGGTACGGACCCTTTTTTCCTCGATTGCTGCGCTTTTATACCGTTGCTTTTTAAATGTAACTTCAGTGTTCTGAAATTGGTGGTCTGGCAATTTGGTCTGGCATGCGCTCTTAAGAAAACTCGTCGCTTAAGATGTTATTAATTTGCGCGAACTAAACGTGTTTCTCTCTCCTAGAGCGAGTAATTATTTAGAGAAAACAACTTTCTCGCGCATACAAGTCCCACATTGTGTCATTTTTTATTGTGACGCTGGGAAATCGCTCCACGCGAACGAATACGATGTGGTTTTCTGGTTCTCTGACGATAATAAAATTCACGCTGCATGTTCACCACCATAACTAAGCCTCGAAAACTGTGTCCGGTACAGCTGATGACTGGTGCTTCTTGGCTTGAGCCAGATTAGACTGCGGCACAGCAAGCATTAGTTCGACCTGGCAAGACCACTGGTCTAATATGACTGGATGTGCAGCTAGGAGAATTACCTGGAAGTTTTTCAGATCGAATACAATATACCCTGCGTTTAGTGCTCGGGGAAAAAGGCAACAATGCACATTGCCAACACGGACCTGTACTCTTGTCGATTACCCACCGTTTACCACAGGGTGAAGAACGAGACGGTGCTGAACGGAACCATGCCCCTGCCACACCTGTACCTGGTGTCCCCGAGCACGCTGTGGATCCGGCGCATGCACTCGGACCTGGCGGGCAGCTACACATGCCTGGTCAGCACCGGGGACCGGGAAGCCATGGCCTCCACCCTCGTCGTCATGGCCGGAACGAAGCCACGCAGCAAATGCAACGTCTGTGAGTATTCGTTCATCCAGACCGTCTATCGAGTTTAGTAGCCACTTTTCGCACGTGCCCCGGAAAGCGACGTCCAATGACTGCTGATGGACACGTACAGTCCAATGTTCGTGTCCATCTGCATCAGTTACGACGGGTAGCGTGCTCCAACTTTGTGCCCCCCCCCCCTTAATCCACGAAAAGGAAAGAATCCACATGTCCGCCTCGGTGGAACAGTGGCTATGGTGCTCGGCTGCTGACTCAAGGGTCGCTGGTTCGATCCCGGCCATGGTGGTCGCGTTTCGATGGAGGCGAAATGGTAGAGGCCCGTGTACTGTGCGATTTTGGTACACGTTAAAGGCCACCAGATGGCGAAAAATTTCCGGAGCCTTGCGCTACGAAACCTTTCATAATCATCTCTTGGTTTCGGGACGTAAAACTTCAGACACTCTTATATTATTAAAAATCCACATCCTCGATCTCCTTCCTGGACAGCGAACCTTAAGCAGCTTTAATTAGAGACAGCGTTTTCTTTTTTCGTAATGTGTAGCCTACTGCTGTAACGAACCACGCATAAATATGCTCCCGAATGTTCATCCGAACTGACTTACTGGGTTTCGCCCAAAGCGCACTCTTAATTAGAGTACCGCAAGACACTGCGCCCCCCCCCCCCTGTTCACCCACCTCTTTTTTCCAGGACAGTAATAAGAGCTCAACACAGCTACGCCACACACGACTTCCACAGTCGAAAGCAAACAGTAATGGTGTAGCGTATACCTACAGCTCACCGATGTTAGCGAGCTTCCTATGCATGTTACATGTCTGGTGGCTAAAATGTGTGGCAGGAAAAAAGTATACAGAAATGGCAAGGACTGCTGCATGAGTCACACTTGCCTACTGAATGAATACAATATGCAAGGGCGACAAGGCTTAGTTTTCTGTAGGGTGCTATATGCATATATATACTGCAAAATATATTGTATGGGCAGGAGTTCATGCACGATTTCAGGCGTTATATATTTCTGTGCACACTAATTGAATGGAGCTCGACAGTTGGCACACCATCGCCAATCAGGACCGGTTCCTTCAAGTACTGTGTTATTCGTGCATACTGACATCTATTATCTATAGTGCACTCTAAACGAACACTGGCACCCCTGCCATGGGCACTCAACAACCTTGTGCACCCTTCTGGCACCCTCCTCAATGGGTGTTAAAAAGTGAAGGACGTTGAAGGCACCCTGTTTTAGAGTGTTTCTGTAACACCCTACAGTTTTTTTACATGCTCACTCTGTTCTCAGGGTGCATGTCAAAGCACCCTTTTTGGAAGGTGCTGAATTAACACCCTTAGGGTGTTGTCTATGGGACAAGCTCATTTACACCCTTTTGGGTGCAAAAATTTTTGCTGTGCTATAGCTCGCAAGTTTCAGCGCCCTTAGCTCCGTCTGGGCTGTTTTCCTAATGCCGGTGTACGTGAATTCACCGAAAATCTATAGGAACAGTAGCGGGAAAAACGTATGCACTTACAAGATACCCATTGAAATATCTTGATGTTCTCAGTCACTGCCTCCCTTCTCGTCTTGTTTAGAAGTTTTCTGCCCCTTATTCGGCACCGCACTACCTTGCGGATCGGTCAACCTCTGAACAAGCGACGATGTCACCTGATGGCATCCTCAGATGACACCATCGCCTGGCTACATGTCATTCAATGTCATTCGTCTTTTTGACGCCGAACAAAAAAAAACATGTAGGGCTTTCGCCTCACGTGTTGCTATTGTTTCTGTTGATCGACGTCATCAGCGCGCTTGTTCTAAAAAAACACCCGCAGTCTTCCGGAAGAGTCCCAAGGACCAGGAGATACCCCACGGCGAGACGGCCATCATGCACTGCACGGCGCAGGCGCCGCAGCGACCTTCCTCTGACGTCACGATCAGCTGGCTGCGCAACGGGCTGCCCTTCCCCACTGGCAACCGGTACCGGGACCTCGGCAACGGGCTGGTCTACATCAGCGACGCCATGCCCAAGGATTCCGCCGTGTACACCTGCGTGGCCACCGACCGACGCAGCAACTGCACCGTCCAGGAGTCGGCCGTGCTCAGGGTGCTGCCCAGGGTCAACATCGAAGAAAGTGAGTCACCTGACGCGGCCACCTTTCGGCAGTGATGTGTTGTAGAAATCTTAAAGAGAAAAGAATAGAGAGAGAGAGAGTGTGTGTGTGTGCAGGAAATCAAAGGAGGATAAGTAAGTTTTGTGCAGCTAAATACCCAACACGTGGGGACAAGAACGAGCGGTTAAAAGAGAAAGAGATAGGTAGCATGAGTGTAGAAGATTCACAATAACGCCACACCGTGGCGTATACCTGGTAGTACAGTGCTTATCTATCTTGAAGCACTAGATTATGCACAAATACATGACGAGACTTAGACAGAGTTGGTGTATCGAAATTTGGTATCTCTAGACTTTGAGTAGGTGTCGCGAAATTTGGCGGCAGTGGGACCACGTAAAACAGGTTTCTCGTGGTGGCACAGAAAAAAAAAAACGTGAGAGAAAAGATGAAAAAAAAAATCACCAGATCAAGCTACATTACGTTGGAGGTATCTAATGCTGATCGTGCCCCCTTTGTTCATCCACTTTTCAGATTAAAAAAATTGAAGATTTATTTTAGCTATTATTGAAGGTAGCCTGAAACTTTATCGTGGACGAATAGAAAGAGGAAGCCGCAAGCGTTTTATGTCTGTCCACGGTACTTTGCCACTACATACAACAATGTATTAGTATCAACTTGTCAAATCAAATTGTTTATGGTAGCTGGCCGTTTGCAATATATTACCTTCATTATTCTTCCTCAACCCAACGAAAGTATTGGAAGCACAAACTAACGGGACACAAGAGAGGAGACAAACAAGCGCCCCTCTTGTGTACCGTTTGTTTGCTCTCCCAATTCTTTTAATTATGAATATAAACCGACTAGCCCGCCTATCAACCCTTCTACAATTCTTCCTCTTCTTTGCACGCACGAAGTACACATGAGAGCGCGATGTTGTGACACCGAACGAAGAACACTGGCTGCTATAGCACAATAAGGGGAGCGGTTTCGCGCAAGCGAGCAGTAGCGACGCGTTCGCTGGTCCGTATTCCAAGTGTTAAACGTAGGACTCTCCTGTGTTCCGCAAAATGAAGCTCGTATGTTCTCGGACACTTGATAGAATTCCCTATAGACTATAGCGGTTCACTGATAAGCCTCAGCGCATTCACCAGTGATAACGTTGAACCGTCGTGTCCTACTTAGCTTAACAGTGATGATGTATTTTATTCTTGGTCACATTAAGAATTCGGCCTTCGAATACCCCTTAGATATATTTGTGGCTCACACGTTGTCCAGCTCCCAAATATTACTGAGCGTGCTTCCATACTTGGGAGATATGGCCTATAATTATAACATGAAAAGCTCATGTTTGTCATACATTTCCCATTTCTCTGGGTATTAAACTAGCGGCTATTTTTTTGGTATACTAGGATTTTGAGGTATTTCGGTTGTGGGCTTCGTTCTTTGTTTTTTTTTCGTTTTTATATACGGCACTCTGAAATAGCCAGGCTCTTTTAAATGCTGTTTTTTTGTGTGTGCCCATTTTCATGAGGTGCAGCATAAAAATAAATTATTTTAACTTGTTAGTGTTTTTGCGTATGTATTTACAGTTAGACTCTTTAACGGCTTGCAAGTATCGAACACCCGCACAGCTAAGTGGTAGCGATAAAAAAAAAAACAAAAGATTGAAGCACGGTGTCAAGGAAAAGCTTTGTGCCATTTTTTTTTCTTCAGTTTGTGGAATACCGTTCGTGGGACGTCCCAACATGACGAAGCCGCATGTCGAACACGGAAAAATCGTCGGCGGAATGGACTCCATCAAGGGGGCCTACCCGTGGCAGGTGAGCTCGATGACGTGCTTTGCTTACTAAACTGCAACTAGAACCATTGTTACTATAGCACACCCTCTTGCCTTTCTGTGTGTCCCTTGTGCATGTGCGGTTGCCTTTGCCTACTGTCCCCCACTGATGACAAATAAAAAGGCGGGGGACGATGTGGGAAGGGAGATAACACCCTCGAGGACCATGTACCAAAGTTTACGTGCACATCAAGGAACACCAGATGGTCGAAATTTGCGGAGCCCTCCACTATACCGCGTTCCTCATGATCATGCCGTGGTATTGGGACGTAAAGATTGACTCGCAGGTCGCGGGATCAAATCCCGGCTGTGGCGGCTGCATTTCCGATGGAGGTGGAAATGTTGTAGGCCCGTGTACTCAGATTCGGGTGCACATCAAGGAACCCCAGGTGGTCGAAATTTCCGGAGCCCTCCATTACGGTGTCTCTCATAATCGTATGGTGGTTTTGGGACATTAAACCCTACATATCAATCAATCAATCAATTGGGACGTAAATACCCACAGTTAGTTCAACTATAAAGACTGAACACTGCAGGTCAGAGGCGTAGTTGCCTTTCTTTCCTGTGAGTGGTGGTGCCATAGCGCCAGAGTATGTCTGTAAGGGAGCACTACATAGCCAAGCAGCATGCCGTACACTGTCCAGTGACTTAGAAGTGTGGCAGCTTGGGCTAGTTGGTATGACATGACGATAGTTATGGCGCGAGAAGAAAACGACGACACAGAGACGCTCGTGTCTTTCGTGTCCTTCTTGTCTCTGTGTAGCGCTCGTGTCTTTCGTGTCCTTCTTGTCTCTGTGTCGTCGTTTTGTTCTCGCGCCATAACTATCGTCATGTCCAGTGACGTTCACTTGGGTTGCACTCGCGGGGGGTTGACAAAGCGTCTCCCGCCATGCTCGTGCAGGTAATGTTCTGGACGGACCTGCGCAAGGCCTTCTGCGGCGGTAGCCTGGTGAACGACCAGTGGGTGCTCACGGCTTCGCACTGCTTCAAGCGCGACGAGATCCGCATCGACGAAGTGGAAGTGAGGCTGGGAAAGTACGACCAGACCGTCGTCGAGCCTCAGCAGATGGTCACAAAGATTGCCGACGTGCACTTTCACCCGTAAGTATACATGTGCAGGCAGAAAACGTACGACTGCACGCGTGCGAAGGCTGCATTCGTAAAGAGCGATATTCAAACCTTCCTACAACGCATGGTTACGCCTTATTATGCTCTGAAGAGAGTGACGCTTGTAGAACATGTTCTTAAATCCAAGACACCTGTTGCTGAAGGGTCCAGACCTGTATTGTCAAAAAAAAAAATCTAGTGTGCAAGGACCATTCGCAAGAATAAACTCCACCCAGTCCAGCAGCTCATAATATTTGCGAAGGCGGTGACCAGAACGAAATGTCACTTAGGAAAATAAATGTTCGTGTGAATTTCCGCTCTATAGGCTCTATAAACTCCTATCGAGCCTAAGCAACGAATATGCACGTAGATGACATCCACTGCAATTAGTCGCATTGAATTTGCATAAAAATTCACAGTTTCGCCGCAAGGACGAAACAACGAATGCGACATCAACAACTTGGAATGTCATACTGAGAACGGCAAGAAGATCGAAACGTGCAGCGCACTACTCACTCACAAACGACGCACGAAAAGAACACACACAGGACGAGAGCGAACTAACAACGTTTACCGCTCGACACGTAACGCACTGTTAAAACAAAAACGACGCACGAAACGTAATTGCAGCTTAAGGCGCGAAAACGACACGGACGAAGAGAGACAGTACACACACACGGAGCGCCACTTCCAACAAAGATTTATTTCGAAAGAGCACAGAACATATATAGACACCGCGCGCGCCGTCACCGTGCCTTAATGCGCAGCCGCATTTAAGTAGCGTAACTCCTTTGGCGATAAAGAAATGGAGGCTACGCTAACGCACAGATCACCTAATTCGATTATTCTCTTGGCCTCAATGATTAGTCTTACTGATTTATCAGGGCTTCGGGCGACTACCGCGCAGGCGCTAAAGTTAGGAACGCAATGACAATCCCGGCAGTGAATTGCGAGGTGGCCCTCTCTGCCATTCCTGACGTTGTTATTATGCTGTCTTAGCCTATCATTCAGGCATTGCTCGGTATGGCCTACGTACCATCTACCACACGAACAGGGGAACTCGTAGACCACACCCTTCTGACAAATTACATACTTGTTCTGGTGGTTCACATTGCAGGCCGGAGCTTTCCTGAGAAAGGGGTTAGTCATCTTGCAGAGCCTGGAAAGTTTTAACGGCGCAGAGAAGACCACCTTTACATCAACCTGTTCGGCAATCTTTTTCAAATTATGGGATACGCGGTGTACATAAGGAATCACAGCAAGCTTGACATTATTCTGGGGCGACCCTTCGCTTGTGTGGCAGTTCCGCGACTTCTTCAAAATCTTCTCCGCCACTGACACCAGAATGTGCTGTGGATAGCCCGCCTGCTCAAGACGGTCAACCTGCTTGAGGAAACTGTCTGCTGCTCTGTGTGGGCAGGATTTCTTGAAAGCATTCAGCAGGCACATGTTGGCGATACTACGTTTGACAAGCTTAGAATGGGACGAGCTAAAAGGTAGTAGTGGTTTGTTAGCACGAGGCTCATACTGCCAACATGCATGATCAGTTGTTACAAACAATCTAAGATCTAAAAACCTTATAGTCGAATCGACCGAAAGTTCGTGTGTCACTATTAAGGGCGATAAAACATGCCTAAAAATTGTTAAGGTGTTAGTAACGACTTGGTCGGTGTCCATAAACTTTTTGTCTATGAGAACTAAAAAATCATCTACGAATCTAAAAACCCTGATGACACCGCTACCTTCGAGAAGGCTAGAAATGGTCCTGCCTGCGCGAGCTAAAAACAGGTCACTTAAAAATGGCGCTAAACAGGAACCTATACAAACGCCGCTCCTTTGTAGGTATAGGCTACCGTCCCACTCTACATAAGTCGACCTCAAATACAATTCTAGCAATGCCATGAATTTTCCCTCTGGTATACCTGCGTCATTTTGAAATGACAGGGGGCCGTATTGGTCAATGCTGTCCTGAACACACTGAAGCAACGCATTTTTCGGCAAGGAATAATACAAGTCTTTCAGGTCAATGGAAAAGGCGTCGAGGGCTACCCCCGTTTGCCCGGCAAGAAAGTTTACAACTTCGCTGGAATCTTTCACCCGATAGGGATCGTCAACCGTAAGAAGCCGGAACTTATCGAGCAGGAAGACGGCAAGGCATTTCTGCCAAGTATTACGTTCTGACACGATTACTCTGAGGGGGCAACCCTCCTTATGAGTCTTTGCACTGAAGAAGACCTCGAGTGTGCCTGATTTGCTGTTTGCGACGTCCCTAACCAACTTTGAAAGGTTCATACTCTCACAGAGTTTCTTAGCTTCACTTTTTAGTTTGTTGATCTGGACGTTCTCGCGACATTGAAATACAGAACTCAACGCTTGAAGCGCTTTCACCTTGTAAAGGTCCCGTGGGAAGACGGCGAATCCCCCTTCCTTGTCCGAAGGGAGAACGCAGTATAACTTTCCAGGCTCTGCAAGATGACTAACCCCTTTCTCAGGAAAGCTCCGGCCTGCAATGTGAACCACCAGAACAAGTATGTAATTTGTCAGAAGGGTGTGGTCTACGAGTTCCCCTGTTCGTGTGGTAGATGGTACGTAGGCCATACCGAGCAATGCCTGAATGATAGGCTAAGACAGCATAATAACAACGTCAGGAATGGCAGAGAGGGCCACCTCGCAATTCACTGCCGGGATTGTCATTGCGTTCCTAACTTTAGCGCCTGCGCGGTAGTCGCCCGAAGCCCTGATAAATCAGTAAGACTAATCATTGAGGCCAAGAGAATAATCGAATTAGGTGATCTGTGCGTTAGCGTAGCCTCCATTTCTTTATCGCCAAAGGAGTTACGCTACTTAAATGCGGCTGCGCATTAAGGCACGGTGACGGCGCGCGCGGTGTCTATATATGTTCTGTGCTCTTTCGAAATAAATCTTTGTTGGAAGTGGCGCTCCGTGTGTGTGTACTGTCTCTCTTCGTCCGTGTCGTTTTCGCGCCTTAAGCTGCAATTATGTTAAACCAACAAGCCCAGTCTGCTATTCTCACACGAAACGTAATCACGGGTACAGATGAAGGAAAACTAACAAGTGTCCCAGTTGTTATACCTCGCTGTGTATGAAGAGCGTGCTCTTTTCGCAGACGGGGCACGTGTAGCGAGCGAAGTGACCTTTGTGGGTCCGGCAACTAACGCAATCGTTCCAGTGAAAGCCGAAGGCACACGATTTTCCCCGCCAAAGGATATGCGCCCGCGCGCAAGCATCTATGTCCCAGTTGTTATACTTCGCTGTGTATGAAGAGCGTGCTTTTTTCGCAGACGGGGCATGTGCAGCGAGCGAAGTGACCTTTGTGGGAACGGCAACTAACGCAATCGTTCCAGTGGAAGCCGAAGGCACACGATTCTCCCCACCACAGGAGTAAGCGCGCGCGCGCGCAAACATCTAATCTCCCCACCCCTAGCATCCGCGGGGCAAAGTACGCGCGAGAGATAAGCGCGCGGTCGGCGCATCATCGCGACGAGCTGGGCGCCGAGCGCGGACGTCTTTTTTTTTTTTTTCATCAGAGCATTAGAGGCGATTCTGCCACTTTGTGAAGGCGTTCTAAACTTGTCGAACGTCGTTCTTTTGAAACCTACTGTCATTCACGAAGGGAGCATATGGGCAGTGGGATAGCGCAAAGTTTGAAATGTTCACGCTTCTCTTCCAATGATGACCACTTTATCATCTGGTAAAGAAATGTAGCACGGAAGACCGCAAGTGTAATGTCGCTAAAGAGAAGGATGCACCGTGATATACTACTGGGTCGGAGCGCTGAGCAGTGAGCATTTGTGGTGACAAAGCGTATTCTAAAAAGGCTGAATAGCGAAGCTGGATGAGATGAAAAAATTGTGTACACGGGATGGCTGGAGTCAACGATTCGACAAGCGGACCTGTATTATACTTTTTGTTGCCAGGAAGGTACACAGACCTATTCAAGTCGTTAGATGGCGTATGGTCTGCGTTCCTGTTATTTGAACTTTGCAAAGATGCGAAAAATAAGGGTTCCAGCTCAGAAGACAAGTCCGCTAGTCCAAAAATTCGCCCCAGTGACGTCCTACGCTCATGTTTTTTTTTTCATAAATTAAAGCCCATTGTCGGGGTCTGTACAAATAAAAACACCTCAGTTCACAATAACTATAGTTATTTTTAGTGAAGAAAATGCTCGAGCCACCTTGTTTTTGTATAGCATTAAGAGATGTTAGTGCATAACTATGACACCGGCTATACTCTTCAAAAGGCGGGAGATGGAACACACAGTTTTCATTTCGACATTAATAGAGCAGGTCTACAGAAACTCTCAATCGAAAGGGAGGCCTGAAACGCCACCAACCAACTGGGCACCGTTTCCATGGCTACGCTCTCCTCGCAGGAACTTCAACGTGCACACGTTCGACAACGACATTGCCCTGGTGCAGCTCACGGACCGAGTGACCTTCACCGACTTCATCCTGCCCGTGTGCCTGGGCGACAGCGCGTCCATCGAGCGCGACTTCTTCAGCTCGGGCGACGTGCAGCTCGGCACTGTCACCGGATGGGGACAGCTCACGGAGAGCGTCAACACGCTGCCGCGGTTCCTGCAGGAGATCCGGCTGCCCATCATCGACCACAAGACCTGCCAGGCGTCAACGCAGTACCCGGTAAGTACACCAACACCACTGAGGCTGCCCTCCCTGTTCGAGCGTAATGGATGACCCGTCAAATATGGCTACCCAATAGTGTTTGAATTCGTGGCTTAGCGGCCAGCGTGTTCGGCAGTAGAGTAGGTGATTTGATTCATGCGTAGCATAGCTGAGCAAGTTTTTTTTTCGAATTATTTTCTCATTTATCAGCATGCCCTTTTATTAACGTCACTTCCATGACGGAAGTGACGTGAGTCAGTCGGTGTGGGCCCTTGCATAAACACCTTTTTTTTTGTAAATTATAACAGCTCAACACGTAATCGAAAACGAACTTCTCTTTTTGGCAAGTTATATCTCCGAACTGCGATACTGATAACATTTCATTACGTGATAGCGGCCACGTGCCTATTCCTGATAATGAGTGTCCTTCAAGCTACAATACATATTTTAATCTATTTTTTTGTGAAGAATATTACCCCACCGTTCCTGAGGTTCCTGACTTCGAGTATCAGTATTTTTTATTTTGTTTTATTGTATTTTTATTTTATTTTTCTTAAGGGTCCCTAACAGAAGGGACATTACATGAGGGGTGGGCATACAAGACATGGGTAAAGGCAAAGTTGGATGTGCAACAAAACAAAAAAAAAACAAAAATTTCAGGACATAGCTGAAACGGCAGAAACAAGGGGTAACAGGTACATTTGTTTGTGGACTCTGGATAAAAACATTTTACAGTGACAAAAGATACTATTTATAAGGTACGAAGCATTGTACACTAAATATACATACACGCCATACTAGGAAGATGACACTAGAAAAAAAAAAGTTGGCACGTTAGAAAGTTACCTGGAAATTATTACGGTTCAGTGATAGTTGACAGGAAATTTTGAAAGGCTTCTGCATCCTGAATGCTAACAATGGTATCCGGTAGGGCATTCCATTCCTTAGCTGTTCGAATGAAGAAAGATTCGGCAAATGTGGTAGTTTTGGGACGACGGTAATGTACTTGCATAGTCTTGCAACAACGATCAGAGAAATAGGGGCGTTGGGTGACGTAAATGCTGGCTGGGGATGCGTGATAGAATTTGTGGAATAATGTGAGCCTCGCAGTTTTTGGCCTTGACTAAGAGGAATGAATGCGGCACGTTTCTTTAAGTCTGTTGCACTTGTGAACGATGAGTAATCGGAAAATGCGAATCTGGCAGCGCGGTTTTGGATGGCTCCAGTTTTTGGATGAGAAAATGCTGGTGTGGGTCCCAAATTGCTGCTGTATACTCCAATTTGGGGAGTATTATTGTGGTGAAAGCTAATATTTTTAAATGGCTGGGAGCAAACTTCAGGGTTCTTTGGATATAACCTAAAGATCTACTAGCTGTTGAAAGCTAGTCGGTTGTAGAAAACTGTTATGTAGGGTGTAAATGTACACTAACAGATTAGTACGTCCGTGAAAAGACAGTGATCTACATTTAGAATTGTTTAAACTCATCTTGTGGCACCAATTTTGAACGGCTGTTAGGTTTCTTGTGAACCTATTTGATCTTCATGACTAGCGATTGTTGCGTAAATAACGCAATCGTCGGCGAGTAATTTTATGTTGTTAGTAATACAGTGTGGAAGGTCCTTGATGTAAATCAGGAAAAGCAGGGGGTTAAGTACTGTTCCCTGGGGAACACCGGATAGGACGGGAGAGATTTGAGACATGGCTATATTTACGATGACGAACTGTTTTCCTTCAGAGAGAAAGTTATTAATCCAGGACAAGACGAATGGGTCGAGATTAAGCAAGGAAAGTTTGGTCATAAGGCGGTGGTGAGGAACCTTATCAAAAGCCTTTTCAAAGTCAAGAAATATGGCGTCGATTTGAATGTTCTGGTCAAGATTTGTGTGCAAATCATGGATGAAGGCAGCAAGCTGCGTTTCACACGACAGGCCTTTTCGAAAACCATGTTGGGAAGGGTGAATGAAGTTGTATATAGCACCCAATGAAATCTCCATTGACGGCCACTGGTGAATAGCTTTAAGTTATCCAATTCTTGTGGTGTGGATGGAATTAACTCCAAAGTTCCAAAGAACACCGTAAATACGTCGAACAAAGTACTACATCACATCTTCAGGCTGTCACTTATTTCAGGAGAGCTCCCGTCTGATTAGAAGACTGCAAAATTAGTCCCCATACTTAAAAGCGGCGACCAACACTCACCAGATAACTACAGATTGATCTCACTAACATGTATTTGCTGTAAAATGCTCGATCACATCATTGCATTGCACAATTACGATCACCTAGAATTAAATAATTTCCCCCCAATGAATACGGGTTCAGGAGAGGTTTTTCATGTGAGATACAGCTTTTACAATTTACAACAGACTGGCATTTCGATGTGGGCGGTAACTTACAGACTGATAGTATCTTTCTTGATTTTTCGAAGGCATTGGACCGTGCAGCCCGCTGCCACCTGATTTCAATATAAGCTGCTCCTGAATTGGATTCACATGGCTTCGGACTTTTTTTTTCATATTGCCAGCAGTTTACAATAGTCAACAATCTCCAATCTTGCGTATGGACGTTAACTCCGGCGTACTACATAGTAGCGTTCTTGGGCCGCTACTATTCCAAATATATATCAATGACCTCCCTAATAACGTAGGCTCCCGTGTGCGACTGTTCACACATTATAGCATTTTATACCACCCTACATCCAGCCCCGAGGACCATCACATTATACAGAACGACTTTCGGCTTATTTTCGATTGGTGTAAAACTTGGTTGATGACCCTCAATTCGTCTGAATGCAAGGTAATGTATTTTACCCAAAAAAGGGCTCAGATTCTAACTATCACATAAATCTCGACCTGATTTCTCCTGCCACTACATACAAGTGCCTATTACTTCACCTGACGTCAAACCTTTTCTGAAACGTTTACGTCACAATCATACGTACTTATGCTTCAAAGCCACCGGGGTATACTTACGTCGAACCCTGCGGAATTCTTCTTCCAACATTCGCAAGCTAGCTTTTCAGACATTAGTTCACCAGAAGCTTGAATAAGCCTCTCTAGTATGCTCACCCTACCTTAAAAAAACTTAACCAGTTAATTAGAGTCAATATGAAATAAAGCCGCTACGTTGATCTCTCACAACTATACTTACAAATCCAGCATCTCACGAATAGAACAAGATAATTCACTTCACTCAGTGCTGGTCGGGATTTTGCGCTCATATTTGTTTCATAAGTAGCTCATGCTGGTAAAAAAAAAAAATCATCCTTGCGGCTTGAAGTCCCATCCTGCACATTTCGCAGGTTACATATTCACCGCAGTTTCACTCACATGTGCGGAAGCACTCACGCATTCAATTCGTCGGCACTTCCTCGTGTCATTCGAATGGGGAGTGAACTTCCGGATTCCATTGGCTCGCATTACTCTGCATAAACTTGTCGAAACTTACTTCTTCTTTTTCCTTTTTTCCTCGGTTATGTATGTTTTATTAGCTCATAGTTATGAGTTTATTTTTTTCCGCTCATTTCTTGTACTCATGTGTTTTATCACTTTGGATTTCCTGAGTGTTTTGCAAAATTTACAGATCATTATCTCTCTCATCTGGTTTAATAGTATATGCGTTGCACTATTCTTCTGCTACTTTTTTTTTTCATTGTTATCCACTATTTTAACGTGATTGTGAAGCTGTGTGCGTATTTTTGTCCATTTCATCTTGTGTGATAACATGTATTCACT
Source organism: Rhipicephalus annulatus (assembly GCA_013436015.1). Taxonomy (NCBI): domain Eukaryota; kingdom Metazoa; phylum Arthropoda; class Arachnida; order Ixodida; family Ixodidae; genus Rhipicephalus; species Rhipicephalus annulatus. The sequence goes on along the minus strand of WOVY01012324.1, from coordinate 146,815 downwards.
ATGTGTGATGATTTTTTTTTTGTGATGCCCCCCCCCCCTTCCCCCTTACTCAATGCCTCTAACGTGTCTTACAAGGGCTATTTAAACAAACAAACAAACAAACAAACAAACAAACAAACAAACAAACAAACAAACATACAAACCAAGAAATAAATAAATAAATAAATTTAAACAATTTTTCAAATATTTGCTCTTTTTGTGGAGCAGCTTTTATTTTTCTGGCTTCCGCTGCTCCAAATGAATTTGTAGGACTGCACTTTCTCTTAGGCAACACCTACGTGCGATGAGCTGCCGAGTCATTTGACATCAAACTGTTTGTGCTAAATCATATTTATTAGCGTTCAAAGTCCCAGAAGCACGAGGTACCCTGTAGCGGAGACACCTAGAAATTTCGACCACCCGATCGAGGTTATTTAACGTGCACCTACATCTAAGTACACGGGCCTTAAACATTTCGTCTTCATCGAAAATGCGGCCACTATGACCATCTGGTCAGCAGAGAAGCACCTCAACAGTTAGGCAACCATGGCGGATACTATTTGTGCCAGCGGGCTGAGCTAATACTCCGGAATAGGCTACGTGGCGAAAGAAAACGGTTTACGGTCATCCGATAGTGTACCCTGTCCCGCTACACACGAAACTGTACGGAACGTATTCAACAGCCTATACGGTCCTTGTACCCCACAGGTGACCAGGAACATGTTCTGCGCCGGCTACAAGCAGGAGATCGTGGGCGACGCCTGCAAGGGCGACAGTGGCGGCCCCTTCGTGGTGCAGCGACGTAATCGCTGGTACCTCATCGGCATCGTCAGCTGGGGCGTCGGGTGTGGTCGCAAGGACCACTACGGCTACTACGCCAAGGTCAGCAACTACCACAGCTGGATCAAGGAGAAGATTCTCTACTAGATGGACGCGACGATATACTCTCTCCCTCCCTCATTTCGAGGGCATACATCGAACGTGTCCATGGGCTCAGGACTGAGTGCTTCAGCAATTACGAGCAACGCGCGACGTGTGCAACCGATGACGATGATGCTGCTTCTAACCAGAACTGTGCCGTGTTGTGGGGTCATCGGACCAGAGGGTTGACATGTTGGACAACGTCTACCGGGACGATCGTAGTCTTGATCAACACACGTGCGATGTTCCTGTAGAACCGACGGGATTGCTAAGCCCAAGCACTCGTCAAAACAGGCAGGGACTGTTGCGCTCTATATGTTACCACTGGTGAAGATGAACCGCCATTTATGAGAAGGAAGGTTTGAGAGAGAGGTGATTGTTGTGACTATAATGACATACTTGAACAGCTGTATAGAAAAAAAAGATGAGTTGCTTAGTAAATAGTCTGTGATGTATGCTATAATGCGATAGTTAAAATTGTCTGATACGCAGCAGAATTGTTGTTTATGGACAACGATTGCAACGGAAGTGATGGTTAGGAGTTTAGCAGAAATGTGAATATGAAAGATTGTTCAAGACGAGGCATTAAGAGAAAGGGCATCAAGTTTACAAGATCGACGTTTTATTAATTTTTTTCCTGACGAGCAGGCTTAAGAGGCCAATTGTCTTGCTGGTGTTTGAGCATTCTGTGGACATTTTAACTGAACTATGCCCAGCTCAAGCATACGTAATATTATGATTAAACTGTCGCCGTGCTTCTTGACCACAAGAAACTACATCGTTAAAATTACGCCAATGCAAGCAGGGCGTTTTGTGAAGGTTTTGTCGTGCCGTCTGGCCAAGATTTTCGCCACATTGACGTTGGATTCAGTGTTTGAGGATGGTATTCATTGGAATTTGGGCCACACTGAGAAGTTTTTTTATGTTCTTTTTCTTACCTAATCAAAAAAAGGTTGATCTATGCAGCTAAGAACCTTTTTTTCGCGTCAAGAAAACCTTATACATGGACAAACGCAGCGTGAATTAGACGAATGCAGGAGACACAGACGGACACAGATAAGCACACCTTGTGTCTGTCTGTGTCTCTTGTCTTATTCGAAGTAATGACTCCCTCCGACTATAAACCAATGTGCCCGAGTCAAAGTACTATAGGAAAAGTTTGTCGAGTGACAGCAGGACTCGAAAAAGAGTTTTCAATGTAGTAGTGCGGCAGTAGCTGCTCACCGTTCCGCTTTTTATAATTTATTTGATTATGGGTTTTTTCTTATACGTGTCACTGTTACTGTATTCCCTTGTGTATTACAATGTGTGTGTGTGTGCATGCGTGCGTGCGTGCGTGCGCGCGCGTGTGTGTGTGTGTGTGTGTGCGTTCTGATAGTACGCCGATGCTTAGTTTGCGGAAAGTGCTTATAGACGTAATTTTCAAGTATCGCTAGATGATGACTTGAACTCCGACACCATTGTTCGACATGGCATCCGAAACTTGGTTGTGTGCTTGTACATGTGATAATGGAGCAGTCCAGGCTTTACTATCGCTGTTGGAACGATGCGATTACGTGAAGTGAAATCGCCTGTGCTAAGTTAACAGGTGCTTAGCTAGCAGCGTTTGTACAGTCAGCATGATCTTCAAACAGGCTAACATCTTTACATAGCAGCATTGCCAGTGCATTCATGTAACATTGATAGCATGTGTAGCCGTGACGTTCTCCCTTCCTCATAATTTTTTTACAAGTGCAGTCGGCGTTTAAAATAGAGAGACCACTTGATATGATAAAAGCTCGTATTTTCCTGCAATTTATGACCGTTTTCAATTTAACTGCACAGCACATGCTAACACGTTTTATTGCTGGCCAGAAATCCAAAATGCAGAGCTTCTTGCCGTAGCAGTGGAAGTATGAATCTCTTCTTGTGTCACGTGGTTTGTCAACTTTGACGCGGACTGTGCATCCCCCGCACACAAGCGACATGCTCCAGCCAGTGAAGAAAGTACTTATTGCGCGGGCTTGTGGTAGTACTTAAGCGAGCTCTTTTAATGGAAAATGGCTCAGATTCAGCGTAGAACTGCACCATCAATCAAGCCAGTCACAAGCATACTCATATTTAGTAACTTCGTGATGGCATGTTGAGTACATGTGATATCTTCCACTGCGGCCTTTGTCTGCTGCCATTTTGCCAGGATAGCTTTCTCTCTGAATAAAGCCTGGAACAGCCATGAGTTCACATGTTCATGCTGACATTTATATACAGCACAAAACTATTGCTCCTGCCGGGAGTCAGTACTTTTCTACGTGTAGTAACGAATCACTGTACAACAACTTGTCGATCAACAAAGCCAGGGGAAGAAAGTGACGTCATACAACATAGTCGTACATTCAAGCCGACGTAACAAAACAATCGCACTTTCTCTGTTACATTTGTTTCATACATTGCGTGCGGGACCGGTATTACAGAGCGTATATTGTAGTCAGTATTTATATCTGCGCGCGGGACGCCTTCTTGTGGTATTTCAACTTTCTCACTTGTTTTTCTTGACTATCATCATTTTTAACGAAACATATTGTATTCATGTTGTTTCATGTACCAATGGTCACCGAAGTTCCTGTGGCCATGTTGTCATGCCATAGAATAAATGTTTTTTCATTTTATTCTTACTTCTTCGCCGAAAATCATTTTCTGATTCTCAACGACTTGTCCAATACCCGCTGGCTTTGGTGGAGTCTTATCTCGCCAACATTTACAAAAATTGAAGGCTACCCTCGTCCTTAACCAGGGTTACTTGCCATAGGTGAGTAGTAGTGGTACATGCACCTCGACGTCGGAGTGCCCCGGTGAATTCCTCGGATTAACATTGTGTTTCGTTGCACGGCCAATGCAAACTTCAGAGGCACCGTTGAAAGCAACTCGTGGTTGAGGTCTACTCCACCAGGTGCTGCAAGGATACCAGATGCCCACAAAGGAACCTTCTGTCCTTTCGTTGCACTCATTGAAACAATTGTCAGTAATTATTTTGACACTTATTTACCAGTGATTTCAGTAAATTATGTTCCGACATAAGTTTATTTAATACGTCTCTTAAGTTGAACTAGCATAGATTTCATATACCAGTTTTATTTGGTTGTGTAAGACTTTTTCTGTAAACTTTGTGGCAAACTGGGGGGAAGTGCCCTACCGAAAGGGATTGGAAGAGAAATGATTGGAGTGCCACTTTGGCTCACACCACTCATAAAAATCTTGTTCTATCAGATGTGAAATGCGTAACACAGGTACATGTTGAGGGATGTTTCGATAGCCAGCTGTCGAAGATCCACCTATCGAAGCATTGGCCATACTGCTTGAGGTGCTTAGGTGCCTGGGCTACAGGACGTGGCTGAGTCAAAGCCCACCACCGGAATCACGGAGGCAAAAAAAAAGTAGGAGGGAGTGTCAGGTGAGAATGTTAGTGCTCATTCATTAAAAAATCAACGCGATTATAATGGGAAACGAGCAAAAGGCTTCAGCGGAGGGTGGGCTTGTGGACGACCTTTGATATTTTTCTCTTTACTTCGTGACCGACACCCAAAGAAAGCATGGGTATAGATTCATGCTTTGCTACCAAACGCCCGGTTGTCAAAATGTCTGCAATGCCCAAGAGTGTTGCGTAACGTCCATTAACGCCTACTATATTCAGGCATTGTGTCGAACAAAAGGATGCACTGTTTATACAACCTTTACTGCCAGTTGCGTTTAGCTCTGTCGAATGCCGTCTTTGTAATAGGCACACGAAGGTTTTGATTTTTCTGGCTTTCATGAAGTCTAAAGCGGCAGTGTCTGCACAAGGAAACACTGAACAAAAACTACGCAAACAAATGAAATAAAGAAAGAAACACCTCACTTCCTAATTATTCCCACCCTACCCCTCCCAAACGTTACAATTTCTCGCATTTAGAAGGTATCTACAAAAAGTGAAGTACGAAAAGAGACCGGACCGTATAGAGAAAAAGACACGCAAGGAGGCTGGTCTGTTTATTAGTAAAGCGACAACCTCAGACACCTCGTCAAAGCGACAATTACCAGCCGGCATCGGTGGCGTCAAAGTAAGTGACGCAGGAGTCATCGTCGTGTGATGACGTCACCCCGCGACGTCATCGCGTGACATGTTCGCTTACTCAAAAGTGCATCGACCGCAGAGGCTCTGCATAAGTGCGGGAACTGTAGAACGCTTCCCGAGCCTCCATTCATGGAAGCAGTACAAAGCACGCTGGGTGCACAAAACTTCTGGGAGAAGGGTGATGCATCTATAGAACCGTGTGAGAAAAAGATCGCTTACGCCTTCATGTTGTCTCAGGCAAATGCATTAGTGGCCGTCAGACTTTTCTGGTATGCGGTCCAAGTATGTTCCAAATAGATCCTTATACGAACACGTGAAAGCTGCAAATTTTACCATTACCCAATTTTCTCTCAAAATTTGCCATTTTTATCCTGACGACAGTTTTAGTGCCGCGGGTGAAAGGTCGACATTGCCCCTCAGCTCATGACGTCCTCACATCTGACGCCTCTCAGCTTACGACGGCAAAGCAGGCTGGCGCCGTTTAGATAATGACTCGGCATCGCACAGATAAACCCGCAACCTCCCCGTCTCTTTCTTGCACCCCTAATGCGTTCTCCGCACCTCCCCGGAGGAAGTGATGTGTCTAGATGCAGGAAACGACGACAGAGTTGCTGGTTGGTCGACAGAGTCCTGTCTCGCCTGGTGTTTGTCGATATGTGTCGACGCTTTAGACTGCGCTGCACTTGTTCACCAGTCGAGGCGACATCATGAATGTTTGTTGCGTGCGGTAACCTGGCGTTAGAATTGAGGCAACGGACAAACAAGAGTAAATGATCATGCTTCGTTTGAACAGCGACCTCTCGAAGTTGGTTCTCACCAAGAAAGTGAGCTTCAGTGGCCGGCAGTCAATGAATGGCGCACAGGTGACGCGAGGAGGACTTCGCAGGAATTGTAGGAATAAGAAACTTCGTGCAGTGTTGCTCGGAGCGACCATCGTGGTGATGTTGGCGAGCCAAGCTGCGTAAGTACACAACCAATGAGGTGACGTCAAAGAAAGTGTGAAACCCAAACTGCGTAGAACATCGTTGTTCGATGAAATATTCGGCCTCTGTTCGGCTTGAAACCTAGCCGTGTTGCAGAGTTTCGTCGGGCCAGTACAACTATCAGTGCGTGGGGAGTAGGCCGGTACTTTCGTTCTCGCGACATTTTAGTTCTAGGTGCGAAAATGTGCTAATGACTGGTTAACCACACCTAAATGAAACGATAACCCAAAACGTGGGTAAGTGATACAGTAATGGGTGTTCATACCACTAAACCATCAAGCATTTATTTTTTGTAAATTTTTTACGTTTAGTGACACACTTTAATTTTTGTGAACATGGAGGGGCATTTGATACTACGGTCAAAGGAAAATGTACTCAAAAAAAGCAACATAAACCCCCCCAAGAAATGCATTTCAGTAATGTTAAATCATACCTGAAAGGCTCGTTTTCTGAATTTAAGCGAACACGAGGCAGCCACGCTATATGAAACCAGCAGCAACCGACTACTCATTTGAGTCTCTAAGTCACGATAGACCACTGCTGGTCAGTATTTACGGATAAACTCCGTTTAAATGAGCATCCAAGCACAAAACAGTTGCCATAATGATGCAGAAAAAAGAAGTTTGACGCGCAGATGCGGGCGCACGTGAACCGAAACGAACAACGCGAACTCTTTCAGGAAAGTTAGACGACGAACCTGCACATGGTTACGAGAAATCAAAGTTAGTGCGTCCTATAATGCAAGAGCACCTAGCGCAGATGTGCCACAGGAATCGGGCAAACCTCATTACTCCAACGGTATGCTGAAAATAACGGAATCGTCCGACGGCTCAAACGCGTGTTCCACAAAATTTGGTCAGATCCCGCTGTTCACCACTGGTCCACTCAAGATAAAAAGGAAACAAAAAAATTGGCGGCAAGCAGCCATTATTATTTAACGGCAGGAGTAACCAACAATTAAGAAAATCTTATGAACCTTCTACGTTAACTTTGTAGTGAACACCAAGGCCATCCGTTTTAGTTTCGCTAGTTAACCATTTTTACGGAATGGTTGGGCGGGGACTTTTTTTATTGAACATCCTACCGACTTGCTCGAGTCTTCGTCAGCCTAAACGACCTGTAATATTTGAAGTGTAGGGCGCGACAATGCAACGGACAAAGCGGGAAAGTACGCACAGGCGGAGAACCAGTTCCAACAACGTTTAATACGAAATGAGCTCAGTACACATGCACGTATACAGGGCGCACTTTAACAAGCGACAAATTTGCAGTCGAGTTCAAGTAAAATGACTGCGCATTGTAGCAACGCTCACACACATGTTCATTTCGTAATAAACATTGTCGGAAGTTGGCGCTCCGTGCGTGTGTGCTTTCTATTTTGTCTGTTGTCATCGGCGCTTCAAATATGCTGAATTAACACGCCAAGTCTGCCACTCCTTCAACCTGTCATACTTCAAAGATCAGTTATAAACACATCACTGTTCGGGTTGTTGAGGGCATTCACAGGAGCATGCAGCTCACAGAGGATTATACGAGGGAGGCGATGCTTCAGAGCCAGACGGCATTAGCTCCTTATCTAATCTTCACTCGGTAAGTTCCTCCTTGGAGTGTCGCGTTACAGAGATAACCGCGCGATAACCGTACCCTTACGCTGTCAGCAACTAGTATAGGACGGTTCTGTCTGGCCCTGCGGTTGTTCGGTGCAGCACAGACATGCGTGCATGCATCACTCGAACACTGCGAGCTCGGAAGTACTGTATATAGCTCCGACGAGGTGGTCCCGCGTGGTATTAGCTTACAAGTGTTAACGCGGTACATATAAGAAGGAAACCAGGTACACAAAGGAACAATTGGTAGTTTTACGCCTACTTTTTTTGCGTATTTGTCGTGTATTCTTCTTGTATACCCGCGAGCTCACCCATGCACTTTTGCGTGGGCACAACCACTTCCAGGGAAACTCCCCTTGCTCAAGGAGCAGTTCCGAAGGATGATGGTTGGTTTTGTTGGGTGAGATGAGCAATTGGTCCGGCCGCGAAAGATGAATACTCTTGAGGTCAAGAAGGTTTGTCTTCGAAGAGATGCAACAACGGCTCCGAGGAGAGCCCCACCAAATGTGAAACAAACAAACAAACAAACAAACAAACAAACCAACAAACAAACAAACGAAACATTGCCCCGTATCTGCATGTTTCACTGCAAATGTCGTCGAAAGACGATAGTCTTGCGTCTGGAGAGAGTAAATAAAACGTTTATTTGATGTTCTTCACGAGAAAATCGGTAAATTGCATTCCGGAAGAGCTGCGTTAGAGTCTCGATCCATGCAGCGGAGGCAAACGAGCGCATCGAGGCACGTTAGATGCGAGCGCCATCTGGCAGTTATCTTCGAAAACGAAGGAAGGCGTGCGCGCTTGGCTCGGAGGCGTTATGGTGTAAAACGCGAATCGACGGGCAGGTGCTGCCACCGTGTCGTTTTAGCAAAGCGTTGGAAACACTTGCCTTTTTGAGCATGACGTTGCACTGTCATCGCCGCGCGATAAACGCTACGGTCTTTAGAATTACTTATGTGTGCCTTCTCTAGTATAAAGCCACACATTAAAAATATCGACGCGTTGCTATAGTGCCTCAGATATGCGCAATAATTGCTTTTTAATTGGCAATCTGAAACTTGAGCAATATTGGTGGGCGCTGCGGATGAGGTTGGCCGTTTGAAGTACCGTTTGCTGCCATTAGAAAGATTGTTACCGCGGACAAACAGACAAGTGTACAGACATACAGACCAAAATTCTGGCGTCCAAGGTCCCCAAGAAAGACTATCGTCTTTTAAAACAAACTAACGTGTTTGTCTAAGACGGCCCTAAAGCAAAAGCTACTACCTTTTTCTTCTCACCTGCTTGAACCAGTGTGCATGATTGTAAAGATAACTATCGAAAAATGCATTGCAACAGCGCAGCAGACAAAACAAAGAAGTCATTTTATTTCATTACTGAACCTTTAGAATCACAAGAAAATATATAAACTAGCTTGATTTGTTTTGCCAACCAATCAGTTCTGTTGTTTCCGCTGAGAAGTACTTGAAAGCTAGCCAACAAAATGTTTCAGTGGCAATACAGACGGGGGGAGGGGGGGAATTCATGCAAATTGTGAGGAAGCTCACCTAAAGAATCCAATTTTTTGCAGGAACCGAACCGCAATAACGGGACTTGCGGATTCCCCGAATTATCACAAAATCTTAACAGCGTATTTCATCAACCGTGATCCCGTTGGTATAAGTGTCGCGAGTGACTTCGCAGGTGAACTCTACGCAGGTGCCTGCAGTGGTCCATAGACCCCGCAAACCGCTCCGTGCGCATTCCGAGAGGCAGGAGACTGCACATGACAACACCAGAGCCCGGGGTCATGCGCGAATTCAGGGGTGAGTGGCAGTTAGTTGGTCACGTGCATCGCTTCTAAAGTACATCCTATAAGCCTTATTTCTTGACAGCACCAGGACCAGGTTTCCTGCGTCAACATTCAATAAGTTTGCTAATAATTCTCTACGGCATATTTCCTGCACTACGAACCACCACCACCTCATGTTGAAGCATTATGCACCGACAGTGTCCAATAATAAACTAGCATAAAACTCAGGAAGGTAAACCAACTAAAGGTACCCATGTATATTCATTTTTTTGTAATGTTAGAGCTGGTCAGGCCAAATTTTGGAGCCTCGTAGCAGAAGCAAAATTAGGGAAGCCTGGGCGGAGGCGCCCATGTGTGCTTCCCTAAATCACAGTACAAATGTGCTCGAAAATGGGCATCGTCTGCCCCTTTTAAGAAAACCACAGGGGTCACGGAGTTATTACAATTGAAATGTGCGCGAAAAGTTAACAAGGAACACATTTCCGTTTTCTCACGTAGGAATTGTTCATATACCTACACGGGATTATAGTCCTTTTTTATGCAGAAGTCGTCCACCGAATTGCACTTCTTTAGCAGGACCACATTGCACATTGCTAAATGCCTTTAACTGTTTACACGACTAACGTCATTGTACGAGGTAACGTGGTGACCTTTTTTGCAACTTCGATTTGTATTCTCCCCTTGCGTAGACTGTGGAGGCAACCTGACGGCGTTCTCGCAGCCAGCCCAGTTGTACTCGCCCGGTTACCCGAGCACCTACGACTCGGAGCAGGAGTGTCGTTGGGCCATCACCGCGGTTCAAGGAAATGTCACGATCCGATTCCTCCATGTACAGATCGAAGAGTCACCCGACTGCGAGTAAGTCTGCATAAAAAACGAACCCTTGAAACCTGACACGGTAGCGCTTATTATCATTCAAATTCAACGGCAATGTCGTTCTTGTGTAGCGAATTATGTAGTTCTAAATCCTGCCCTAAATACAGCTCCACGCCTGTTAAACTTGACAAAGTGCGTAGCCCGGGTACCCGGAGATTCCCGTTCATAGAGCTGCCACTGCTCGGTTCACCCAACCATCGATGGCTACACCTATATATTTGGTGTTTCCTTCCAATAAAGCTTCAGTTGAAAGTAACGTCTGTCCTGTGTCCTTCGCTTGTCTTAAGTACGTGCCTTTCTTTAGCGCTCACATAATTTATGAATCAGTACCAACTAGCTCGAACCCAGTGTCATCGATGACGTGAGTGATGACGTAAAAGCAAGCGTGTAGGATTTTTCCGGCACTAGTAGAATATAGTTAAAGAGATTCGCAAACTCTGTGTGCGAAATGCATTCTACTTTTTTGTTGTGTTTCACTGACTTCCTGCTGATTACGGCATTTTAGATACGCCTCGCCTACAGCGAGTTACATCAGGTTGTTTTCCGCTTGTGATGTAGCGCCACTGGAAGGAGCAATCACGTGCTTGGCTAGGCGGTGGCGCCCTCTCTAGCTGACCCACAATTTATTGAAGTGTACCGTAGTCCAAAAGGCACTGACCTTGCTTCGAGCAAGCGACCTCGCCGTAGATCTCTCTATTCATGTACTCTCGTGCAAAGTGCTTATTGAAGTTTCTCGATGATACAAGCTTACATACTCGTCTCGTCTAGAGAATCCTTATTTTGGCACGTTACGTAGGCCATTCCAACAAGATTCTCATGGAAACATAGAAAAATATACAGAAAATTATTCGACTCTAAATTGTGCGGATACCGCACAAAAACGTACGAAATAATGGGAATGTATGGAATATTTAGGCATAAATGTGCTGCGCTTTGAAGACTTGCGTGTAGTACACATCCGCTAACGGGACAACTCCTGTACTGTAAACAGTTCATTATATCATACCACAGTACTCTTCAATTATACCTGCTACTACCTCTGTCTCTACGTTTTCTGATTTACACAGTGAAGAGTAGCAAGCTTGAGACAGCCCCCCCCCCCCCTAGCATACCTGTTCTCATTTCTCTTCATTAAATATTATCTTTTTAAATGCGAAGCACTTGCGAACTGCAAGCACTTTGGCGTCCATATCTATCTATTCGCTTACGTCTGGGTGCTCTCTTGATCACCGCCTTAACTTGGCGTGAACCAGAGTTAGTATGGAAGGCTGAGCTGGTTTGACAAATATGACGAGCTAGTCAAAATATGAATAATGTGTTCGTCGTGTACGTCGTCTAACACTTACAGCCAAATAGTGGTCCACACCCACGGGCAGGTATGTGACACTGGTATGCGGGTATGTGCCACAGGTGGTTTAACTCAGTATCTACCCAGTAACGACGACAACATACACGGGAAATTTTAACGCGTGAGCGCCGAGAAAAAGCAGACATCGGCAGCGCTGAACCGACGAATGCAAAAAACAATTGTCAGGATTTCAGCAGGAGTTGAACCCAAGCATTCTACCACAGAGCCACACCAGGCCTCGGAACTATTTTTCAAATGAACCCTAACGTTCGTGAAACATAAATTGTGGTTGCAGTGCTGGCTATCCAGTTCTATAAACATTACATGTGTACTCCTTTGTTGCGGCCATCACGTCGGGCTAACGTCAATTGTGGTTAGTTACCGTGCGTTAAAGTTGGTTTATGTAGCCGTGTGAAGGGCTACCATTCTCGCGAGCACCAGAGCTTCTTATCAGCTTACCGCTTCTGGTGTTGCTAATACGCGTGTTCTCGTTGGTATCATTGCGCAAGTGCAAATAACTGGTTGTATAAGCATCTGCAACTATTCAACACATGTCTACGCGCAACATCCATACATATATTCAGCGTCACTTCATGATGTATCGCTGAATAAAAAATAATTGCAAATCGGTCACTTTACCTCCACATGCTTCGCATAACGCCGATTTCCAAGGTACGTGGGATCCGCCGAATTTTTCTTCCTGCTTACAAACAGGTTCGACAGCGTCGACGTGCTGATTGGTCCGAGCCAAGAGTCCACCGGCAGGTTGTGCGGTTCCATGACGAACTACACCATCGCCACCAACACCTCGTCCGTCACGGTCGTATTCCGGTCGGACGATAACTACGAAGAAAAAGGATTCTCCTTGGAGTTCTACGCAGAAATCCATTCCACTGGTGAGTAATTTTCTCTAATACCACTGATGCAGATTTGTCAACGTGAAAACCAGCAACAACGAAATTTTAGTCTCGATATCATTTTACGGCGAACAGTCATTATACCCTACACAAGGAATCGAAGCAAGCAGCTATCAACTGTGGTAGCGACTCCAGAACCGATCTGGCGATAAGCTGAGACATAGACTAGTACTATTTACCTAAAATGGCACGGAATGAAAGCAGGTTTGCGAGTTAGAAAACTTTTAGAAATAAAAAAAAAACGCTGTTCATTGGAGTAGTGAGGGGGGAGGCTACACACAATGATAATGTATGAAAGCTTAGGAGAAATTACATAATTGCTACTTAACTGAGTAAATAAATTAAGAAAGGGAATTGTGGTGGGAAAGAACAAAGCATTAGTCGTGAGTCAATCTGTGTGCAAATGTAATGGGAGTCACTACCTATGTGAAAATATATGAGCGCACAATGTAGAAGGAAAAGCACTTTACAGGAAAGACGCTTGACGTCAAGTGCTTTTCCGTCTACCTTGTGCGGTCATATATTTCCACATTATGTTGTACTTACTGGCCCAGCATTCCACTTTATTGGAGTGACTCCCTACGCGCTGAACACTGGGTTTAGGAAAATACGCGATCTGAATGTCTATAAGTAGTCCGGGTAGCAACAGAAGTCGCTAAATACCAACAAACATCTAGCAGCTGAAAGTATACAAGAATAAAAAGCGCCATGAACTCTTAGTAAAAGAAGGAGGAAGCGGGTCGGGAGCACACTTCAGCTCGGTACGATATGACCTGAAGGAAGAATGGTGCTTGCCTGGCAACAAATGTGCAGACCATGACAGAGCACACGGGAGCTAATATCATGCTGGCCTATAGCGCAACAGCTGTATGTATACAAACGTTACGCGACAGCCTTATCGTTCCCGATCGATGCAGAGCGTACACATTTGGGCATCCGCTCCGCACGTCCGTTCTACTACCCGACTTCTCTTTAAACTCCTCTTCAATTTTCATTGAACATTCCTTGTGACACTGAGGTGTATGCATGTCTACAGACCCATTCAACGTTTGTAAACACAGGTAAGCAGATTTCGACATTCTGGGTAAAATTATTGCGACGTCCGCACGTAACTTCCGCCATAAGCGCTAAGGGCTGCGATGTGCGCCAACGAACAAAACCAAGTTGTGAGACGCACCCCGCCGCGGTGGTCTAGTGGCTAAGGTATTCGGCTGCTGATCCGCAGGGCGCGGGTTCGAATCCCGGCTGCGGCGGCTGCATTTCCGATGGAGGCGGAAATGTTGTAGGCCCGTGTGCTCAGATTTGGGTGCACGTTAAAGAACCCCAGGTGGTCGAAATTTCCGGAGCCCTCCACTACGGCGTCTCTCATAATCATGTAGTGGTTTTGAGACGTTAAACCCCACATATCAATCAAATCAAGTTGTGAGACGCGACTCACATCCAACCACGACGCAGTTCGTCGGCATGCCGTTTTTTTTTCTCGTTGCTTGACTGAGAACACCACATGCACCATTGAAAACCCAGCAGAAACGGCGGTAGGCAGAGCGTCTTTTGCCTACCAAGACACACCGCATTTTCGTGACGTAAGTGCTGAATAGCGCGAATTGCAGTGTCTAGAAATATATTTCTAGACACTGTGCGCGAATGCTAAAATCCCGGTAGCCATGGCCTACGGCATTGTCACGTGACCTGACACGGAAATGCCCCTTAGAATCTATGGGAAAGTGCGTCAAGAAACGTGGATACGGAGGACTGGACAAGTATAGAGTAACCAAACCTTGCTTTTGAAAATCACGCAGAGTCACTTCACGTGGTCATGGGACGGCCTGCCAAGTCTAAACAACTCCTCTTTCAGGCAAAGAATAAATATTTTTGTACGGCATGCTGCGACATCGATGTGGCTCACAAGCAATCTCACTGGGATGGGATTACTGAGGTGGGCTCAGTATAGCGTCATGCGGATTTGAGGTTTTTACTTTATTTTGTCTGCATCACCTTCTGCCGAATCGAGGGCCGACAGTGATATTCTTCGCTACCAACGATGCCATATGTTAACAAAATTCATTGCTCGGCTACCTGGTTCATCTTAGAAACTGGATAGTACGATTTAGATATAGGACTAAGAAAGAATTTAGTAGCACAGGAGAAGCACCACTGGCAACTAAGTTTAAGAAATGTTATCCGTACATACACAAAACGGCGCCAGCACGCGCAAGCACACTGTACATCACAGTCCCACAACTATAGTTGAAATTGGAAGATGAAGACACAAGCACGTCCAGCCATATATCTAAGAACTGTCTTTTTTTGCTGCGAAGCACAATAAATGCGTCGCTAGAAAAAAATGATTGATTGATTGATTTGTGGGGTTTAACGTCCCAAAACCACCATTTGATTATGAGAGACGCCGTAGTGGAGGGCTCCGGAAATTTTGACCACCTGGGGTTCTTTAACGTGCACCCAAATCTAAGTACACGGGCCTACCACATTTCCGCCTCCATGCTAGAAAAAAAAAATGTCTCTTTGTTTCTAACGGGATAAGCTTCCACGAGTCCTTTGGCAAGCGCATTCCCTTTCTGCCCAGAATTCTAATATTAGTTAGCACTAGCTCACAGGCACCGATACTGCAGTGCAACGGTAAAAGAAAAGTTATTGCTAACAGATCGCTCATGTTACAGTGCTCTTTAGCGCATCAACCAGTGTAACCAGTATAAACCTTCCTCAAGTGAGCGGAATTTCGTACACAATGCCTAGGACACATAAAACGTAGGGCCAGACATGCTCTTTCTCAAACGTTAGTTTTTTAGGTGGTGCCGAAATTTGTGGACATAGCCCAGCCACTTTACACGGAGCGAAAATTTACACGGACACGCGCGCTGGTGTCCTTCTTGTCTCTTTGGCGTCGTTCTGTTCTCGCGCTATAACTATCGTCATGTCATACGTAGCGATTATTTCCAAGTCACGCGATTCTCTCGCAAGTGATGGCACCGAAAGGCTTTTCTGCTGTGCTGTTTTTGACATGGCTACACGTGACGGCCAGTCGTGTTTACCCTTCAGCTATAGAAGGACACCTTTTCTTGACAATGAATGGAAAGCTACGGGGGCGAAGCTACTGCACATGCGTTCCTCCGTGAAGTAGTCCAGTTCGTCTCGCATTTACAATGACGCCTGCGTTCGAATAATACCAGCACACACAATTTACTTCTGCTTAGACAGCCATTTGGGAGAGAAATTCGTCACAAGCTCCTTCAGCGAGTCACCGAAATAGTTGGAGGACGACGAGGCTCACCTAAGGACGAAGAAGACATCTTCACTGTGAGGTACACGTAAATTATGCGACGTTTTCACGTGTTCAAAAGCGCGAAGTGGCACTGCATGAAGTGAAACAAATATGAGTATCTACTTGCTGTGCGCTGTGTCTATTCATTAACAGCGTCCCATATAAATGCTTTTCACGTGGAAAAAAATCGTTCTTGCCGTAAATCACCCTTGACACTGCCCACTCGGGCATGTACATGAGTGACAACGCGTGTCTGTTTTTGCCGTTGAGCTTCCACTTCCCGCACCCTCCACTCCTGGGTAGCAGCCTGTTGTTGCCGTTGTCGTTTTGCCGTTGCTTCGCGAGTTCTCAACTATAAGGTAGCTTGTCTTCTGCGTCGGCGTTACCTTGCACATGGAACTGCGTTCTCCATCGGTAGCACACGTCCAATTTGGCTCCGTAGACTTCCCTTCATTGCCAAGAAAACTTGTCCGCGACTATAGCACCATCTATTTTTTTTCTTGATAGCCATCACTACCCGATTATGTGAATGACAGGTGGTCGACCATCGCGTCCACTGAAATGCAGGTCTCGCCGAAGAATGCGGAAACACGCTGGTGGGAGACGAGGGCAACGTGACGAGCCCGGGATACCCGCTACCGTACCCGCATAAAAGCAGCTGCTGGACGCTAATTAACGTCGAGCCTGGCCGCGTCATCAGCATGCGATTCAAGGACTTGATGCTGGAGACGGACGAACTGTGCACCTTCGACTACGCCGAGATCTTCGACGGCCCATCCGAAGGTGCGTGCGGAATCCATCGTTCAGCGGAAGTCATAGAGTTAGTAGATAGCTATCCCTGCGACACTGTTGTACGTAACTAAAAGACTAAGTTTGGCTACTTGGTTGCTGGCTACGGGGAACATGGCTTCATAATTAATTTTAATGTGCGAAAACAAAACGCAATCCCGATAGAGGACAAGGGACAGAGCACAGCACATAAACTCTCTCAATAAAAAGATATTTCAAGAACAAGGCTTCGTCAGCGCGCATTGGGAGGTGACAGAGGAAAGCCTACAGAGGCAAAACGACAAGGTTCAACCGTTCAACTCGGTAGAACTTCGGCGTTGGTCCTCTGTGTCTCTTCCTGTGGTCTGTCGCCATAGCCGCAGATAGTGCTATCTTGTGAATAGCCATTATGAATAGCCATGAAGCATCACTGCAACCGACATAGTGCTCCATTTCGCACTAAGGCAGCACCAAAAGAGCATGGTTATCATTACCCAAAAACGTGTTTTATTATCCCTCTGTGAGTCACTGAATGATTAGCCACATGTTTTTATTTTCGATCATGTTAACCGAATATCATGAATTCTTATTATGTACTCCCCCCGCCACGTCCAAGTGTTGTTTTTATTGAGAATACGTAAAACGTGATCGGTTACAACTTCAGCTACGTCTTCTTTGCCCTCTCTCGTTTATTTGAAGACTCTCCATCATTCGGACGGTTCTGCATGGAATCCCAGCAACGAACTCTTAGGTCTTCAACCAGCAGCGTCCTGGTCCACTTCAAGTCCGATGACTTGACCAACAGTCGGGGATTCCTCCTCGAGTACAAGAGCGACAGCGCAGGCGCCAAGGTCAGCCACGAAGGAGGTAAACTACCAGCGGCAATGAAGTAGGTCCGCCGTTGTGTGAGCGGGAGTAAGCTCATTTCTCTATTTGTTTGGAACTTGTCGAGGGAGCGTTGTCAAGCGTGCTGTGTTATTTTTGACCATGTTTATCGTAATGCGGTCATTGGCCGTTAACAAGTGATCCAGTCCTACCAACTTGCCCAAGTTTCCACGCTTCATAGCCCTTGCAAGGGCACAAAATTTGGCGCTTTGGTTCATTAGAGTAATAGAGTGTTTTGTACAGGCTGTATGGTGACATCGGGATTCGACAACGGCACCATTTCGTCGCCCGGCTACCCGAACAAGTACCCAGCCTCGGCAGATTGCCTGATCGACCTGGAGGCCCCGAAAGAGGCCAAGGTGGCACTGCGGTTCGTTGAATTCTCGCTTGAACCGGACGCCGAATGCAACTTCGATTTCGTCGAAATTTGGAACAGACAACAGGAAGGTACATGCATAACGGTGAACTTTTTAGGTTATGTTCTGAGATGCTTGCTTTAGAGAAGTGATTCATCAGCAGTTTCCCAACACGTAGAAGAAAAAACTGCAGCATATCCTCGGAGTGAACGAGGATGAGTGGGGTGAAGCGTCCGTCCGTCTGTCTGTCCTTCTGTGTATCCGTGCGCTCGTCCGTCTATTTGTTGATGCGCTCACCCGTGCCCCCATTCGTCCGTCCGTACATCCACCCGTCCATCCGTGCGTCCGTCCATGCTTTCATCCATCTGTCCATCCACGTGTCCATTGATCCATCCGCCCATCTGTCTCTTTCTTTGTCTATCTGTCTGTCTGTTTATTTGATACTGCCAGTTACGCCTCATGCAGGGCAAGGTTAGAATAACAGCAGCTTCGCCCCTAAAACGTAATCATCATCATCATAGTCATCATCATCATCATCAACAACAAGCTGCGAACACCCACCTGCTCTCCCACACTTGTCCGATTAAACCAGTATTTTGCTTGCTGCGGCCACACTATGTGCTCAAACATTTCTTATCTTTGTCTGTCCAATAACTTTTCTGCAACTCCCTGACGCACTTCTCTCAGAATCCAATCTGCCACTCTTAAAGGGACCCTGCGACGCTTTTACAACTGTTTTCCGCAGCCCTGCAGCTCATGTAGCGCCGAATGCGGGGATGAATACACGAGCAAGAAGAATTATTTATATCGGTACACGGTAACGAAAGTTATCAGTCTTGAAACGTCAAAACCCCATCATACGACGAGAAAAAAAGACGTTCCATTTCTAGTTTTACTCTTAACTGACATCAAATGCCATTTAAAATCACGGCGTACCTCGCACATAGACGTACCAGACGACTGCATTCGATGTGGCTAGGTGTGGCCATTGTGCAGCGGCCCTAGCGTCCTTTTGTAATTGGTTTCGCATTTTATTATTTAAAAAGAGAAATCGTTTGGCATCTGAGGAAGTATAGAGAGTGCTTTTATAAATTATAGCGCACAGTTGTGTGGCTTATTCGGGAACATATTAATGTTACACGCTACTTGTGGCGTAGGGCCAATCAAAACACGTGGCGTATGTCGTCACTACCATGCATGTGGTGATGCGTCACTTCCGATCACAAAAATAGCCGCTGTGTTTTGCCCTAGTCCGAAAAGTGTGATTTCTCGTATACATAAAAAAGTCCCAGCATAACCACGAAGTGAATGATTATGAGTGGGGCGAAGCGTTCATCAGTCCATCCGTGCTTCATTTCATCTGTCCATGCGACCATCCGTGCGTCCGGCAGTCAGTGCCTCCGTCCGTCCTCACCGACATCACTCACCTTTCTTGCTCACTTCAATCCACTTATTCACTTCACTTACTAGCTCACTTCCCTGACAACACTCACTCACCTTACTCACTTCACTCACATCCCTCACTCGCTTCCCTGACTGACTCACTCAGTTCAGTTATTCACTCACTTCCGTCGCTTCTGCCATTCACGTCAGTCACTTACTCACTCATTTCACTCACTCGCTTCACTCCCCTGAATAAATTCAGTCACTCGCTCACATCCGTCACTCACTCCACTTGCTCACTCACTTGAGTCCCTTCAATCACTTGCTTCGCTCACTGACTTCACTTCCGCCACTCACTTCACTCACTCGCTTCTCTCACTTCACTTCACTCATTCACTGCGTTGTCATGCATTCACCTAAGACGACTCGAAAGTGATAGCCATCTTCTCAGTCTACATATTTATCCTGCATCCTTCACTTTCAGAAAGCTTTCTGCACCTAACTAGATTCTGCACTGGGCGATTTTACTGCTGTTAGGTATGGCACCATTCTTTTGTCACCTTGGCCCTACAGGCTGGCGATCTCTGGGGCGACTCTGCGGAGACAAAGGGGAGAACGTGGAGCTGATGTCCTCCGAGAACCGCATACGACTCAAGTTTCACAGCGACAACTCTACAGAGTCGCGAGGCTTCGTGGCCAACTTCAAGCTCATCTTCCCGCAGGGTAAGTTCGTGGTTAGTGACAAATCATGGTAATCACCATCATAATTATCGTCAGCCTCACTGCGTCCACTGCATGGCAAAGAAACCTTACATGTTCTGCCAATCAACCCGGTCCTGTGCTTGCTGTGGCCACGTCATACCCACAAGCTACTTAAAGTGACACAAAAGGCAACTAATAAGTCGACGTTGATTGTTGAAATGGCGGTCCAGACACCTCGTAGTGTCACTTTTGTGCCAAGGAAATGCTTATTTAGAAATAAAATCACGTTTTAGTAATCCGCATCTGGTTAGCGCACTTAGAATTATCCACCTCAAGCTGACCGTCTCACGTCACTGTTGCCGTGCACAACGTTGCCCGGCTTTACTGCGCGGCCGCGGACGTGGCAGCAGAACGAGCCCCGCCGCGGTGGTCTAGCGGCTAAGGTACTCGGCTGCTGACCCGCAGGTCGTGGGTTCATATCCCGGCTGCAGCGGCTGCATTTCCGATGGAGGCGGAAATGCTGCAGGCCCGTGTGCTGAGATTTGGGAGCACGTTAAAGAACCCCAGGTGGTCGAAATTTCCGGAGCCCTCCACTACGGCGTCTCTCATAATCATATGGTGGTTTCGGAACGTTAAACCCCACAAATAAATCAATCAATCAGCAGAACGAAAGCAGGGGGAGCCACCGCAGTAACAACGGCCATTGAAAGATTTTCTTCTATTGCCTCCGAGTTGGCAGACGTGCTTGGTTCAACGGGGCCCCGCTAGATGACACGACCTGTTCAGTCTAACGAGGCGAAAATTGAACATTTGAACCATTCGCGCCATTCCCCATAGTTAACGTCCGGTGGTTTTTTTTTTTTCCATGAATCAATCAGAAACGAACAAATAGCATTTTATTACGTATTTTGATGCACGAAAGGTTCTTTATTTAGCGCAGCTAGTTCGATTACTAGTGATTAATTGTATGCTGTAACTCTGACGTCATTGGGATCATTTTGCGAAGCTCCTACTCCGGCCCATGTGTCCTTATCCATTTACCTCAAAGGGGCTTCGAAACGCCCTTTTTAAGTAAGCATAGAATGGATTCACTAAACTAGCTTATCGCCTTACGAATTCAGTCAGCCACTGAGTCAATAACTTTGTTAAACGGTCCCAAGGAACTCACAAATTCAACGCCGCAAAAATTTTAAGAGTCCGTCCAGTACGAGCGGTGTTGAAAACTTTATCGCACGCTGCAATCGCATTTACTCTTATCTCGTCCCGACAAAAGCGCTGGAAGCTCAGCAGGGATGGATGGCAGGGGCAAAGAAAATACATGGTATAACTATCAGTTAAAGCGCACGAAAACAGACATGAAGAGAGGACAAGTGCTTGTCCGATCAGTGCGCTTCCACTCGAGGAGGTGCTGACACCTCTTGTAAAGTTGTTTGCGCCGCGCGGCGCACGTGTCCCGCGCAGAAGCCATATTTCGGGGTCACAACTATTGAGCGGTAGGTGGCGTAGTGTTCGCGAGCGTGCATCACCACTGTCATCATCATGGTTGTTATATCGGTAGCACCTGGTGGTGACTCCTGGCGGCAAGCCTTGGTGGCGGCAGAGAGAGTTGAGCGAGTCTTTTGAACGGGTGGTGGTTGCCGCGAATGGTTGTCTCTAGCGGGTGTCACCGGTGCATGGCACCGCGGGATGCGCATCGGGGGCTACCGTGGTAAGTCAAGCGTTGGTGCTGTCACCTTGGTTAGCTATGTTGTTGAGTGTTGCGTAATTATGTGTAAGGTTGTCTTAGCGTGTTGACCATGACTGATGTATAATTATTCGGCTGACGATATCGTCTTTCTAAAAGTAGCTAAATAAATGTGTCTGTTGTTTTGGGTCGTCCGACCGTGTCTGCTGTGTCCGTTCACTCCAAGAGCGGAGTGCCCTCCCCACAACGAGAGAGAGAGAGAGAGAACTCTTTATTGAAATGGAGAGAATTTAGCCTGCATATACCCCACAACGAGACACCACACATTCTTGCACCATCCTGCACTGTTTGCTCCCACGTGAGTGATGTAGCAACCAGTCCACTCGGGTGAGCTCCCCCAATGTCATTTACGTTTAATACGTGTCTTTTCCTCCTTCCTCAGCTTTCACCTCTCTCTTGCACGCAGACAGACCGGAAGTGGAGGATGGTAACAACACCATCATGCGCAACAGGACGCTGGTTCCGGCTCCTAAGCTGATGTATGAGATTCCCAGTGACATAACGGTTGCCGAAGACGACGAAGCGTTTCTAAACTGCATACCGAAGGTGCCTGCATCCAGCGTGGCGTGGTACGAAGTTGGTTTTTCTGAGTGACGCCCCGTGTGATCAAGTGAAACGCTGAAGTCTAGCGCAAAATACTTTCAAGCACATTAATACACACACACACGCACATCCATAAAATGAAAATATATGCCCAATATCATTACTGTACACTGGGCATGTCTTACGTAAATTAAGTTGTACAAGTATATCTAGCGCTATCCAGTGCTTTCTTGTTTTTTATACGTTTCAAAACTTGCAGTGCGCTTCGAGCTGATGGGGCTGTCCATTCGGTGAGGGGTGTGCGCGTACTGCCAATCAATGACCTCAACACAGCGAATACACTTAAGTACTCGTCGCAGAGATCCTTAGTCGAATGTTGTGCCGTCTCTGAGGACGTGCAGCAGCAGGCCTTCGTCGGTGACGAGAACGTAGCTTTCGCTTCATGACAATCTCAGCGACTTCTTTGTGTATATAGTCATCTCTTACCATCTGTTTTATTACGCTCCAGTCTTTCTTCACTGCCGGATAGTCCCTTAACGAAGCTTCATGCGATCTGTGGCAGTTTGGACATTTCAGGATTCTGCAGTATTCTGCACTGTGGGGCTCCACACATTGGGGGCAAACCACTGCGTTCGTGCAAACTCCGCTCACGCGACCAATTTTCTGACTCTTGTGACATTGTAGTGGTTTCAGTGTAAATGGACAAACCACGTGTCGGACTTCACGTGGAATGACAAAGTGTCGCCATTCCTCTAAAGGGACAATAAAGGCAAATGTTAAGTCGATGTTGATTGCCGAAATAACGGTTTAAAAACCTCTCAATGCTACCTTTGCGCCAAGGAAGTGCTTATTTTGAAATAAAATTTCATTTTAGTTGCCCGCATTGCGTTAAAGCACTCTAAACGCTCCGCCTGAAAGTGGTCTGTTTCACGTCACTGTGGCCATGCACAATGTTGCCTAGATTTACTGCGAGGACGCAGACACTGGCAGCAGCAAAGCGAAAGTAGCAGGAGCCACAGCAGCAACAACGGCCATTGAACAATATTCTGCCACGGCCTCTGAGATTGCGGGCGTGCTTGGTTCAACTGGGGCCCGCTAGATGGCATCACCTGTCCAACTTAACCAAGCGAAAATGGAACTTTCGAACCACTCGCGCCATTCTCCATAGTAACTCCCGATGATTCTTTCTTCTGTATATCAAGCAGTAACAGACAAGCAGCATTTTATTATGTCACTTGCTGCGCGGAAAGTTGTTTATAGAAGCTAGTTTGATAACTAGTGATCAATTGTAGTCGGGCGCTTTCACGTAATCGGGATCATTTCCAAAATATGGCACTCATGAAGCCTGCCGTGTGGTACGTTTAGCTTAATTTCTCGGTATGTAGGACACTGCTGTTGATAATATTACCGTGTGAGACGTTTTCATACATTATGCTTTCCCTCTTGCATAAATTGTTGTTTGCCTTTTGTGTCCTTTAACAGCACGGTTTGAAGTGAACTTCATCCAAAACAGCCGAAGTCGATCCCATCTGTGAATGCTCGCAGTTCTACGACCTTCTGGACATGCACTGCTGTGCATGCTACTGTATAGTTTTTACTATCTTTGCTTCTCTCCTTATTTATTCTTTTCCTCCCATTTCCCCCTTCCACGTGTAGAGCAACCCGCTTAGCCTCCCTGCCTTTCCTTTTCTGTTTTGTCTCTCTCTACGTTTCAATACCGGTTTATTCCTACGGCTTTCACTTTATAAATTTAGGTGTTGTTTTTCTGTGCATTTATTTCATGTCAGCTAACCGCCTTATTATCGTTACATTTACATGCTGACATTGCTGTTTGTTATAATAACTGTCATCGTAACAGGAAGTACTATTCCGTTTCTAACTACGCGACATGAAATCTACATATCATTACATGAGCTGTACATATAAACGAAATCAGCATGCTTAAATACTGAAACAGGGCACCATTTATTACGTACATTCGACTTAGTTATTAGACAAAGTATTCATTAAGTTGAACAAACTGATTCTGATTTAACTGCCAACTGCTCTGAACGGTTTGATTGATTGATATGTGTGGTTTAACGTCCCAAAACCATCATATGATTATGAGAGACGCCGTAGTTGAGGGCTCCGGAAATTTCGACCACCTGTGGTTCTTTAACGTGCACCCAAATCTGAGCCACGGGCCTACAGCATTTCCGCCTCCATCGGAAATGCAGCCGCCGCAGCCGGGATGCGAACCCGCGACCTGCGGGTCAGCAGCCGAGTACCTTAGCCACTAGACCACCACGGCAGGGCCTGCTCAGAACGGTGGACTCGAAGTATCTCCATTAGATGCACTTCAAGGGAAATTACATTTAAATGTTGTTTTTCTGTGCAGTTATTTAAAAGTCGGCTAACCGACTTTATTATCGTCAAATTTCCACGCTGACATTACTGTTATAATAACTGTCATCGTAACAGGAAGCACTATTTCTAAAAATATTTCCAAAAATAGAATGTTAGTTGCAGGTGCCTCCTTATCCACTCCAGTCGAATCGGTGATTTTTCTCCGTGCGTGGTCCCGTGCAGGTTCAAAGACGGGATGATAATAAATGGCACCGAGCCCCTGCCCGATTTGTACGTGATTCCACCGAGCACTCTGTGGATACGTCGGATGCACACAAACCTGACTGGCAGCTACACCTGCCGCGTCATTGCGAATTACCTGAAGGCCGAGTCTACGAGCGTAGTCGTCATGCAGGGAACGAAGGCGAGCGACAACTGTGGCATACGTAAGCAGATGGTGATTTTGGTACTATGAATGAAAGCGCAGACCAACAAAAAAAAGAACTATGAATTTATGTTGAACTAGCACCAAAAAGGAACGATTTCGAGAGATACAAGATAAGGAAGTGCTAAATCAACCACAGTTCTTGTTCTTTTCATTCGAGTACAAAGTGTCAATCGCAGACGTGTATTAGCACTGTAAAAAAAACTTGTTGTTGGGCCAGTTGGTACATTTCTGAAAGTTAATTCGAGCGGGAACACACGACACGATCACTCACACACGTACACACCCACACACCAAACAGATCGCTGTGTGTGTCTGATGCCTGGGTGTGTGCGTGTGTGAGTTATCGTGTCGTGTGTTCCCGCTCGAATTAACTTTTAGAAGTGTATTAGCGCGACAAGTATAAGAGAAAAAAAAACCGTGACACGGACGAAAAGGTTGATAGACGCGTACCTGCCTCTTCGTCTGTTCTATGGTTACTTTTAATAAACGTGTCGCGGTAATACATGTTGCAGTCATGAAACGCCAACTTGCTCGAACAGCAACAATGGCTGTGCCTCAGTGAAAGTTCTTCTCTCGGCTTATTAGTCTACACGACCTTGTCTCTTCTGAAAAGTACCTAGGCGATCGATGTAATGATTAATTGATTTGTGGGGTTTAACGTCCCAAAACCACCATTTGATTATGAGAGACGCCGTAGTGGAGGGCTCCGTAAATTTTGACCACCTGGGGTTCTTTAACGTGCACCCAAATCTGAGTACACGGGCCTACAACATTTCCGCCTCCATTGGAAATGCAGCCGCCGCAGCCGGGAATCGAACCCGCAACCTGCCGGTCAGCAGCCGAGTACCTTAACCACTAGACCACCGCGGCGGGGCTAGGCGATCGATGTAGTCGCAGTTCTAGTAGTACTTAATAGTATTGGTAGCAGAGCTATTATTATTTGCAGCTAGTAGTAGTAGTACTAGTACGACTACTACTACTACTACTACTACTACTACTACTACTACTACTACTACTACTACTACTACTACTAGTAGTAGTGATCATTAGCGGGCGACGGGGAGCCGACTGAGATCCACCACAGCGCTAGCCATGGTGTTCCACTAAAGCATGTCCCACGAACAATTGCTGAAGGAGCACTGTAGAGTTGTTATTTGACCAATCAACCATCATTTCATTCCGCTACCACACGCGTACCTTCCAGAATTCCGCAAGAGTCCCAAAGACCGGGAGCTTCCCCAGGGTGAGACGATGGTAATGCAGTGCGCCGCCCAGGTGTCGCTGCAGCCAACGTCGGTCGTCACGATAGCATGGCTACGCAATGGCCTGCCATTTCCGACCAGCAGCCGGTACCGGGATCAGGGCAACGGGCTGGCTTACGTCAACGATGCCACGCCCAAGGACACCGCCGTCTACACCTGCGTAGCCACTGACCGCCACAGCAGGTGCAGCGTCAAGAGATCCGCTCTGTACCGGGTTCTCCCCAGGATCAGCGTCGATGAAAGTGAGTTCTTCAACGATTGAAGCTACGGGACAAATATGGGTTTGAAGTAACGGGTTCTCCTACAGTGAATACCAACGGACAATCTGGTGTCATTTCTTGTTGGACGATTTCACGTGGCTTGTTGGGTGTCCACTGAAAAACTCTTTGCGCCGTTGCTTATCAGCCGCGACAACCGACGGAGGCAGTCCGCGCACCTGCTGCGCCGATATCACACAGATACGGCCTGATGTGCGAGCCTATTGATAAGAGTGACGAAAGGCTCGCGCTTCTACAGGGGGTGCCACAGCCAGCTTTGCACTTAAGTTCTGGCGGCGCAGTTTAGACATTCTTGCATGTTCTGTGACTGACTCTGCTGACAGGGTGGAGTCTACTTTGTCCACGCCAAGGAAAGATCTAGCGTGCGATGCAACTCCGGGGGCTGTATACGAAGGGCGCTGTTTCTTTTCAGTTTGTGGTAATCCTGTTGTCAGCCGCGCCAACACAACGAGGCCACCCGCGCAGCAGGGCAAGATTGTGGGCGGAGAAGACACGGTGAAGGGCGCCCATCCGTGGCAGGTGAGAGGGATGATGTTCTGTCAGTCATCAGCAGGTTAACTATCGGGAGTGCGGTGGTCTATAGTGCCTTAGGGACTCGGCTGCTGACCCACGGGTCACGGGATCGAATCCCGGCTGTGGCGGCTGCATTTCTGATGGAGGCGGAAATGTTGTAGGCCCGTGTGCTCAGATTTGGGTGCACGTTAAAGAACCCCAGGTGGTCAAAATTTCGAGAGCCTTCCACTACGGCGTCTCTCATATTCATATGGAAGTTTTGGGATGCTAAACCCCGCATATCAATCAATAATTTATCAGAAGCGATACGGGTGTCTTCGTTGTTTAGAGATTCGCAATGCTCACTGATTTGAAAAAAAAATCACATATTTAGGTATGAGCAGTAAGCATTAGGCTTGCTGCTCCCAGTCGGCAGTGACAGCAAAGTAAACGGATACACCAGGGGTCACGGATAATTTATTCACAGCGGCTTGCGCAGTAAATAAGCACGTAATAAGACGACAGGCGCGGAATGAGACACGACGAGCCAGACACATCGTCAGTATTTGGAACAGCCTTTTCAGTTTTTAAAGGACCCATATACCACCCAGGGGTCGAGATTTAGTTGTGGCGTGGCTGATTGTGGAAGAGCCTAGACCGAACACGTAGCCGCGAGAATTTTTCTAAATGGTGCTGTAATCGCGGAGTTACTCGAGTTACACGCGTTCGATGATCGAAACGCAGCAATCGCTCGTTTCTCTCTTCCCTTCACTAGTTCTCTACGTCGGCTGGTCTCCTCTCCCAACGCCACATTAGGGAGTTTTAGTGCTGGGTACGCATAGGGCGATGCGGGCTTGAGAGCGCGCGGCGTTGCGTGCCCAACCCATACCCAACCAGAAATCGTGAGCGTTGCTCCCCTACTCGAGTGGCGTATACACAATGGCCGACGCGCCCTTCGAAACAGCGACCACATCCGGTTGCCGCGACTCTCTGGCTGTGTTCCCATTCTTAGACAGCACGTAGACAGTCTATGCAGACTGCTTAGAAGACAGCGCGGTGCCCATGCTGTCCGACAATCGGAACACTTCTGGACGGCATTTACGCGACAGTGCGCCACCTCACGTCGAGAAGAAAAAGCTGAAATAAACAAATGTAACAGCTGTATTTTCTGGCTTAATATGTGTTAAAATCTCAAAAAAAAAATCGTCACTCACACTGAGCCTCTGGAGAAGCGTCTGCAAGTGTGCAGACGACCATTCCGGCAAGATTCGGCCTATGTGAGCGATTCTCTGAGTCGACATCATGTTTAGACAGCAAAGACTCGTGGCATTATTGTGCGCTTCATGAATCAGGAAACAAGGGACAACTGGCTCTCAAAGCGACGACAGCTAAAAAGCGAAAACAGTAACACATACATATGTGAGAACATGACTCGACAGGCGTGAAAACTGCCCAATATGACCAAAGAATGGGCTAGGAAAACGGGTTTTGCATTCGTGTGGCATGCCAACGGTAAGGTGCTAGTGAGGCGAGCGAATGCCGAAAGAGCAGTGGTCATTCGGGGAAGCGAGGACATGATACGTTTATCATGAAGAGTGGTAACAGCTGTATATTTCTCGGGTGATCCAGTCCCAAGATGTCGTACTCACCATCCGAATTCCTACGCGATCTTCCAACCTTAAGAAGCGGCTCTGCGCTCTCAGTTTTTCATTTAAATGCCAGAAGTTTAAGAAACAATTTTGATGAGATAAGCATGTTTTTGTCGGAAACTAATTATCCATTTGATATAATTTGCTTTACTGAGACATGGTTGTCATCAGATGATGATTGTATTTTGATTGATGGTTATGAGTGCATTTCTGCATATCGATTACGAAAGCGTGGTGGTGGTGTCTGTGTGTATGTCCGTGCAAACCTCCCATATAGAATTGTTGCCGAGTTTAAGGTCGTAGGTGAGAGCTATGAGTGTATAATGTTAGAATGTTCTGTGTTATTTTCTGTGATTTATCGCCCTCCTACTGGTTCAATAGAAAGCTTTTTGAATTTCATTGAGAAATCACTGGAGAGATCTCTAGATTCTCGCTTACAGGCTGTCTTGGTAGGTGACTTCAACATCAATGTGTCACTAGATAAACCCAGCTACGTACGCCTAAATGAACCAATCGAAGCATATGGTTGTATGAATGTAATTAGCACCCCAACAAGAATAACCGCCACATCGGAAACAACGTTAGACCTATGTATTACAAATTTCGATACTACTGATGTCAAAGCAGGCGCAATTACTACCGATATTAGCGACCATTTTCCAACATACTGCTTCCTACCAGGCAATCGTGTAATCAAAAGTAAGGATGAAATGCTCTTTAGGAGTTATTCTAGCCGCAATACTAAACTTTTTGAGAACCTTATCTCTGGAATTGACAGGAGCACGGTTATAGAAGAAAGAGATCCTAATAAATCAAACAATATCTTTTTAAAACACTTGACATCTTTATGTGACACGTGCTTCCCTCATAAGCCATACAAAAAACACAGAAAATGCAGAAAACCATGGGTGACAGTGGAACTATACAACAGAATTAAAGTCAAAAACAACCTTTTTCAAGTTTTCCTATCTCCCAGAGACGAAAACGATTTACGTAATTTCAAAAAATTTCGTAATACACTGAACAAAGATTTGAAGAAAGCCAAGACGGAATACTACATTAGTAAATTTACCACTCATTCAGAAGACGCGCGCCTGCTGTGGGACACAATAAATCAGCTCATTAACAAAAAGGAGATATCCAGACGAATAAAATTTGGAAAATTGGGCATGAGTAAATTTGGAATCACTGACACCTTTAACAAATACTTTTTAACAGTTGGTTAGTCTATCACAGAGAGCACGGAAACGTGTTGCGAGAACTATATAGCCTCAAATTACCCGTCTAGTGTATTCCTGTTTTCCTACTGATCTACAAGAAGTGATAAAGCTAATCACGTCATTAAAGGATAACTGTGTTTGCGGCCCAGATGACATTAAGCCAAAGCCTTTAAAGGCTATAAGTCACATTTTCGCTACACCACTAACGCGCATATATAACTTGATGTTATCTTCCGGTGTTTTTCCCGATCAAATGAAACTTGCGAAAGTAACTGCCATCCATAAAGGTGGGTCATTTGATGAGGTTAACAGTTACACACCTATATCTGTACTCTCTGTGTTCGCGAAAATGGCTGAACGAGTTATATATAAGAGGATTACGGGCTTTCTAAACGCAAACAATATAATAGCAAAAGACCAGTATGGATTTTGCAAAAACAAGTCTGCTGAGTCGGCTCTACTCAGCATCAAAGAATACATTCTAGACAACATTGAAAACAAAATCTTTAAACTAGGAATATTTCTGGATTTTAGAAAGGCATTCGACAGTATACAACACGATCTACATTTACGAAAACTACCGTATTATGGCATTCGGGGTACCACAGCCCAATTAATACAAAGTTATCTCTTATCTAGAAAACAATATACCGTTGTAAATAATACACACTCTCAAGTTGAACACATTAAGTATGGTGTCCCCCAGGGATCGATTCTTGGCCCAATCCTATTCCCGCTGTTCATTAATGATATCGTAAATATCGATGGACACAAGAAAATAATATTGTATGTTGATGACACAAACGTTTTTTTTCGCAGGTTCAAACCTATGTGAACTATATAAAGAAGCTAACGTTCGCATGGAGAAACTAAATTCACGGTTAAATGCAAATAAACTTCAATTGAATATAGCTAAAACAAAGTACATGTTTTTCAAGCCTAAAGGAGTAGCTCACATACCATGCACTCCAATTTACTTCCAGAGCACCGAGATTCAGCGCACAACAACAATAAAATTTCTAGGAGTTCTATTCCAAGAACAACTTTCTTGGTCTCCTCACATTGACGCGATAAGAAAAGATCTTTCCAGGAGAAGTGGCATTTTAAATAGACTGAGATACTACGTCCCATCAAATTAATGTCAAGCTGCAAATTTACTACGCACTAGTGCATTCACGACTAGCATACTGCTCCTTGGTGTAGCTAACAACGACCACTACAAACCTTAATTCTCTGTTGATGTTACAAAAGCGTGCTATACGTGCTATATCTAACACTCCCCTTAACGAAAGTGCTCGACCATATTTTAAAATGTACAAAGTATTACCTATAAAACTGTTATACAGACATAAGTTATGTCTAGAGATATTACACCAGTATAAACTAAATACATCACTATTCTTGGACACATATTATGTGAAACAAACACCATACGAGCTGAGAAAGAGCCTAGTATACAAATATAGATCACGCACGAACTACGGTGACCAACGATTAGCGTCACAAATTCCAAACATTCTGAACAATCATCCAACTATAAGTTACATTTACTGGAAGACGGAATTTCAGCTAGATAATTTAAAAAAAATAAGGAAAGAGTTCCTAGTGGATGAAAGCGATGCTTTTCTTGATTGCTGAAATTTGTAGTTAATGATGTTTTTGTATTCGTTGCACCTTGTTCGTTATTGTTCCTTTGCCTGTTGTTTATTATACTCTAATTTGTGTTGTAGAGCTACTCGATTTCCTGGTCAAGATGTCTCTTGTTAATTTATTTGATAGAAAACATGCATTTGTTTGTATTTGCCACCACTCGAATAAGGACTGTTTATATTCCTATTCTTTTATTCACACTTTTTATTCACAATTTTTTTCACACAGTGCCTATTCGATTATGGTACACGTGTAAGATAACACGTGATGTAATTTTCTGCGTACTGTACTTGCGGTATGTTTCTGCTTTGCTGCCAGGGTGGCACGACCAAGTCAGGCATTTGCTTAGCCTTTAGTCGTGTCCCCCAAGGCAATCTTGTTCAATTTTGCCTTGAATAAAAAAAAGCAAACCAAAGTAGCCTGCATCGTATTTTTTGCGATGCGGTCTTCTCGGAGCTGTCTACTTTGCCGGCTATGTGAGAATTGGAATGGGACTTGAGATGGCCGCCGTCTATTCAGCTGTCTATTTAGCCGTCTACAGGGAGTATTGGAACACATCCCGCGAACTCCGTGCTTCTCGGCTAAGGGCCGTTCCACGCGCTTCCCGCACAGCCGCAACGCACCTGCCGGGACTCCTGCCGCACGCAAGCGGGGGACAAATAAGCCAATTGGCGACGCTCGTTCACCCTCCGGATCATCGCCAATTGGCTTATTTGTCCCCCGCTGCGTGCGGTAGGGGTCCCGGCAGGTGCATTGCGGCTGTGCGGGAAGCGCGTGGAACGGTCCTAACCGCTGTTGCCGTGCCGACTCGTGCTCCTACGGAGCGTGCCGGTGTGGATCCGGCGTAGCACACGCGCCTTCAAACAGTCGCAAACATTGTGGACGCGAACGGTGACCTGCCGTGCCGGGGCACCTACGCTAAAGCGCGGGCTTGCCGACTTAGCGGAAGTCAGAGGTTCGACCAATCGCAGCATCGATAGTCGATAAACTTCTAGATGCAATATCTTGACGTCGCGCGCGTTACCGGGGAAGTCGGAAGGGTACGGAGAAGAGAAGAGATTGTTTCTAAAATTTGTGGTGCGCCCGCGGCTTGTAGCACTGCCACGTGTGGCATCGTTGATTGTGACGGCGTTCTTACCACGAGGCACGTGCTTGCTTGAAGTTTTTGAAAAAAAAAAGACCGTATGTAGTTTAGAGTTATTTCGATGCAGTCTTTTCAGTTTTTTTTTCAATGCGTTGCCAACAAAACTTTCGCCTTCACGTCGTCTTAACGCTAGCGTCAGAGGCCATCGAAGTTTTTACAATCATACCTTCTATAGTCTACGAGTTCGCTAGATTCCGTGCCGACCGGTTGTGCCCCCGCGATCTCCGACGACAGCGCAGCTCTGGCCGATCGGCTCGCCCTCCGCCATCTTCTGACGCCGTTAAGCTCTCGCTTAGTGGTACCCCGTCCTCGGACTCCTTCAACCGTGTCCTCCTTTTTCTATCTTCTATTTACTTCTGTGTGTGGGTGTCCTTATCACTATCCTATCCCTTTCAATCTTCCCTATTAATTTTAATCCCTTCTTACGCCAATCTCTCGTGAGCCACTGTTCAGGTGTCGCACTATGATGCAGACAGTTACGAGGCTCACTTTTATCTTCTTTTTTTATTTTAAGAATCACTTACACATCCATGCCATTGACAGTTGAAACGCTGTTAAAGGAGTGATGCCACCCGACTAATGTTTGACTGAACATCCACTCATTCAACTGTCTATGCATACTGAGCTAGATTACCAAATCGAATAGTGACGTTCATTTGGTAAAGGTCCTAACTGCGGTGAAACAAGGGCACCCGAAGAAGGGAGCGCACGTGGTGTATGCATGCTATCTTCACCTCTACTGAAGTCATTGTCTGAGCGCAGTTAAGAACCATCGCAGAATGTGAAGAAAGATAACTGGCTCGCCACGCTTGTCACTCTAGGTGATGTTGTGGTCCCCGTCTTTGAAGAGGGCTTTCTGCGGAGGCACGCTGCTGAACGACCGGTGGGTCCTGTCGGCGGCGCACTGCTTCCAGCACGAGCTGGTCCAGCCGGAAGAAGTCCAAGTACGTCTGGGCGAGCACGACCGACTCGAAGCCGAACCCGAGGAGGTCACCACCAAGATCGCTGACATCTACTTTCACCCGTAAGGGCGTCCGCGCTTAATTTTCATCACAATTACTTTTATTGTTATAACCACGCGTCCAATGCAAAGCGAACGCATCTTCCATGCTCTTCCAATCAAACCTGTCTTGTGCTTGATGCTACCATGGTAAATCCGCAATCTTCTTCATCTCTTCGGCCCACATAACCTTTTGCCTGCCCCTTGCACACTAGTTATGCTCTTGGCATCTATTCTGTTACTATTAATAACCAGCATTTCTCTTTCTTTTTTACAAGCCCTGCCCATGCTCATGTCTTCTTGTTTCCGACTAGGATGTTCTTGAAACCCATTTTGTCCTACACCTACTGCTCTCCTCTTGTCCCTGAAGGTTCAGGTTTTAGTGATACTCCTAAATTGGCCCCTTATAACCAGACCGCATGCTGTGCTATAATATTTGGCTCCCCGTTTTCAAGAGCCTCGACGACAGGTCGGCAGCGTTTTCTGAGAAGGCTGAAGAGGCTTTGCAGGGCCGCAGGGTTGCTGTCATACACGTTTCCAACGATGATGGCGGTTCTGGTATTGCATAAGGACGCAGTTTGATTTACATTTTAAGCCCAGTAAAGCCGGAGAAGAAGCTACGGCCATTGGGAGAAGCACTTCATAGCTGTCACTTTAATTTTTTTCATCAATTGAGAAGTTAGATGCCTTTCGGACCGATCCAAGAAGGGGTGGGAGATAGGACGCTTCGATGAGATTTGATCCGCTCTCTAATATTCCCTACGCATTCCTACGATAGTTGTGCGAAATGTTGGATTTGCTACAGTTGTCAACAGCTTCGGCAACCCTGCTTCCTCATACGTTCAATGTATGGTCAAACTAAAGATTTTTGCTGGTCTGCGAAATCGAGTGAGCTGGGCACCAGTCGGGCGAAGACTGAGAAAACAGCGGAGGTGGTAGCGGTCCCGTCATCCTTTTCTTATCCTTAACCTTACTTTCGATTCTCACCCCTTCCTATATACTATTCTATACTTGGCTATGCTATGCATCCCCCTCCACCTTCTCCATTTCCTCTTCCTCATCCTCGTATCACTCCTCCTAGACCTCACCACCAATTTCCAGCTCCTTGCAATGCTATGTTTACTTCTCTTCTTTCCCTGTTACCCCCCCCCTCTGTTTCTCTTTCCTTCTTCCTTACTTTTTGTTCTTTTTCTCTGTATCTCTGCTAGTTCACCCGCCCTTCCAGGTTATATATCATATCGAACGTCGGACAAATCGGTGAAGAGGGAGGGCGAGTGCCTGGTTCATTTGTTGGGGAAGTGAAGCGAAAGCGGAAGAGGTTGAAGAAAGCGCGCGCCGTTCGATTTTATTGAGTTGCACGCGATAAAAAAAATAGAGGCGAACCATGACGATGACAGTTCTTGTTTATGCGAAACGGCCGAGCCGCGAACTTAAAAAAGCACCGCTGTTATGAAGTCAAATGAGCGGCCATGGCCTCGTGAATGCGCAGGAAGTTCAACGCAAGCACGTACGACAACGACATAGCCCTGCTACTTCTCGCCGACCGGGTGAAGTTCACGGACTACATCCAGCCGGCGTGCCTGGGCGACCGCGCGGCCATTGAGCGCGACGAGTTCAACTCGACCGACGGTGTGCGCAAGGGCAAGGTCACCGGATGGGGTCAGCTCGCCGAGAACGTGCACACGCTGCCGCGGTACTTGCAGGAGATCGAGCTGCCCATCGTGAACCAACATGTCTGCAGAAACGCGACGACGTACAAGGTATTTCCAACGCCACAATCGTTATCTAGTGTGGTGTAATAATCGCCGTAGATGGCTGGACATGGACAGCTAACCAGACAGCAGCCATCTCAAGTGTCATTGAAATAACCACGTATCCGGTAAAGTCGACAACTTCGCGAAGACAGCATCGGAGAGAAATGCGATGTAGGCTACTTTGCAGTGCAAACAATATGGCGGCTAAGCTGAACGCTCAGATTGCCCGGATCTGGCCGGGTATTGCCATCCCAACAGGAGTAGATGCTTGTCTACGAACTAACCTTAAGCTACGCTCATTTTTTGTAGATATGATCCCGTAGGCAGTTAAAGAAATAATAATTATGTTTGGTTTTCTAAACTTTCTCTTGCGACTTGAGGTGGCGCCAGGTCCCACAGACGTCCTCCAGATGCGTCCCATTACTGAATTGGGATCGATGCTGCCTTCTAAGCTCTCAATGTGGCTGTCCACGATTCTGTCCAGAAGTGGAATATCCTGCACTCCACACCTGCCAAAACTGCCGTCGTCATCACCATAATTTATGGTGTGGACATCATAGTTTCATACTCGTGCGCTAGAGGAAAATCTGGCGCTAGTGTCTACGGAAGCTGCGATGCATGGAACTTCGGCCAACATTTCACGGATTCGCCTAAGCTTCGTTCTTCCGGTTCCCTGTGGCTGGAAACCTTTTTGTCGCAACACTACGTCTAGCAAAAGTTGCGCAGTAGCATACGACCACCTTCATAACGTTTCACCACAGCAACATTTCACCACCTTCACCAGCTGACCAGTTCCCATCTTCTCACGAAGTTCACACCAAACCATCTCTGTTGAAGGCGAAACGAAAGTCGAAAGCACATCAAATAAACAAAGCCGTTCGAATATGCAAACACTAAGACCAGGCAAATCCGTATACTGACCATCATTCGCTAAGTGAAAGAACAATCACAGCGCCGCAGTTTCCTTGTGTAAATACTCTAGGAAATTCTATGGTGGACGAAACACATAACCTCATCACAAGTCTTATATGGATTTCTGATGAAATCACGTAACTTCTTTATAATGGGCTTTCTGACACTCAATTATCG
Source organism: Rhipicephalus annulatus (assembly GCA_013436015.1). NCBI lineage: Eukaryota > Metazoa > Arthropoda > Arachnida > Ixodida > Ixodidae > Rhipicephalus > Rhipicephalus annulatus. Next base: position 110,330 of record WOVY01012324.1, on the reverse strand, counting down.
TGCATTTTCTCAGTAAATGTTCTGAATATTTCAAAAACACTGACTTATGGTGCGCCACTACTCATCGTATAATCTGCTGGGGGAGACATAATAACACGTTTCGTATGCACTCTGTGCAGCCACATCATGATACGATACCGAAGGCAAAGGGGGAAGTTCCTCCTCTTCTGAGCGAACTAGCTCAGACCGACCCTTCTGCCTTCGAATATATTCTCTCTCTCTTTCTCTATAAAAGCCTATCATTCAAAAAAAGAGTTGACCACGAAGCCCACCATACTTACTGATAACAACAAGTCTCACGCCATAGTTCTCTGCCGATATTATCCTCATAAGGGTTCTAATCTCTGACGCTTTTGGTCAAACGCACTGAAATCCCGAAAGGACAGGAAATTGGAACAGCTCGCTATACGTTTATTAAGCCTACTCATTTAATGTGACAAGTTTCAGCATTAATTTCCTGCCGAGGATCCTTGGTAGTATTGTCCCGAACTTCAGTCACACTTTCGTACTTTGGTCCTTTGGCTCGAGGAAACTTTCTCTAGATTGATAAGTTAAGTCTCTCACACCCTCACAAGATAATGTACTTCATGTTTTACTGATTAGGTAACTACGCAGGCCTTTGTAGACACCATCAAAATCTACGATGTCATGACAACTGGTGTGAAAATGACAAGAAGACGTCATCAACCGCCTTTTATTTTTGCCAATTCATAGCGTGCCAAGCGCCTTCTAGCAGCAAACATGGCAGCCTTGAAATCGTGAAAGAATAATTTACTAATGCGAGTAAAATCGTTTGTCTCTTTAGAGTTTGTTAAACAAACACGTGAACGAACGTTAAATTCCCAGCAGGGAGCAAGAAAGAGTTCGTATCAAGCATAGTGCAATGAGAAAAAAGAAAGAAATAAAGAAAGGGCTGGCTACGCACGCACACGCTAAGCTTCCCTTGTCCCTAATCTCCTTCCTTTGCAGGTCACGGACAATATGTTCTGCGCGGGATACGCGCAGGAGATCGTGGGCGATGCCTGTCAGGGAGACAGTGGTGGGCCCTTCGTGGTGCAACGCAAGAGTCGCTGGTACATCGTCGGCATTGTCAGCTGGGGCGTGGGATGCGGCCGCAGGGGCAACTACGGATACTACACAAAGGTCACCAACTATCACGACTGGATCAGAGAGAAAATCATGTACTAGCTGGCGGACCTTCATAGTCCGTCCTGCGCTCTGAGAAGCAGCCGGACGCATCTGCTGGATCTTGAACTAACGTTTACGCAGACAAGTCCGAGTAATGGCTTCTTAAGTGATGCAAATAAAGGGGTGTTCTATCAGTGTTTGTAATATATGAAGTCTACAAGAAGAAAATGATCTCCGTAAGAGTCGGCGATCCGACGCCTGTAAAGTGGAGGAGGACAACTAGTGATCTCCAACGGGCTTTAACATAAAAATAAAATAAAATAAATCCACGCATCTCCACGAAGTGAGTCATGAGGAGCGGGCGAAGCTGCGGGTATCGTATCCGTGAGTAACCGCACGATATCCGAGCGTCTCCCAATATAATGTAAATTGATTGGCATAAATTATATTTATAAATGTAAATTACTCGTTCGTGCAACTGAACTTATTTGTTTGCCTCTTTAATGCTATTCGAGCCATTGTGTATAACGACTTAAGGTCACCGGGTAGTATAAAAGGTTTGGGCTTGTAGGTAGGTGTTTTATGTTGTTCCGTCACAATTATGATTGCTATTCATCTATCGTAAACTTGTATTATTTATTTCCACATACGCATATGTTTCCACTATAGCAACGGTTTTTATATATCGTGAGAGCAGACTGTGAGAGTAAATGACGAAGCTAGGTCCTAAGGTATAAGTACATAAATATAAAGCATAAATACTTGGTGCTTTCGATAATATTTGGAGCCTGCTCCTTTTGCTCGTGGCTTGTCCTACGGCGGCTGCCGGCGTGTACACCAATGTTGCCAGTGTGTATACTTCTGCGGTTGCACCTCAAAGCCGCCTCTCCGGTGATTTCGACAATGCTCACTAGATAGCATGCCGCCCCCGAAGACGCATTGGGATGTTTTTTTTTTCTTTTTGTCCAATATATTTTTTCTGTTTTTTTTACATCTGTGTGCTAGGGTATCATTACAACTATAAGTACACACACCCATTAAAAAGGCAACAGCAGCAAATCATCATCATCATCATCATCATCATCATCATCATCATCATCGTCGTCGTCGTCGTCGTCGGTTTTTGATGACCCGCGCGCCCGCCTCCACGAAGGAATCCCGAAGGAATTAAGTGTGGCGTTGTAACTGCTTCTGTCTCAGGAGGTCTAAGGAGGTCACCTCAACAACGCCCCCCGGGGATGGGTAGTGGGGGAAAAGAGTGTGAAACAGAGGAAAAGAGGATGGTGTCAGTGGTGTTTGGTCTCGCCGCCTCCGAGAGTATGTGGTGTTGCTCTGAGCCACGAGGAGATAAGAAAAATACCAGTCACGCAGGCTGACAGGGCGAGGACGATCCCCGGGATTACGTCCGCTTCGTTCTCGACGCTTTGTAGGCACGGCAGCACGCGACAAGTTCCTGCGATAAGTGTTACGCACGTGTTCCGATATGCTCCCAAGCCCCCTCTTCTTCAAGCCCGTAGAAGAACGTCTGATAGCTCCAAGTCTGCCACTTATGCGCGTTGGGCGTTTGGGTCACTACAGCGACCAGTATAGCATAAAGGGGCATGTGGTTAACGTGCCGATTGACGTGGCCAGCGCTGTGCAGTGCCAGAAGCGGAACGTGCCCAAGAACGCTGTCTTCTACTTACACATAATGTGCAGGCTCGTAACAAGCGTTCCACCAAGGTCTCGCCAAGAAACGTACCGTGCACCTCCGGGCAAACTCCTCTAACGCGACGATAGTTATAGCGCGAGAATAGAATGACGACAAAGGGACACGCTTTGTCGTCAACCACATCGTCAACCCTCATTCAAACTCCTCTAACACCATTCACTTTGTGGATATGGCGGTGATATTTATGGCGAAGCTCCTTAGGATGTGGGTCGTTCCCTCCACCGTTTGTTTGTTTGTTTGTTTGTATGTATGTATGTATGTATGTATGTATGTATGTATGTATGTATGTATGTATGTATGTATGTATGTATGTATGTATGTATGTATGTATGTATGTATGTGTATGTGTGTATGTAAGTATGCATGTATGTATGTATGTATGGTCACCACTAGCTTACGTATTGCTCACTAGATGGCGTTGTGTTAATAAGCCCTGGAAATAATATCACTAATTGATATGTGGGGTTTAACATCCCATAACCACCATATGAATATGAGAGAAGCCACAGTGGAGGGAAGGCTCTGGTAAATTCGACCACCAGGGGTTTTTAACGTGCATCCAAATCTGAGCACACGTGCCTACAGCATTTTCATCTCCATCTAAAATGCAGCCGCCACAGCTGGGATTCCATGCCACGACTTGCGGGTCAGCAGCCGAGTACCTTAGCCACCAAAGCACCACGGCGTTACATCACTAGATGGCGTTAGTGGTTTTCGTATAGATGCTGAATAAAGAGGATAGATGGCGCTGTTGTAATAAGAAATTTACAGCATATATCGACGGAGTGAATGATGATGAGTTCGTCCGTCCATTCGATGCGCGCTCTAGTGTGATAGGAACAGACAGACAGACAGACAGACAGACAGACAGACAGACAGACAGACAGACAGACAGACAGACAGACAGACAGATAGATAGATAGATAGATAGATAGATAGATAGATAGATAGATAGATAGATAGATAGATAGACAGACAGACGGACAGACGGACAGACGGGCAGACGGGCAGACAGACAGATAGATAGATAGATAGATAGATAGATAGATAGATAGATAGATAAATAGATAGATAGACAGACAGACAGACAGACAGACAGATAGATAGATAGATAGATAGATAGATAGATAGATAGATAGATAGATAGACAGACAGACAGACAGACAGACAGACAGACAGACAGACAGACAGACAGACAGACAGACAGACAGACAGACATAGGGACGGGGCGAATGTACGGATGGTCGGACGGACGCTTCACCTCACTCATCGTCATTCACTCAAGAGATATGCTGAGAACTTTTCTCTTTTTATTATTCCTTCATTCTGAATTTCCTTCCTATTGTGCTTAATAAATAATACTTGTATGATGATGGGATTGCCGGCTCTCATGTAGCCCACCTTCGCATGATTGTTTTCAGATAATAAAAAAAAGCCTTCGCTGTAAAAAGCATGCTTCACAACGTGTGTGCTGGTGGCAAAGCAATCCAAATTGAGTACAGAAAATGAAAACAAAAGAAAGCAAAAAGGAAACAGGAAGGAAAAAAAAGGCAAGGCTGTTAAGCAATCTAAGATAAAAAGTATACTCTACACAGGGAACAGGGCTGAGGGAGTTTGAAACATTGAGGAAAAAAGAGAGGGGAGAGAGCACGGACACACAAATCCACACTTCACAGCCATCATAACACTATAACCCATGACTCGCCCAAAGCTTAACAGCAAGTTTATAATCACCGGTGCGAGTCCGTCGCCTTCAAGAAGTGCGACACCAACTTCGTTGCCTTTACCTGTGCGATGTTCTCTCAGGTCGACATTTCGGAGTGGTTTCTGCGGTCATCGGTCTCAGATCTATGCGTGCCAGATCAGCTGCTAGAGACGTTCTCTGCGCATTGTAGCGAGGGCAGAAGATGTGCTGTAATGTCTCGTCGCTACCACAGTTGCCTCAAAAACAGTTGTCAATAAAAAAGAGGGGGTAACGAGTAAAAAAAACAACAAAAACGTTGGCCCCGTATCTGCATGTTACACTGCAAATGTCGTCGAAAGACGATAGTCTTGCATCTGCAGAGAGTGAACAAAACTTTTATTTGATGTTCTGCGCAAGAACATCGGTGAATGGTATTCTAGAGGGGCTGAGTATTCTAGAGGGGCTTCTGGAGCGGAGGTGAACGAGTGCATTAAGTCACGTCACACGTGAGACATGAGCGCCATCTGGCAGTTATCTCGAAAAACGAAGCGCGCACGCCCTGCGCACACGTCTCTGAGGTGATAAGATGTAGAACGCAAGGCGACGGGTATAGGTGCCACCACCGTGTCGTCTTAGCAAAGCGCTGGAAACTCTTGCCTTTTCGTGCAAGCGTTGCCTGGTCAGCGCAACGTGATAAACGCTACGGTCCTTATAATTATACTTACGTATGCTTTTTTTTAGTAAGAGCCACGCATACAGAATATTGACGTGTTGTTACGGTGCCTCAGATATGCACAATAATTGCCTTTTAATTGACAATCACAGAAGTATGAACGCTGAATCTTGAGCAATATTGGTTGGCGCTGTGGATGGGGTCAGCCGTTTGGAGTATCGTTTGACCATTTTGGAGCCGTTTAGAGTACCGTTAAGGCCGGTACAGACATACATACAGACAGACAGACAGACAGACAGACAGACAGACAGACAGACAGACAGACACAGACAGACACAGACAGACAGACAGACAGACAGACAGACAGACAGACAGACAGACAGACAGACAGACAGACAGACAGACAGACAGACAGACAGACAGACCAAAATTTTTGCATCGATGGTCCCTAAGAAAGACTATCTATTTAAAAAAAGCCTAACAAAATGCGCCTCGTGTTACGCAAGCGAGTGCTCACGCATTCACCAAACAAACCTTACAGCGGAACGCACTAAGCTCGTTTTGCACGTTTTCTCTCCAAGGCCGTCGCCTGCCGCGCCCGCCGCTCCAACTTAATTATCGTCTCTACACAAAACAGCCGTTGCCCGCATGCTTCCGGTCACTCCTTTTAAAACTGTTTTCCCACTCTCTCTGCAGATAGAGCCTGCCCCGAAGCGTGTTCTTTCCGTAACGCTGCCAAGGATTCACGAGATATACATGATGATGATGATGATGAACCTTCAGCTTTGCTGGCACTCGCCCACAAAGGGGGATCGGCCAAGAACCGGGCGGCAGGATCGTCAAGTGCGCTAAGTCAGGCATTCAGGTAGTCTCGTAGCCGTAAATAATAACAATAGGCTAACGGGGTAATCTCTTTGTTGCCCTTATGTACTCGCACACAGCAGAGAAAACCTCCCTGTGGCTATAACTTAATGTAATCCCTCCGAAGGGTAAAATTAGTTCCTTGTTTAATGTTAAACCTAGCTTCTCAATTGGTTAAACCAGGTATCCTTTCCTTTGATAAGCATAACGTTGACAGGATAAAGAGAAATGATATACATGATGACGAGGAGTTATTGAAGGTCTCGTGCCACCAGAGCGTTTTCTTTTTTTCTTTCTTCGCGGGAGCCATGGAAACAATCTGTGTTTATACGAAAACAAAGAGCAGCAGGGACTAGGTCGCATATCTTCTAGCCTGTTGCCTCCAGAGATCGGCACGATGAGTCGGCCATTGTAGGTGGCATGAGACCCGACTGCTTGTGAATAGCCGGGTCTAATGTCACCTACATTCCCACAATTTTTTTATGCAAAAATGAAAAATACAAAAAAGCAAGCGGCAGTTACAAACGGTTTCTTTCGAAATGGTTTGCGAAGTAGCACAGAGCTCATACTGCATCAAGTAGGTCAGTACCCGACGCCGCTGGCGTGAGTGAGAAGGGCTCGCCAGGTTGAGTTCCGCATATCGTTGTCAATTCTATTGTACACACCGTGGTTCTTGAATCTTTCTCAACTTTCTTCGTTATCCTGCAAATTAGAACCCCCTATACTGGAGCTTGAAGTCTGCCAAGAATGATTATCATAACAAGTAAAAAAAAAGACTGTAGATCTCGCTAAAAAAGCTGAATCAGTGCGGCGCGACGGCCACTTCAGTTTTTTTCCCCGTTGAGCTGAATACTTGTCAATTCAAGAACCAGACAAGGAGCGGCGGACAGCTCAGACTGACCTCACTAACCACCGTAATGAAATAATTAAAAGAAACACCCCAGGGGGTATTTCGTGCTCGACGGCCAGATCGGTTCAATGTTGACGCTTTATGCGGTTGGCAAACCGTATACTATCGTCGCTTTCTTACACCGTCGCTGCTTCCTCTAACCTCCACCTTGGCCGCCATTTCACGACCATTACTTATCTCTCCGAAAACACGACTGTCAGTCGAGCCAAGAGTTACTATCGACCAAGGGCAATGCCGTATCTTCGTGGTAAGCGATCTGAGAGCCCACTTATAATGAGGGATACCTCCCTTTTTGTCATGCGGTCATTTTGCTCGGGTCCTAGGTTTTTTAAATCTGACTCACCGGTACTGACCTTGCTTCAAATTTGCTACCTTACAGAAATGAAACAAAGGCTGTTTCTTTAATTCTCACGAAACTTCAAGGCTCCATTAGCCTTTCACGGGAAATTTCGAATTTAGTTGAAGTAACCGCCCGAACAGGCAAGCGTAGCAGTAGCCATTCCTTACGCCTTCATGGTGAAACAGAAAGAGGTATAATGAATTGAAACTCAATTCACTTTTATAACGAAAACCATAAAAATCACGGCATATCCAGTAGTTAATGATGATGAGTGGACTGAAGCGTCCATCCGTCCGTCGGTCCATTCATTTATGCGTGCAGCTTTCGATTCGTCCATCCATACATGCGTCCGTTGGTCCATCTGTCCATCCATGCTTCCGTCAATGCGTCCATTCATTCATCCGTCCGTCCGTCTGTCCTATTGCACACACTTCTACTGGAACAACGCCATCTAGCAAATGAGAAGACAAGTGGTGATGAGACAGCGCCATCTATTATACCGTTAGGGAGATACTGCTGGTTACGCTTGACGCAAGACAAGGTCCTAGGGGTGCTTAGCCCCTAAAAACTAGCTATGGGTGCCCTGTATGCGGGACACCTGTTTGGTGCTCCCACACTGGGTTTTAGCCACAGCATCATTGGCGAGGCCATGTGCGATTTTCTACCCGAGATTATTATTATTATTATTATTATTATTATTATTATTATTATTATTATTATTATTATTATTATTATTATCTGTGGGTTTTCGTCCCAAAACCACAATGTGGTTATGAGAGACATCGTAGTGGAGGGCCCCGGAAATTTTTACTGCCTGGGGTTCTTTGAAGGGCGCTGACATCGCGCTGCAAACGGGCGCCAACCATATTTCGCCTCCGTCGAAATGCGAACGGCCCGGCCGAGATCGAACCAGGGTTATATAGGCGTTAGTTTCATTGGTTGCGTCGAATGGTACTAGCTGTACTTGAACGAGACAACTTCATCAGCACGGCTAATCTTACGCAGTGGCCCCCCCTGGCTAGGCGACGTCGAATGAGGTATAACGCGCACTCATCAATAGACTGTTATAGTGTACCGGGCTTACCAGAATACCGGGCGTACCGTGACACCAGAATCGAAGTGCGCACGCGCAGATACGTGCGTTACCCGCACCGCTTACCGCAACGCGGTATTTTTCAGATTTAAGGTTACCGTGGTTGCGGAAGTGTACGTAAACATGGCGGCGCTCTCGGACGCCCGCTTTGAAGGGATTTTGACGTGGTTGTTGGAAGATTCACCTTGTTCGCTGCAAACGACTGTTTAAAGTGGCTTTGCTTGCCTTCAGTTAGCTTCGATGACCGAGTATTACGGTTAAGTTGGCGTAATTTTTTGAGATAGCTTCCCACTTCAAACGCGTCTAGGCCTAACTACAAGATTGATGTAAAAAAATCGGCAACATAATTTTTGTCGCATTTGGGGCGTGGTTCATATTTATTTGCTTTTATTATTTGTAAAATAAACTTGTAACAATGCTTCGCGCGGTGGCATAGGCAAGCGTTCTCGTGTTCTTTTCATTTTCACTGTATTTACCTTATGAACCATCTGATAGGTGGCGCCACTATCCTAGCTGGCGCACGTAAACCACGTAGACGCTATCCCGCTAAACTATAAGACGCTGTCCACAACGAATGTTTGCTGCACGGTAACGTCATTCCCTTAACCTCCGCTATCACGTTAACCGTAAACTATAACTGTCTAATACTAGCTCAGCGGGCGTCATTTCTGTACCGTTACGTGGAGGCTGTTAAACGTCTTTCGTGGCCTAGCACTACTGGCCAGCTGTTATTGGCACAAAGCGACGGGTGCTTCGCTGGAAGTTGGCGCGCGATCCCAAATACCGCTGCCCGGCCGAGTGCCTTTGATGGTCGCTTCGCGGCTCGCGCAGTATTCGGTGTCGCTTTACATCTGCCCACGCGCGAGCGAGCGGCCAGCCCGGAGGTGATGATCGGCCTCCAAAAGTTGGCGTGGGGAGTGGGTAGATGTCTGTTTGCTTCTTCTTTATTCATTTCTCTCGAAGTAGTTCCCGCTTAAACGGAACTTCAAAGGATGGGAGAAGAATGCTTCTCTTATAGGATGTTTTGTTTAGCCGATGATCGGCCTGTGCAGGTGCAATCACACAGCACCATCCGCATCCCTGGACAGCCCACAAGGCAGTGAAAGAGGGAGGGCTCTTGTGTTTCTTGAGGACGACTTTGTGCGAACGCCTCTGACTTGCGGGGGAGTTTTACACGCTGCAGTGAATTTGCTGTCTGTCTCACCCTCTTTCTTTTCCTTATCTTCCCTTTTTTTCAACTTTCTTGTCCCCTTCCATAATCCCCCAGTGTAGGGCAGCCAACCGGATGCCTGCCTGCCTGGTCAACCTTCCTGCCTTACCCCTTTTGTTGCTTTCTTTCTTACTTCCTTCGTTTAGGTGAAGGACACAACTCACCATCCGCCAGTTTATTCGAAGAACATTTGATTGAGGCACCAGTTTTGTTGTTCTTTCTTTTTTTTTGTAAGTGCGCGAGGCAAATGACACGCAATGAATGAAAGTGCGAAAAGCTAGGCGCATGGTTTAGAAACGCGAACCTTTCATAGCCGTTCCGCCAATGTGCAGGAATCCACAGAACCCATTCATAATGTTCCGTGTTCATGTGCCCGAGTTGTCGATGAATTCGCCCTATAGTGGTTCCTAGCTAGCTAAGCGTCCTGGTTAGCACACTAGATAAAGCGACCGACCCGAAAATTCATTGGGTTCCGTGTTCCATCGCCGGAATACGATTGATTTCAAGAGCGGAATTGTTAAAGCTGAGCTTAAAGTGTAATACATGAACTGGAAAAAAAAGGAAGAATATAGCTGGTATAGGCCCCCGGAGTCCGCTTCCCTGGAACAGTGGGTAAAGGTGACCGGCTGCTGATTCGGAGGTCACACGTTCGATCCCGGCTGTGGCAGTCGCATCTCAATGGAGTCGAAATGGTATAGCGGCCCGTGTACTATATATGCGATGTCGGTGCACCTTCAAGAGCTCCAGATGGTCAAATTTCCCCGGGGCCCTAACCTATGGCGTCTCTCACAATCATATTGTGGTTTCAGCAAGTGAAATTTTAGATACCATTATCATAGGCCGCAGGAATTGGGCAAGGCTGAGTAATGCGGATAAAGCGGAAAGGAGGACGACCAACCCCGAAGCTCAATACGTAGAGACGCGTTATTCGGAGGTTGCAAGTTTCGATTGATATGTGGGGTTTAACGTCCCAAAACCACGCTATGATTATGAGAGACGCCGTAGTGGAGGGCTCCGGAAATTTCGACCGCCCGGAGTTCTTTAACGTGCACCAAAATCTGAGCACACGGGCCTACAACATTTCCGCAGCCGGGATCCGAACCCACGACCTGCGGGTCAGCAGCCGAGTACGAAGGTTGCAAGTTTCATCTCTGCCAGGGCAAGTGGTTCTTTGTGCACTTTAAGTTCTTCCTATTTGTAACATAATTACTGAAAAACTACGTACCCTGCAATTACCTGACCTTGACTGTCTGTTGGTGTTTATTAACATCGTGTTTGTCAAAGAAATAAAAAAGAACCCTTTAAAATTTCCCCTTCATTCAGTCATTGCCAAGTGCACGCATTCATGAGAATGGTATGATTACGTTGCAAGTGGGAAAAGGAATTAAAGGCGAGGAAGACTGATGTCATTGTGTGGAGGAGAGAAAGGGGGAAGAAAAAAAGGGGGCAGTGTAGCAGAGCCGTGAATGGTATAGTAGAGCAAGGGGTCAGAAAGGAACGAGGGTGCCAGGAGAACGAAGGAGTATAAGTCATAGCTTACCTTTATAGAGCATTGTAAAGCAAAGAGTCTAAGTCGTAGCTTATCTTTGTAGAGCATAGTAAACCAAAGAGTACAAGGCGTAGCATATCTTTGTAGAGCACAGTAAAGCAATGAGTACAAGTCGTAGCATATCTTTGTTTAGTATAGTACAACGAAGAGGATAAGCCATAGCATATCTTTGTACACTACAGCAAGTTGGTGAGAAAACATGACTGAAAAGATTAGGAGGAGAGCAAGGATCCACGCAGAGGGTAAAACGCAACATAGCCTTGTATAGCGTAGCAAGGGCGTAAGTATGCCAGTGAAGGTTAGAGGGCAAGAAAGAAGGAAGCGAAAGGGTAAAGCATGGCATGGCCATATAACTTATGGTACAGCAAGTTGGTAGGAAAGAGAATAGAGGGTGAGGAGGATGGACATTATGGTTTAGAGGAGGCGAAAAATAAGGGGACGGCCATTCACTCCTCTATTTCCTCCACAGTGTTCGTGGAACTTCTGCGTAGCTGACTGCCCCCCACCCCCCCTTTTTTTCATTTCCTGAAAAATGCCCTTGGCTTTCATTGCAGCTTTGTGCTAGAAACGGGTGGTTGTCAGTTATCATTTTCATAATCTTTCCGCCACCCTGAAAGTTTTCGCTGCGCACAATTAATCTGCAATGGAATGGCCTCGTTTTTTCGCACTTAGGTGGTTCACGCCGCACTAATTCAAATAACTTAGACTTATCGGCTCAAATGAGCACTAAATTTTTTCCGATGAAGAACTTGGTAGCAGCGCCTTTATCTCAGAGAAAATTACTTGTTCCTTCCCGACAGTCAAGACAAGAAAGGGTAAGGAGGTGAAATGCAATGAGGTTAACCCGAAAGACGAAAGCGACGTGTTCATCACGCCTTCATGGCTGCTAATAATATAAGAGGTCTGACGGCTCAAAAGCACGACATTATTCTGTAGGACGTCGTGGTAGAAGACTCCGCTAATTATTGAACCCCTAGAGCTCTTTAACAAGCTTTGACATTGTCCGCATACAGGGGTTCTTGCCATTCCGCCTCCATTGAAAATGTCCCCATTTCGGCCTGCATCGAACCCGCGACCTACGGGCCAGCAGCGGAGCACCGTCATCCACCGTGGCGGACACTTTCACGACAACGCGTTGATTGCTGGAGCGTTCGCTGTGACGGCGACACGACACGACGACGACACGAAGTTGTCGGTTTCGCAGCAAGTAAAAAAAATGAAGGCAACGATAATCATTGACTTGAGTATCTGGTAGCGACACTCGTATGCCGGCGTTCGCATGCCTCGACGAATTCCTTGGTTTACATTTATATTTAGACACGCTGTCTAATCGGATCACGGAGACCACGTAGAGAGAAACGCATGGTTCAGATCTACTCCGCGAGGTGCCGCAACAATCTGAGCTGCTTGCCACAAAACTATTCTTTCGTTCAATTTGCGCGTTTCATCAATTTTTTATACTTACCGTGACAGTTGATTGAACCTTATTTTAAGCAAACTTGCGCTCTCATATCACATGTATCGATTGATTGATTGATTGATATGCAGGTTTAACGTCCCAGAGCCACCATATAATTTTGGCAGACACCGCAGTCGAGGGCTCCGAAAATTCCGACCACCTGAGGTTCTTCATCATCATCATCATCAGCCTGACTACGTCCACTGCAGGACAAAGGCCTCTCCCATGTTCCGCCAGTTAATCCGGTCCTGTGCTTGCTGCTGCCAATTTATACCCGCAAACTTCTTAATCTCATCTGCCCACCTAAGCTTCTGTCTCCCCCTAACCCGCTTCCCTTCTCTGGGAATCCAGTTAGTTACCCTTAATGACCAGCGGTTATCCTGTCTACGCGCTACATGCCCGGCCCATGTCCATTTCCTCTTCTTTATTTCGACTATGATATCCTTAACCCCCGTTTGTCCCCTAATCCACTCTGCTCTCTTCTTGTCTCTTAAGGTTACACCTACCATTTTTCTTTCCATTGCTCGCTGCGTCGTCCCCAATTTAAGCTGAACCCTCTTTGTAAGTCTCCAGGTTTCTGCTCCGTAGCTAAGTGCCGGCAAGATGCAAGCTGTTATATACCTTCCTCTTGAGGGATAGTGGCAATCTACCTGTCATAATTTGAGAGTGCTTGCCGAATGTGCTTTACCCCATTCTTATTCTTCTAGTTACTTCAATCTCGTGGTTAGGCTCTGCGGTTATACCTGCCCATAGTAGACATAGTCTTTTATAACTTCAAGTGCACTATTACCTATCTCGAAGCGCTGCTCCTTTCCGAGGTTGTTGTACATTACTTTCGTTTTCTGCAGATTAATTTTAAGGCCCACCTTTCTGCTCTCCTTGTCTAACTCCATAATCATGAGTTGCAATTCGTCCCCTGAATTACTTAGCAATGCAATGTCATCGGCGAAGCGCAGGTTACTAAGGTATTCTCCATTAACTCTTATCCCTAACTGTTCCCACTCTAGGCTTCTGAAAACCTCCTGTAAGCACGCAGTAAATAGCATTGGGGAGATTGTGTCCCCCTGCCTTACACCCTTCTTGATTTGTAATCTGTTGCTTTCTTTATGAAGCACTATGGTAGCAGTTGATCCCCTGTAGATTTCTTCCAGAATGTTTATATATACTTCATCTACGCCCTGATTCCGCAGTGTCTGCATGACGGCTGATATTTCTACTGAATCAAACGCCTTCTCGTAATCTATGAAGGCTATGTATAGTGGTTGGTTATACTCTGAGCATTTCTCTATTACCTGATTGATAGTATGAATGTGGTCAATTGTTGAGTAGCCTGTTAGAAATCCTGCTTGTTCCTTTGGTTGATTGAATTCTAATGTTTTCTTTACTCTCTTAGCAATTACCTTTGTAAATAGCTTGTATACTACAGAGAGCAAGCTGATCGGCCTGTAATTCTTCAAGTCCTTGTCATCTCCTTTCTTATGTATTAAGATGATGTTAACGTTCTTCCAAGACTCTGGTACTCTTCCCGTCAAGATTCACCTCGTAAACAGGGTGGCTAGTTTTTCTAACACAATCTGTCCTCCATCTTTCTGCAGATCTGATGTTACCTGATCCTCACCAGCAGCTTTGCTTCTTTGCATGCTCTCCAAAGCTTTTCTGACTTCTTCTATCATTACTGGTGGGGTGTCATCTGGGTTACTGCTAGTTCTTATAGTATTAAGGTCGTGGTTGTCTCGGATACTGTACAGATCTCTGTGAAACTCCTCCGCTATTTTAACTATCCTATCCATATTGGTAGCTATTTTGCCTTCTTTGTCCCTTAGTGGAATCGTGCAGGATGTGGAAGTGGTTGGCAAGGTACGATGCAGTGACCATAGAATGGTACGGTCTCGAATTTGCCTAGACTTGAAGAAGGAACGACAGAAACTGATACGCAAGAAGTCAATCAAAGAGCTAGCACTGAGAGGGAAAGTACAGGAATTCAGAGTGTCGCTGCAGAACAGGTACTCGGCTCTTAGTGAGGAAACCAACCTTAGCGTAGATACAATGAGGATAATCTGACGAGTATCATTACGGAGTGTGCAGTGGAAGTTGGAGGCAGGGTAGTTAGACAGGACACTGGCAAGCTTTCCCAGGAAACGAAGAACCTAATTAAGAAGCGTGGAATCATGGAAGTGTCCAGTACAACAGACAAAATAGAACTGGCAGAGCTTTCGAAGTTGATTAATAGACGTAAAGTATGCGATGTAAAAATGTATAACATGAAGAGAATTGAATACGCTCTGAAAAACGGAGGAAGCCTCAAAGCAGTGAAGAGGAAGCTTAGGATAGGCAAAAGTCGAGGTTCTTCAACGTGCGCCCAAATCTGAGCACATGGGCTCAGATTAGGGCGGCTGCATTTTCTCCTCACTGCAGCCGGAATTCGATCCCACGACCTGCGGATCAGCAGCCGAGTACCTTGGCCAGCGGACCCCCGCGGCGGGGCGAATATCGCATGTGTCTAACGTTAGCTCGAATCGGAAACATAGGTCGACCAAAAATGTGGAGCTCAACACAGACTCACTCAAGAAATACAGTTTGTTCTTAGAACTCACTCAGACTCAGAAAGACAGAAAGAATAAAATGAAGGAAAGGCAGGGAGGTTAACCGGAAATTGGAGCATCCGGTTTGTTAACCTGCACTAAGAGAAGGAAAAATGGCGAATAAAAATAAGAAAGAAAGCGAAGAGTGAAGTAGACGCGCGAAAGAAAAAGAAAAAAAGTGAGCTGGGGTGCAATAGCCTACTCAATAGGCCACTACCACGCAAAAAGTTCTATAAGGCCTTCCCTGATTTTCTGTGCGAAGACAGAATTTGTCGCTTTCCAAGCACTGACCGTTCTCACAAAGGCCTCGCGTCAAGACGAGCTAACGCACCAGCTAGCTGCCGTCTTCACACGCTGTAACGAGAGCAGTAACACAGAACGTGCTCTATCGTTTCATTGCTGCCGCAATGATCGCAAGCACCACTGTCTTCCATGCCGATTCGGAAGGCGAAAGCTTTGGTGAAAGCGACACCAAGCCACAGTCGGCAAAGCACCGTTGTCTCAAGTCGAGATAGTCCGGACGGAGGCCGAAGTCGATGAGACGTGTCCAGCCTATGTAGTCGCGTGTGCCGTAAGCACTCAGCGTTCCACTGGGATTTTACTTCTTCATTAGCGATTTTTTGGATTTTCATTGCAGCATCAGTCCTTGAAAATGAAATGGATTCTTCTTCACCATCTTCGTGTGCTGATCGAGCAGCTGCATCGGCATGTTCGTTGCCCAATATGCCGCAATGACTTGGAAGCCACTTAAACGCGATTTCGTTGTCCTTCGTCGAAGAAGTGGTGAAGTAACTCTCTAATTTCTAACACTAGTTGTTCATGAGGTCTCCGGCGTAAGGCGAACACTAAACACTGTAGTGATGCTCAATAGTCCATAAACACGCTCCATTTGTTGGCTTCTTGGTGTTTAATGACATATTAAACTGCGCTACGTAGAGCAGCAAGTTCCGCAGACTCACAAAAATTTTTCTCCACTAGACCAACTGGCGGACTCAGCCTCGCTAAAATGTTTTTACCCCGGACTGAGTTTGACTTGAACTCACCAAAAGATATACTCATTCAGACTCAGACTCATTGTTGGATCTGAGTCTGAGTTCGATCAGTCGATTGATGAGTGCGTTTGCAGACCTATGATCAGAACCACCGATTTCGCAGCAGTTTTACTTTCTCGACGCTTTTTCTCTGAATATTCAAAGAGCCGGAAACGTTGTCTACCCGGGATTCTTGGAATCGAGACAAGGGTGCCACTCGGGAATAAGTGAATCCGTCACATATTTATATTCAATACGCTGCGTCATTGCATAACGATATTCCAGAAGTCCTTAAGGTCAAACGTTTCGTGGCGTTAACGCTACCCACTTCCCAACAAAACAAGCGTTTTCAAGCCTTGACTGTTGTCGTGTCCGGTGAAAGTGAGCGAGGGACGAAATGAACGAGGAATGCGGCAGGCGCGACATTTCTGGGAAGTGATTAACAACTTCGCGTGCCCCATTGATTGTTTCAGTACTCCGTCCACTCCACGGTGGCATGCACGGTGTGTGACCTCGTGCGACCCTCTAATTTCCTGGCATGAGATAGGTTTTCCCGGCGATTACATTTTGTACTTGAAAAGCCGACAGCCGCCACGCCAGTGACTCATTGCATAGCGAAGGGATGCGAGTGCTGCTTTCAGTTATAGCCCCGATGGAATGCACTTGGTCCAACTGCTGAAGCATAGTCATCCCTAGAAAAAGTTTTAAGGAAGTATTGAAAATTTTATGTCGTTGCTCTCAACATCCTAGGGCTCAAATACTTGCGCACGAAGGAAAGCAGTTATATTCTAGTCTCTTGCGTTCTGTCCTTCACTCGCTTTGGTTTTCTGTAAGAGAACCATTGTCATGCTTGTATACCGCATGTATAGATGGGATTCCCACGTTCCTTACATTTGCGCCTGACGAATTCACTACTCTTGTGAGAGTTTTATACCTGAGTGCTCTATCTTTGTGTATAGGCATTGAACTGCCTTACTTGTATAATGATCGTATTTTCTCCATTACTGTAATAGTATTCTTCATGAAGGGTCGACAGTGTTAAGTAAGTAAAATAAAATCAATAAATAAACTCCTGGTTTTACGCGCTCTGGACGGGAGCTTTGTTGTTACTTTCTCCATCTGCAGGTCTCATCTTTGGACTTCATTATAGCAGTAACTTAGTAATAATATGTACTGTTTAAAGTCTCAAAACCACGAAATGCTTATCAGAGACGCCGTCGCGGTGGTCTTTGGAATTTCCGGCCATTTGGGGTTGGTTGACGAGCATCTAATTCGAAGCACATGGGCCTAAAAAATTTTCGCCTTCATCGAAAATGCAGCCGTCGCAGCCGGTATTCGATCCCGCGACCTTCAAGTTAGCAGTCGAGTGCCAAATCCGCTAGGCCACAGTGGCGGGGCACTAGCAATAACTGATGAGGTGTCAAAACAGTCTACGCCACGGTGAAGGTCACCGACTGCCTTACGAACAACGCACACAATTTAGTTTTTTTTCCTCGTCTTTACGCTATGTTCACCGGTGGCAACTCTCTCACGCACGAACTATCGGGGTCTCTACAGCAGTAGGCAACAACAGTACATAAAAAAGTTAAAGACTTGTGTGCAGAAAGAACAAAGCGATAAGGGCAAGAGGACTCTAGACTGCAATTAAAGAGGAAACACCTTTTTTTAAAACAGTTACGGCGAGAAGTTGGTTTAGTTAGCATCGTAAATAATATAATAACAATATTGGTGACTTGTCATTCCAAAAACGAAGATATGATTGTGAGCGACGCCGTAGTAGAGGGTTACGGAAAATGTGGACCATCTGGTGGTGTTTAACGTACATTGAGTTCGCACAGTACAGGTCATCTGGCATTTCGGGTTCAGGGAAACACGGCCGCCGCAACCGGGATGGCACTCACAAACATCGGGTAGGCAGACAAGCATCGTAAGCGATACACTACCGCGGCGGACTGTCGGGCATTGTCAGAAAAAAATTACTAGCGTAAAGGGGACGAGAAGAAGGAACACGCGATCGCAATGTGCTTCACTTGACATGTTTTCAAGGAAGATGAAAATATATATTATCTATAATGGCACGATACCGTCATAATCATCACCGCGAGCCTGACTTAGCCCACCGCAGGGCATAGGTATGTCCCATGTTTTGACGCGATAGCGTTAGAGAGCTCGTGTCGCAAAAAAAAAAAACCGCCGCCGGCGTCGGCACTGTTGATTGTGAGCGAAAAATCGTCTGTAAGTATGTGACCAAAAAATCAAGTTACCGAGATAGCCGCGGGAGGCCGCTACTTGTCCCCGCGTGCGCACGCGATCACACTGGTAAAGCCACGCGTTCGAAGAAAAAAAAATGCTCAAGGTCACGAGATGCGGTACTTTCTTTGCCCTGCCACCCCTCCCTGCTTGGCTTTCAGCGCTTTCGTCGGGACGAGAGAAGAGATAATGCAATTGCAGCATGCGACACACCTTTGTAACTCCACTAGCACTGGACGGATTCTTAAATTTTTTTTTGCGGCGTTGAATTCATGAGGCAATAAACTCTTCTAGTGAATTCATTCCATGATTACTTGAAAAGGTGTTTCAGGGCCTCTTCAACGCATTTTGTTTGACAGGTGTCACGACGAAAACGAGCCCATTCGGCGATAATAGCACGCGCTGGTTCATTCTACTGTGTGCGTGTTTGTGTGGGTGGGTGTGTAAGAAAGGATATTTATAAGTATGTACTTAGTGGTTGAAGGGTGCACTAGAGGCCGGATTTCGCTACCACGTTCAACTCTTAAAGGCGAAGCTTAAGGGTCTCCCAATTTTTTCCGACCAACTCGGTGCTGGAGACAGGTCATGTCATGCACATTCGTTCCGGGTATCGACGAATAATCCCTCGCATACCACCTCAAGGCACCAAGTCTGCCAGAACAAGGCCCTCGCTATGAATGCGGAAAAGTATAAATTTGATGGCTGCCTTTTGTTTGTTTGGCGCAATAAGATAGAGAACTAGCAGCTGCCATTTCGTGATATGATCACGTACTACGAAACGCCACAACAAGGAATAAGATGGTCCCAGGCTCGCCGCAGTGGCACCAGGTGGCGCTGACTGAAGCTCCCACGTTTCAATGCACATATATACCCTGTAGAGTGAACGGAGGGATGAGCACAACGGTTACTCAGTGGTGGAGCATCGGACGCGTTATGCAAAGGTCACAGGTTCGAATCCTGCCCGTCGCAAGTCATATTTCCGTCCACTTTTTTTCCGTCACAGTCACATTACAATTACTTCTCGTAAAAAAACTCCTTCACTTTCCCTCGCATTATTGTTTGTTAGTTCTCATACATATGGGCAAAGGAAGAACCAACACGACACAACGCAGACGGTGCTGTGTCAGAAGTGTTGTGGCTCAGGAGAGTTGGTTATCCATGAACTTAGGTTCACCTACCTTTCTAGTCGTCTCTGTCGTCTTTACCCTTTCATTTTTATATGCCACGCTCATACAACCTAAGGTGCTGTGTCTTCTGCATTCTGGCTTCATTCGCATGCGGTGTAACCTTTTTTCAAGATGCAACACCAACTAGACCCCCAAGCCATAAGCCATCCTCCCAAACGCTCGACCTATAACTGCATAACAACTGTTCCACGACTACTCCGACTGCAGATAGTGGGAGCGCGTCAATGTACCATCCACAGTCATTAAATTCTGGCAAAAAACGAGGCTACCATAAACCATCCAGATCTCGCTCGGATTTCAGGCTACTTTGTCCCACGGCGTCGGCATGCCTGTTGCTGTAGACTGCCTCAGAATAATTAAACGGACGTTCCTGCGGAAGTGTGAACAAGCAGACGCCGCTTCTTCAGCGCTTTTCGCGCCAGGACGGCCTCTCACCGAGAACAAGCGCCGCAAGGCATCAACGACGAGGTCGTCTCGCACAGCCTTGAAAAACCGAGATGATTGATCGCCGCAATGCTGCCGACCACATCGATGTGAGAACCCACAGTGCAAAAGCATCTCCCACCTCCTTACACACACACACACACACACACACACACACACACACACACACACACACACACACACACACACACACACACACACACACACACACACACACACACACACACACACACACACACACACACACACACACACACACACACACACACACACACACACACACACACACACACACACACATCCCCCGTCTCCACCCAGGGCAGTATGCAGAGGTTTCAGACCAGGATCTCCGTTGAGATCTAGGCCTAAGGTACGGTTTCTGCCAGTGGGAAGTCGCCTTGTGCCACGAAATTCGCGTCTCCATGCATCATCATCCGCGCACCTCCTCACCCATTCCTAAGTCGAGCGGATGGGAGAAAGTGAAGTCGCTGTAGTACCGCTCCGAGCACGTAGGAATAGCCGTATACATCTTCTCCTTCGCACACAGTCCCGTTCTTCCTTTCGACACCCGATGCCAACAGTCGAACGCGTGGCTGTTTTTAATGACACTCAGCGGGCGTCCGTATCACGCGCCACGCGATCGAGATCCTATCTCTCCTCTCACAGGTGCCGCGTGGCAAGGGCGGTGTTGCTGGGAACGGAGGTGACACGTGCTTCGGGGGGTGGTCGCGGTCGTACGTGCTAGCGTCTCAAACCAAACGGTGGCAGTTCTTGCGCGATAAAGCTATACGATGGGTGACTATGACTGTTTGCATGCCGGTAATGCAGCGGTCGCGCTCCTTTCAACTCGTTCTTCATGGTTTAGCCTCTTAACCTGTTAGGCCCGGGAGCCGATCGGATCAGTGACACAATTTGATTTGATCGGCACGTGCACTGGAACGTTTTAAGAAAAACAAAAATTGGCATCCGATCGACGAAGTGAATGCTGATGATGGAGTGAAGCTAGGTATTAAGGTCCATAATGTCAACGTTGAATTCGCCGACTATGAAGGACGGACAGATGGACGGACCGAAGGACAAATACATGGACGGACAGATGGACGGATGAACACACTGATGGACGGATTGACACATGGATGGACAGAGTACGGTTTATTTTCAAACAATATTCGCACAATGAGCACTCTATGTACGGTATATGTGTGACGTCCCCGCAGACACGGACTGAACCCCGCTCCTTTCGAGATGTGTGTGCTCGTTTCTCAAACCCACGCATAAAGGGCATCCCGGAGTTAAGTACCAGAAGGATTATGTCTACTATTCTCACGGGCTCCCCCACGCAAAGTCGTGGACCGCGCGGCGCCTTGTCGTCTACAGACCGTGTGACAGAGTACAATAATCGGCGCGCACCCTTCAGATCTGTGGCATGGGGGAGCAGCAGAACACCTTTTGTTGGTTCGGGGAAAGCGACTTTTGCGGCAAGCGCCTGTGCCGGGTCCATTATGCCTTTCCGTCAGTCTCCGTGGCGCCAGGGCTCTTACTGCGTTCTGCGCGGATGGCCGCCCGCGACGGTGAACGACGAGGAAGCGGCGGCTACGGAGAATTTCGTGGGAGACACTGAGCTGCATAGAAACGTTGAAACTTGGTCTGGACATCGGCTCGCCAAGTACCGAAAACATCGGGACCATTGTTCGCCCGTAATTAAAGTGTCATCGGACGGCCCGCCCATCACTCTCCCTGAAGATTGAGTTTATACATTTTACTTGCTCGGCTTTGTTCGTGAGAGGGTTTTCTACTGGTGTAGGCCACGGGGGCGGCCGCCGAAGATAATACACTTTGGACAGAGAAGAAAATATGCTGCGTGGATAGCGGCGATTGGTTTGGTGCCCCGGTAGGGCAGAGTGGGAACCCGAGAAAAGCGGCCACGTGTCAAGAAAGGGGAGAAGCGAGGAGGGTCTCTCCCAGGGGAGAAAAAGAAGTAGACGGCGACGGAAGGGGACAGATGAGACCGCGACGTGAAGAACCAACCTTCGGCCCCGACTCGGAGTCAGAGTTACGATACGAACAGAGTCGAAGAGATAGCGATGAGGAGCGATGAGATGATGACTAGGGCAAAGATAGTACGATGAGGAATGAAAGTTGGGGATAGGAGGCGAGTGAATGGAGCATTCTGAGAGGCACGACGGAGGCGACGATGACGAAGACGATGAAGGCGCCGACGAATCGGACAATGACACCAGGAAGAAGCCCTGAGCCCCAACTCGAACAGCCAGCCCCGAGGTCCCCGTCAACATGGACAGTCTGTGAGACGAACTTCATCTCCCTTACCTACATGAGCTTTGCGGGTAGGGATGCGGCAAATTGGGACATTGCGCGGTTTTGTTAATTAATGACTTTATCATCTGTGTCATCGCGTGTTTGCTTTATATATGCATAACCTTGTGTTTTTACAGTTACTTCCTTTATGTGCCTGCCCTGTGTCAAATGTCGCGAGTGTTTAAATCATGTGTTATAATTTTGTGTAGTGGTTGATGTGCGCGGTCTACGATGTTTGCAGTTAGTATTAAATTAAATGAATCAGTAAACAGAAACAAGTCGTAGCGTCTCTTACTTCCCGGCCCCAGCACGAATCCCTGTATGTGAGAAATGATTGAGACACGTAGCCAAGAGGGAACCGGATAGAAAAAGGGTTGAGTGTTCTTCCCTCTCTTTGGCGATCGGTGGCGTAGCGGGGGACGTCTCATATGTAATACCTCTGTTCCGGTCCGACGGGAAGCTAAGACGATGACGGCTTCAATGGACATCGTACGAGCCTAAGAAGCTTCGCTCCGAAAAAGTCGGAACCCTTCCACTATTGAAAATATGCAAGCCAGTGGCTGCATGGTTCTTCACCGGCAGCAGCTTCCCGTAGTTATCGCGCCGATTCGTGATTCTGCACGCGTTGGCGCTCCTTCATTCACCGCTATTCTTCCCTCGAGAGACGAACACACGCTTTATCCTTGGCGAGTCTGAAAGGAAACTGCTCACAACAGTGCTAGAGTATTCTGTACTACATCAAGAGACAAAGGGGGCACAACGAAAGTGTCGCGACACCCTGCGGCGTCAAGTGCCACCGCCGATTATCCCGGGGCTTGTGAATGAAGCATCGGTCGTATTGTGAGAGGACGTGGGGTACCCGGGAAGAAGGGATGGACGCCGAAAATTGCTGCTCTCGTTCTGAACGCAGACGCATGATTCGCCAAAGCCATATAGCTTTACGCAGCTTCATTGTAAGAAGGAAAATCGATGTAAAGTTGGTATAGTTGGAATGCACGTGCATGATTGACGCAGTGCTGCAGATGAAGGCATAAAGAACTGTGTGCAGAGGACGAGCGCTCTCCCGTAAATGAAAGATTTATCAAAGCAAAAAAGAAACTGGACGAAGGATGGAATGAAGAATGAGAGCGGGAGTGAATAATGTATTAAAAGAATTAGAGACGTATGCATGAACCATGCATCGAGTTCCTTAACAGAAAAGGAGTTTGCTCTGATATGCTCGGCACATGTAATGTCAATTGTGACAGACAGACAGACAGACAGACAGACAGACAGACAGACAGACAGACAGACAGACAGACGGACGGACGGACGGACAGACAGACAGACAGACAGACAGACAGACAGACAGACAGACAGACAGATTTTAATGATGTCCCGAGGGACTAGCCGGGGGTGCTATTCTGGACACTGTCTAATTCCGCCATATTGTAAAATTTTGTAATGGCAGCATATTAAGCCAATCGGAGAGGTTGTAGCAACTCACTTGGCCAATTAGCATCGATAAATCGCGGAATCTGATAACATGGCGGAATTCGGCAATGTCCAGAATAGAACCCCGGAAGGACCCGCTGGGGCCCCCGGCTCGCCGCTGGCTGCTCCCTTGTTGGAATCAGGAGGCCATGCCTTTCGTTTCTTTCACGGGTCCTCTAGACGGCTGTTGACAGGATATTCAGCCTAAGCACTGGCGAAAGGCGTCTTCCCAGTCCTGTTCGCTGGGGTTTGACGTGTCCGGTACCGAACGATGTATGCGTGTTGATGTTTAATGACACGTCTTTACTCTATTGTTTAATGAGCTTGCCGAAATTTTCAACTGGAATGAATCTGACGTCTATAGATGCCAAACTTCTCGAATCTTGTCCGCCGTTACGTTACCCCTCTGACAGCTCACAATCTGGACTTCCGACCATCAGTGCTTTGCAGGCATTGAGGCTGTGCACGCTGCCGCCGGCGCATTAATTCTCCGGGTCACTGCCTCGCCCACCGATGACCAATGTGTTCTAGAAGAGAACACTTCTCACCTAACTTTTAGAGAGATAGTTAATTTTTATCAGGACTACCACTGCCACTTTCCCGACCCTGCAATGGACTCGGGAAGGCGGACAAGAACATTATTCTTCTGTTCACCAATAGGCCACTGCGCCCGGCAGTGCTTAAGCATTTAAAAAATTATTCGTCTGCTCCCCAATACACTACTGCGCTCGGCAGTGCTTAAGCATTTGGAACATTATACGACTGTTCACCAATAGGCTACTGCGCCCGGCAGTGCTTAAGCATTTGGACTCTTCTCTTTCCAGCCTCAGCCAGTACTGTGTGGAGGTGGCTGACACCTACCAGATGGTAGGAGCATACCAGCTCAATCTTTCTTTACGTCTGAACCCCAACCCCACGAGAGAGGAATGGGAGGTGGCCCTGTTCGGCTGCCAGCAAGCCATGGTCCGGCTCGCCAGGACAACGGACACCAGTGGGGTCCTGACTAGGAACTCCAACTCGTATTGCGAGAAAGCTGACTAACAAGGGGCTGAATTCCCTTGCAAGCTCCCTGCTTTCATTAAATGTTCACCACCACCTCCAAGGCAGGTACTAAACACACACAAAAAAGGAGTGCGAAGGCCACGCTTGACCTCGCTCAGCTGCACTTGCAAATCGAGCCGGACAGAAAAAAGCATTCAGACTATGCGACGCCAAACGTATTTTACAAACACAAAACAGACAAGGAACGAAAAAAAAGAGAGAACGCATTCGCCCGATGATTTAGTGGATACATACGAGCCCGTACGTACGAGCGATGCCATATACATACATACACACACAATGACGAAGTGATATCACGTTTCGATCTTTTCAGAGTGTTGGCGCGTTGAAAAAAGAACGAACTGCCTCAGGTCACTCACGCGCGGCGGCGAAATGAGTTTTGTACCGTATACATTTAACGGCGAGTACATAGATTCGGTCACGGATGTGTCTCGGCTAAGGAGTGAATAGCAGTCGGCTCCCTTTCCCCGCGAGACGGTTCCGCCACTTTCAGCGATCGCTTGTATATATGTATGCATCTATCCGCCCGGCGTGAAATGAACAAGACGTGGCGCTAACAATCTTCGCGTTGCCGCCGCCGGCGCTGTGGCGATGGAGCCAGCAGGGACCGAGGTTGCCCCGTCGAAAGTCCCGAGTGTGCCTCCAGGCGTAAAGCCTTGAGCGCGTAGAAGCGTGCCTGCATAATGGCGCAGCCGCTAACGGCGAATTCGCCACTTCGTGTCGCTCTCTCCGCGGCCACTGCAATGGTCAGTGTCGGCGTTATCACCTAATTTGTGCAGGGTATCCCACCGGAGACAGGAGCCAGCTCAGCGCATTTGGAATGCTCGCACACTCCTTCTCTCGGCTGCTTCGAGTCTTTGGCTTCCGCAGTGTCCGGTAGACACAAGAGAAGCCAAGGCCGAAAGGCTCGCAAACCGTGGCAGCTGCTGTTGCTGCCGCGCGGTGGCGTTGCGTTGCGCCGTTTGCTACGAAAACGAGCGCTCGGGAGCGAGAGTGAAAAGATCGGAGTTACCAGAGTTGACAGATGCCACCCTACTAAGGAAAAATAAAAAAAAAATCATCCACAAAAAGTTGCTTCAGTACCACTCCCCCCTCTCCACTTCTGAAAAAAAAAATGGGCGCGGTTTTTGAAAAACTCACATGAAGCAAAACTTTGCGAAAGAAAAAAAAACTCATTTTTTAAATACTTCCTTAGTTATAATGAAAATGTCCACCATATACAAATGAGTGCTGAAAAGCGACAGAAAAGGGACCATAACATCCAATTTTCTGTCATAGTCAATGTTATGTTGGTTAATCCTCGCGCATTCATAAAAAAGCTGGTGAAAGTGAAAGTATACCAGATTTGATCTAGTGCCTAATTTACAAAATTAAACATTTCGATAAAGACGCGAGTGATTCGAGAGTCGGGTAACGCTGTTACAGTCACGATCCCTGACGCAACGCGCTGCTTGCTTCGAGATCTTCTGCATGCCGGCCTGTTCCGGGTAGTTGGTTGGTTCGTTGGTTCCTCAACAATTCGGCGCAACCCACCTAGGGGGACAGGCCACGAATGGGACGGTGCCTTGCTTCTTAAATCAATTCGCTTCTTGAAAGGAAGGGTTGAATTAATTGGGTAATATAGGTAATAATTCAAGGGTGTTGGATTTCTAAACAAACAAATAAAAAACCTTGAAAACGATAACATAATAAACACGCACAAGAAAAGAAAAAAAGTCTATACATGAAACAACTGCGTTATTATGAAATAATTTGCGATGTCGCTCCTTGTGTTCACTACGAGTGTATGAAAAACTCACCCCAAACAATCTTTGTGCCACTTATTGTTTCGACTATGTCCCCTTGTAACTGCACACCTGCTTGGACTTAAAGGTCTGCAGTATGTGATAAATAAATAAATAAATAAATAAATAAATAAATAAATAAATAAATAAATAAATAAACAAATATTTGTTCATGTGCAGCTGCGCGTGCATTCGAGCTACTTCAAGTTATTTCATTTTAGCAATTAAACGGAATCGTTTCGAGCGGACGCAAATTTCGTAGAAGTTCACTACTCCACCGAATACAGATCATGACGTCCCCCACGCCATGGCGAAATGATGCTCGTCGTCTGTGGGTGCGAGCGACCTCTGGGTCTTATTTCGCACAGGTATATCATTTTGAATGGAATTGAATTGAATTGTTTGTTTTCAACATAATACACGTCGAGGGACGACCGTACGGCATAGAGGCAGAATTAACTGCCTGACAATGGCCCCACCACCCAAGCACTGTCAAACAGAGTTGTGACTATCATTAAAAAATTATGCACTAGACAGCGGATTTTGCATTCCATTTCTAAAGGAACACTTAGGAAAAAAAAAGAACGATTAGCCACGTAATCGTAAAACACAACTTCACAATCCCGAAAACGCCTCTGTTACCGTGACACGAAACTTGGTAAACGGTAAAACCCACGAAAAAAACAACAAAAAAAACATCAGACGGAGATGCCCATTAAGCTTCTCGCACCATACACTTTTACGCACGAGATTTTGAAGGCGTTTATTTATTTATTTATTTATTTATTTATTTATTGACAGGTTCTGCAGGCCTATACTTAGGCCCTAGCAGGAGGGGCAACAAAAAGAAAGAAGAAAGTTGTACAATGTCACATCACATAATCGTGACCACATACAGAGCTCTTAGCCAGCAGTGTTACGGCAGATAAACAATGACCATACGCAGAAAAAGTCCATAAATAATTCACTCGACCCCTGCCAACACGCCCATACTCTTACATCATTCAAAACAAAACTAGGTAAAAAATTTTCAAGTTGTTTTGCAATATCTTCAGATTGAAAAGCACTTATTTGTGAGGAGTTCCAGTCGGCAGTGGTCCTAGGGGAAAAATTATTTTTGAAAGCAGTAGTACGAGCAAAGACAGGCGCTAGTGAATGTTTATGGTTATGTCTTGTTTTTCTAAAAGATAGTCGTTTCACACAGTTGGGCAAACTTGTTGTAACTTTACCGGAAAGAATTTTGTGTAGAAACGTTAACCGGTTATATTCCTTCCAGATTCCAATGTTTGGATGTGATCAAGTTGCAGAATTCGAGTTGGCGAATCATGCCCTCTATATGTGCTAAAAATGAATATGACCGCTTTCCGTTGAACTCTTTCGAGCGAGACATCTTTTTTACATTGAGGGTCCCAAACAATGGATGCGTATTCAAGCTTTAATCTAATACAAACGTTGTATGCCAACAAGCTGGTGCTCATTGTGGAACATTAAAGTTTCCTTTTATGAAACCACAGTTTCCTAAGAGCAGCCGTGCATAGGCTTGCAATGCGATCCAACCATGTAAGTGTTTTCGTCCAAGTGACTCCTAGGTACTTGTATTTTTCTACTTTTTTGAATGGGTTATTGTGGAGACAATAAGACAATAAGGCTTGGAGCGCGATTTATTGTTATCCTCAGGAGAACTGTTTTGTTCTCCTGAGGATAACAATATCCATGCCCCAAATTCCATGCCCCAGATTCGGCACGATTCATTTGTACTTGTAAGAGATTGCTGAAGTAACACGTGGCCATTTACACAACATATTTCTTTAAAAACAACACAATCGTCTGCTAATAATTGGATACGTCTGTATGTACGAGATCAACTAAATCATTAACGAAAATCAAAAATAATAACAGGCCTAACACATTACCTTACGACAGCGTAGTGTGTTAGGCCCACTGGAAGAAACACGTAGAGAAGAAGAAGCACATCCCCTGACCTCAACTAATTGACTTGGCTTTTTTTTTTAAGTAAGCATGAATCCACTTAAGAATTCCCGAAGGTAACCCAATATTTTCGGGCCCAAACAAATGTTTTCCATGAGGCACCCTGTCAATGGCCTCACTAAAATCTAAAAAAAAAACACATCAGTCTGCCCCGATATATTTAGTACCCGGGCGAATTCATGCACTGTAGACACAAGCTTAGTTGCCGTAGACATACTTTTTCGGAAACCATGCTGATATAACAAAAAAATATTATTTTCCGATAAAATTGTGTTGATATATTTGTAAACAACATGCTCTAACGTTTTACAGCAACTACTAGTGATAGAAACAGGACGGTAGTTTGACAACGAATGGCGGTCACCTTTTTTTGAAAATCGGCACAACACGAACTGTACGCCAATCGGCCGGTAGTCTCACCACTTTTGAGTGGTGCATTAAAAAGGGACAGTAAGAAACTTGGTATTACGTAGCTTCTAATTGATAAAAAAAGGAAGTACAATGTGATCCTCGGGTGTCGTAGACCTAGCATGCGATGTTTTAGAAAATATGATTCATCCAATGTTCGAAAGTATGAAAAATATGTTTTGAAATTAATAACGCCCCGCGCGGTAATTTCCGCGCGAAACTTAAAGATAAAACAGCAGTCTCGATTTTCTCCGCTAACAATGGACTTATGATAGTGAAACAAAGTGCAGTTCGTCAACCTAAACCAAGTCATTGTTGCCCTTTGATGTCCCCTCTGCTTCCGTATTTCGCGGGAAACCTCATACTGCGTGAGCATGTTCTGGCTTGTTTAATTGTTTCGTACAGCGAAAATGTGCGCTCCTATGGATGAAGCCCCATGTTTACGCCTGACAGGGTAGCCCCTAATCTTTTTTTATTGCACGCTCGTCAGTGTATGAAACGGCTACTAGCTGACGTCCCGAACGATCTCTTCATTCGGTTTATCAGCTGCGCAAGGTCCTTCACAAATTGGTGGTTAATGAACATGGCGAGCACTTACGTAACTACAGTTGCAGCGAAAACGCGGATAAGTGCTCTCCAAGAAAGAAAAGCAACAGAAGAAAACATCACGAGCGACTATAGGAAACTCCGGCAGTGACCTGCTGAAAAAATTGCCAACTCTCATTTTCCAGAATCGGCTTAGAAGAGGCTTCCTTAGTGGATTGGGTAAGACGCCCGTGTACTATGCGACTTCAGCGCGCGTTAAAGAGCGGCAGATTGTGGAACTTTCCGAAGTCCTTAACCTCGGCGTCCCTCGCGCCATAATCCCACAAATCAGTATTCGACGCTGTAACTTCCGTTTCGTTCACCATTTCGGTGAAAGAAGAGCCCCTGTGTGGGCTACGTTCCGCATACCTCCATTTTAAGCTTGCGTCATGTATAGTTGCAATCGGTATAGCAACAATGAGAAAGTCGAAGTGCTCCGCTGCCAACTGCCTTTTGGGATACCTCCATGAAAACGGGTCAGAGAGAGACGCACAGATATTATCAACAGCGGCCGATCAACGGAAACCTCCATAGCCCATGGCCAACGTTTAAACAGGCTCAGGCCTCAGGGGCGTAGACACATATCTTTTGCCGGGAAAGAAGGGGAGGGGGGGGGCTCTTTGATATCGAGGTATAGGGACACCCCTTGGAGTTTTAAATGCGACGCATTTCTTTGCGTAGTGCAAGCACTTTTGGCGTCTATCTGCGTATGTAAATATCTATCTATTTATCCGCATAGCTATCTGTCTAGCCGCTTACTTGTGGCGTCTATCTACTTATCTATATCTGTTTAGCCATTTACGCCTGGGTGCTCTCGTGATCACCCCCCTTAACTTGGCGCGAACAAAAAATAGTATGGGAGTGTAAGCTGGTTTGACGGATATGACGCGCTGGTAAACACATAATCAATGTCTAAATCCAGCCGCGTACGTTCTCAAAAACTGTTCCCTAAGCAGTGGCACGTACCACCGGGTGGATATGTGCCACTGGTATGCGTCACAGGTGTTTGAAACTTAGTTTTTACCCAGGAGCGACGACAACACACATGGGCAATTTTAACACGTGAGCGTTAAAGAAAACCTGCCATCGGCAGTTTTGACCAGACGAAGCCATAGAATAAATGTCAGGGTTTCAGCAGGAATTAAACCCAAGCATTCTGCGTGTAATTTAAGTATTATACCACAGAGCCAAGCCAGGAATCGAAACTGCTTTTTTAAATAGACCCAAATGATAGTGAAACGTCAGTTGTGGCTGCAGTGCTGGCTCTCCGACATTACAAAGCTTACACAAGTACTCTTTTGAAAGAGCCGTCATGTCGGGTTGTCAGTTGTAGGTGGGTGGGATGCATATAGAAGTTGATTTATGTAGCAGTGTCTAGGGCTATATCATCCTCGTGAGCACCAGCGCCTTATACGACGTTATCGCTTCTGGTGTTGCTAACACTCATGTTCCTGTTGGCATTGTTGCGCAAGTATAAACAACTGGTTATATAAACATCTGCAACTCTTCAACATATGTATGTGCGTGCAACATTTGCACAATTATTTAGCGTCATTTCAAGACGTGTCATTCAATAAAACAATTACAAGACGGTCACCTTCCCTCCGCATAACGTCGATACATAAGGTACGTGGGGTCTGCCGAGTTTCTTTATATGCTTTTATTTATTTACAGCATACTGGAGACCCAGTAAGGGTTCCAGTAGGAGGTACTGAAGAATACAAGGTAGACAATATAAAAAAGGAAACAAACGCCAAGATTGAACAATTAACGCAATCCGTCAAGAGGATGTACATTATACTGTAGAAATGAACAATTTGAAGCAGAAACTAACAGAAAATATTTTAAATACGCAACAATACTTAAGTTCAAATAATACGTTGGCAGAGTAACAAAATATGCACAAAGAGCAGCGACATTTCCAACAACTATTATTACCAATAGCGCCAATTCTGCATACGGATGAGCTATGGATGAGCCGTTCCAACCAACTATGGTACGGCGAACAGAAGAGTGTTCGGGAAGGTTAGTTTTCGAGAGATACGGCGTTAAGGATTCTGCATGGCGTTGTCTCGTTCGGTGTGCTACAAGTGGCTTTAAGAAGGGATATGGACCAATGAACAGCAATTTTTCTTCAATGAAAAAATTTTTCTTCGGTAAAAAGAATGAAATTAAGTCTATAAACTTTCCATCGTAATTTCACTGTTTGGATGCTATTAGCTATCATAAGGTTGGTTGGACAATGAATCAGGCTGCCTGTATAAATGGTCATTTTTTGCTGTGAATGCCATGGTGGAAAAAAATCGGAAGAGGGGGCACGGGCCTGGTGCGCCACGCTCTGGTTACGCTATACTGTCAGGCAGTACTGGCGGGTAACTTCATTGTATGTGATTTTGAGAGAAGCAGTGCGAAATACAGGGCTGCAGAAAACAAACAGGGACACTCAGAATGTAAATTTACTTGCTTGCTCATCCGGGCTTCTTGAACTTTAAGGCAAAAGCGTTATGTGGCTCATCAAACGCACTGGAGCTGTTAAATTCGGCACCTGACCGGTCTGTTGTATTTTTAACACTGAACCAAACACTAGCCTTCCCTGGCTGTTAGTTTGAATACCTGTATGTTTCATAAACAAATAAAAAATAAGCCCTCTAACTCGAACTTCCAAATGCGGAAATTGAACTTCGGATTCAACACGAGGGATGCAAAAATATTATCATCACGTACTGACGTCACCATGAAACGTCCTCATGACGTAACTATGACGTCATTACGCGACATCGTTGGTTCTCCAAGCGTGGGCTGATCAGGCAGGCAGGGGGAAACGTCGTGAGATGCAGAAAGTGCGCATTGCCTCCGATCCTAGAGATATCAGCGAAACCACGTGACACCACGCTCATTCCACGCTTCTACAGCACGTCAAGTGTAGAAAGCTTTAGGGGGGGGGGGCATGGG
Organism: Rhipicephalus annulatus; assembly: GCA_013436015.1. Classification (NCBI taxonomy): domain Eukaryota; kingdom Metazoa; phylum Arthropoda; class Arachnida; order Ixodida; family Ixodidae; genus Rhipicephalus; species Rhipicephalus annulatus. The sequence continues at coordinate 77,649 of WOVY01012324.1, read as the reverse complement.
AGCATCTGCCCATCGACTGAAAACAAGACACGATGAAGAATGCCAAGACGAAAAAGGCGGTGACGAAAAAAAAAACACGAAAGGAATGAAAAAACAAACATGAAGAAGATGAAGAACAAAAGAAAAGAAGACCAAAAGAGGTGAAAGAAAACACGAAGAAAATAAAACGAAAAGGAGGAATAGAAGAAACAGATCATGAGGAAGGGAACCACAAGAAAAGATGCACAAAGTGCAAAAAGAGGGCAGTCTGTCTGTATTTAGGTACGTTCTTTTTCTTCTTAAGTTTTATCTACATTTAATACTTGAAATGTCGAAAAAATCCTATAATCAATTGTTGCCCGATCCCCCTGAGTAGGTATGAGTCATTGTGTAAGCATCATCATCATCATCGTCATATCAAAGGTGCAAAAAGAAGAAGAAAAGCATCGCCCCTGCCATCACCACCAACAACAACGACCAGAAGATGAAGAAGGGTAACAACAAGGACAGGTCACGGGGACCAAGAAGAAGAAGAAGAAGAAGAAGAAGAAGAAGAAGAAGAAGAAGAAGAAGAAGAAGAAGAAGAAGAAGAAGAAGAAGAAGAAGAAGAAGAAGAAGCGACTCCATAAGGGACCCCGTGAGGTGTATTGCACTGCAGTTCAGTTCTCGAAGTTAAATGAACGCTAGCTCTGCCGAAACTGACATGGTTCGGCCGTCAACGGTTGATCAGACGGCTGGTCTTGTCATGTCCAGAAGCCCCGTAAGCGCAAATTAACAATTTGAAAGACAAACAGTCGTAAAGACCTTTCGCTATTCTTCGTACTTGCATAGCGAGGTTGTCGCCCCGACAGACTTGACGCCTTTGGGCATCATGCGAGGGTTTGTGGGTCAGCTGCCGGTACGTAAAAAAAAAGAATTTCGGGCTACGTGATGCCTTCTAGCAAAAACAAAGGAAGAAAGAAAGAAACTGTTCCGCACACGAGGGGCGCTGGCTAACACACTCGCATGATTACAGATTGCAGGAGCAGCCCCTGGATTTTTTTTCTTTTGGGAGTGTGAGGGGGGGGGGTGATTGTCCTTTCTAGGATCTGCTTTGATTGATTGATATGTGGGGTTTAACGTCCCAAAACCACTCTATGATTATGAGAGACGCCGTAGTGGAGGGCTCCGGAAATTTAGACCACCTGGGGTTCTTTAACGTGCACCCAAATCTGAGCACACGGGCCTACAACATTTCCGCCTCCATCGGAAATGCAGCCGCCGCAGCCGGGATTCGAACCCGCGCCTTGCGGGTTAGCAGCCGAGTGCCTTAGCCACTAGACCACCGCGGCGGGGCTTCTAGGATCTGCTCTTCGGTGTTTTCGGAGTGGCAAATATCCAGTGGGATGGATGGCGGTGAAAAATTCCAGGGGATGGCTGCACCTCCTTCCTCCCCCACTTTACTCCCCCCTATCTTCCCTGACGTAGCTCCTGAAAAATGCATAGATGCAATAGCCATGAAACACTCGCAGTAACACCCACTATCGTAGCTATAGGCGTATGTTGAAGGAACATCGGACACTATAGATACGAAGGTTAGAGTTTTGCCGCCCCCGCCCCCCCCCCCCACCGCAAAGGTTTTTGTTTCTTCGTCGACTTCAGTTTCTTTCCATTCATGCCATAATTACTACATCACTGGTAAAAACTATTATTCCACTTCATTGTCTTGTCGCATTTACGTCAAGACAGTGGTATCATAGCAGTTTCTTAGCTAGAAAAAAAAAAGGCTCCGGCGACACTACACTTCCACTTTACAGAACCTTACACCAAGCCACATGCAACCCTATTCACGAGTCCCATTAGTGTTCGCGATAGTGGATGCCTGCAGCTCAAGCATACCACACTTACCCGCATATCTAGTGGCTAATGTATTCGTCTGCAGACCCGGAGGTCGCGGGATCGAATCCCGGCTGCGGCGGCTGCATTTCCGATGGAGGCGGAAATGCTGTAGGCCCGTGCGCTTAGATTTGGGTGCACGTTAAAGAACCCCAGGTGGTCGAAATTTCCGGAGCCCTGCGCTACGGCGTCTCTCATAATCATATAGTGGTTTTGGGACGTTAAACCCCAGAAACCGACCGACCGATCGATCGATCGACCGATCAATCAATCAATCAATCAATCAATCAATCAATCAATCAATCAATCAATCAATCAATCAATCAATCAATCAATCAATCAATCAATCAACGCTTACCAGCATAGGTTGCTCAGCCGGAAGAGCCGGAAAGCAGCAACGTGATAGCCGATGGAATAGTTGGCGGAATCAGCCCCGCCGAGACCGCATCTCGCCTTATTTGACTCGGCGAATACGCACGGGACATTCAAAATGCGCACCGCCGTTTTCGCCACCACGCCCCATTTTTTTTCTTTGCGCGCCAAGAAAACGGCGTCCCGACATTCAACTTCAAGAGTCGTTTCACGTACGCTTTCCAGATTGCGATCTGTCGCTTACAGTGTGAACGCCATATAGGACGCTCACACTCAAAGCGACAGTGTGAACGTCGCTTTGAGCGTGAAATCTTTATCGTTCCGAATAAAGTGCTAGATTAATTCTTAATATTGTAGCTATGTTATAGCTTAGCGCCAAATTTAGTCAGGTTCACGTCGTGAGAACCACCAGAAAGCAGAACTGTAAGTGCGCGAGTGCATGTCATTCGCTCGGCAGATCACGTGCACAATAATCATTATCATGATCATTATAACGATTTAGTTGCACGTTACACTTAGATAATTACAGCGATTGAAATGCATGCTAAGAACTCCAGGGAGTCAATATATCCGCAGCTGTCCACTACACGGTGTCCTTTATAATAATATGATGGTTTCTGGGTGTCAAGCCACCAGCAATAATAACTGGCACCCCATCACTATTTAACGGAATTATCATTACAGCCTCCTCATCATTATTTCGTTTTAATTTTTAATTATTGAACCATCTTGCAACGTGACCTGCGTGACGCCTACTACTATTTCTGCTAGTCATACATACATACACACACACACACATACATACATACATACATACATACATACATACATACATACATACATACATACATACAACAACAACAACAACAACAGCTACATCTACTACCACCGCCACTACTACTACTACTACTACTACTACTACTACTACTACTACTACTACTACTACTACTGGCTCTACGAAGGCACAAGGTACACTAAGTTGCTTTTGCTGTAAAAAAAAACAGTAATCGCATACGGGAAGATCAAACAGGTCGCCGTATTTTGTACGCTTCAGGGAAGCGAACAAACAATAAAACTAAAGAAAAATACAAGACGACGCATCTCTCTTTACGAGTTTTGGAAGTGCGCAATCTCCACCGTGAGGATGTGCCGCTCTGAATTACAATGGCGGCATTCGTACGTGCTACACGAAAGCAATTACTTGGACGGGGAGACGGCAACACGCGAAGGTATACAGGCTTGTGGCGACTTGTGGACGACGCTCCCTCAGTCAGCGGAAGGCGCCTAGCCTGCAATTCAATCGGTACGCCCGCAACAAGCGTGCTATTTATGGGGAGGTCCTTTTTCGGTTGTTTCAGTTCGGTCGTCCGCGATTATTAGACATATCATCAACGTTGTTTTTTTTTTCGCCACAGCTGAAGGCGTAACGGACATCATGCGACGCGGTAGGCCTTGCTAAACAGCGTGCCAACATTTCGATATCGCACTACGCTGCCCTCGCCAAGATTTCATTATCGATTACAGGTGGTTCTTCGATTCCGCAATTGGTGCCTAATTTTCCCTGTCTAACACTTCCGGTTTCTTTACTTCCTCTTCCTCTAGAAGTTTGCCCCGATGTTGGTTCAGAACAACAACAACGACGCGGGACATCGAAAACCGACGCCTCGTATAGGAAGCCTTCATCAGTGTTGCGGAGTTTCCACTTCAGAATCGGAATGATTCCGAAATCATTCCCCATTTTCCCTACCCCTGAATGGAATGTGAATGGAATGAGACAACACTTGCGGAATGGAATGGGAATGGAATTAAACACATTTTGCCCGGAACAAAATGAAAATGGAATTACGTCTCTTTTCCGATAATAGAGCACGTTTTCCTCCACGCGATGTTCTTCAAACTTCAGGCTTTAGTGAATCAGAGCCTCAAATTTAATGATAAACCAGCATTTTTAAAATGGCTCTGCTGATTACAAGCACGGTAAGTCAATAAGTAACGCGCCTACTAAAACCCTGTCTTCATTTCGACTGTGTTCCTCCGAAGTTAGTCTCTATTGTTCGCATAGCTGCAGTTGGGCGGAACTTTGGCGGCAGCAACCTGGTAACCGAAGAACTAGTGACCGATTTCCAAACGTGTTCGGAAGATCAGGCATTCGGGAGATCAAGCCCAGGAGATAAGGCGTTCCTAAATCTCGAGGTGAGAGCTGATCATACCGCACTGCCACTGCTCCGCGGTGGGATCATTTAATTATTATTGTTAATTTTTCATTCCTTTGTTTGCAACTTTGTTCCATTTTCGGATCGCCAAATAAAGAGGGCATTAGGGAGGAACGTATTTTATTACACTCAAATATCACACTGCAATCAGTCATGTAGGCCTGAGTACGTGTTATACCGAAGTCAAAAGCCACAACGGATCCACATTTATCTAGCCAAAGCTAAGGGTTGGTGTCATGTAAAAGTGGAAACAATCTACCAATTTGTAAAACAGAAACATAGGCTTAAGTTAGGGTATTAACAAATGAATTATTACAAGAGATGCTGAAGGGAGGAACGAATTATCCCTGCAAGTTGCTTCACATTGATACACCACACGAAAGTGGCGAATACTCTATGCCCTGTATGACTTTTATCTCAGGATCATGACCTTTATTTCAGGAGTGCAGATGGATTACCCTCGGAAGTTTTCGCTTTTGCGATCATGACCTTTATTTCAGGAGTGCAGATGGATTACCCTCGGAAGTTTTCGCTTTTGCAGGCGTTTATATACACGCACGCATACACGCACACGCAAAGACGTACACTAGGAATGCTTGAACTGCTTGTAAAAAAAAAAAAATTTCTCGCTACGCTACCACCACTCACGACTAGTCACTAAAGTATCACGGAACGAACTGGCTGGTTGACTGACGCTGTCAGTTAATTGGCTGATGTATTGGCAGGGAAGGTTAGAGCGGTTTAAGAACTTAAGGGCCACCCCTTAAGAACTAGGCGGGATTCTATAGTTACAGTAGCCCACACGCCGTCATTATTAATCAGGTACCAGGTAATGGGCTGGCTATATCCAGGAAAATGGATGAAAAATGTGCAGTTTTCTGGCCATATCTGGCACTTTAGGCGGGACTTCATTATGAATGTAACCGCGGTTCGGACATGCACTGTAACGCACTGCATAGTCACCGTACCTTCGTATTTCTTTCTCCTTGCCCTTATCCCTGAGTATTGTAGCGGGCGAGAAAACGGCTTTCTGTCTGGCCAGGTCAGTACAGCCGAGCATTGCTTTTTCCGACTGCTCCTGGGTGAGGCTGGGTGTATACATAGTAGGAAGGTTAGAGGTCCACTGGCACACCCGTACCATGTGGACAACGTCCTAATGGTGCGTATACAACCTCCTAAGACATTCCTTCACGATATGAACGCTTGCCTATGTACACAAGCTCCAAATATTTTTCTACTGCCAGGCACAGCAGTGTGTCCAGACAAGGAGCAGTAAGTGCTCCTCCTGCCACGTGTGGCGCTACTGGGCTCAGGAAAGATTGCTCGTGAGAGAAGGTGGCAAAAGTAGGGATGCTGCAGGAAAGGACTCCCCGTGTTCGTGAACAAAATGTAAAATGTGTGCAGCAAGCCTGACAATACCTCACACGTCGCATCAAATATACGCACGTTTGTCGCATGAAAATGTTTAAGAAAGCATTCGCTACATTCAATCGACTCTTTATGTTCCTTCTAGTACACTTCGTGAAAAATCTGCGCTTTTCGGTAGCTTTCAACAAAATTCAGCTTCACCTCTGGGCCATGTGATACACGCCTTCGCTGGTCCAGCCACCCTGACAGGGCGGAATGTCACCGTGGTACACCTAGTATGTAATGAACAACGTCGCTGCCCCCTTGAGCTTCCGGGGTAAACCATATCGTCAATCGTTATGGCGTCTATACGACGGTGGTTCTTAGAATTTTCAGTGCCGTCAATCAATCAATCAATCAATCAATTAAAGTTGCGAAAGAAATACTAACATGCGGCGCACCACATGCAAACTCGATGCTGAAGTTTGGCTGCAGAAACAGTGTGCTGTAGTACTATCTTATCGCTACGCATTCGATTCCCCAACACCGATTTTGACCACCGTTACGTGACTCCGTTGATCAGCATGTCCAGTTTTCGCAACATGCCTAATGGGTTCCTCAAGCCGAGGTTTGGAAAGAGCCGTCAAAAGGCACGTGCCATATCAACAATGTCACCCCACCTACCCCACGTATTATACGTATATGCCGTTCATACAAAGGAAGGAACAGTTATGACCGTATTGGGACCATGTCATTGTTTTACAAGTTCCGACATGATAGTGCCGACTGATATGGAAGCTGCAACGGAGTCTACTGCAGACACGAACACTCAGACAGAACACGGGAGTGGCACGATACCTGCTCAATCAGATAGTTGGGACGTATTCCCGTACAGTGTATTCCGAATACACTTACGCACTGAAACCGGTGCGATGGTTAGGTGGTTATGACGTTTCATTGCTGAACCGAAGGTCGCGTAATTGAATCCCGGCTATGGCGGCTGCATGTAGATGAAAGTGATATGCGAGACGTTTGTGTGCTTAGATTTGGACGCAATCGAAGAGCTCCAGGTGGACGAAATTTGCAGAGGCCTCCGCTGAAGGCGTGTCTGAAAAGAGCGTCATCGTTTTAGGACGTCGTCGTCGTCATCATCATAATCATCATCAACATCATCATCATTATCATCATCATCATCATAATCAGCAGCAGCAGCAGCAGCAGCCTGACTACGTCCACTGCAGGACAAAGGCCTCTCCCATGTTCCGCCAGGTAACCCGGTTAGGACGTCAAACCCCACCAATTATTGTTTTACCAATAAAGGGCTTACACAGCCCGCTCCTATGCGACAACCCAACGGAAGCGCCGACTTTCGCCTCGGCTCTCACATTGTGTAGCTCTTATTCGAATTCGCGTTTCCTTCAAGCTGTTAGTAAACGCTTATTGCTACCGTCTCGGCCTACAAGCTGCGGTTCTTATACAACCTGGCACGAGCGAGTGCTAGGACGCCCATGCTACTCGGCCTCCCCTAGAAGCAAGCGTACGGATTTCCTTGGAACGAAACGGCCGCACGCTCGTACACTTATCACGATCAGCACCCTTCGAACGAAGTCTCAAACCGGGCGCCTCGTGCGTATACCACCGACCTCACGCCGTCCTCCCGTAACGATGGTGGCAGCGGTTCTTAAAGGAAGAAAGGCACCTAATTTCTGTCTGCCACGAGGCGATACGGTGCAGTGCCTTGTAACGATGGATGATGAAAGCGTTGCGAGGTTGTCGTAGAGAGGAGATACAGAGGGGGGGGGGGGGGGTGCGTGTTGGCACGAGTCGGCCGCCAGCGGTCAGTCAAGGCCAAGCAATGCGGTGCCCCCTTTGAAGAAAGACCGGGAAGTGTCTTTGCTCGCGTATGCAAATGACATGGCAGACCGGTCGAACAGTTATCGTCGACGAGGCGGAGGCCGCAAAGGCCAGGCACCTCCATGGTCTCTCGCTCAACAAACCGCTCCGATATTTCCGGCTTTCAGGAAGCTATCAAGACAACCTAACGAGCGAATGAACGAAGGGCGATAGGTTTGTTGCGTTAGGAGACGGCAAAAAGGTTGCAGTTCATCACTGAGCAAATGGAGCTAGCAGTCTGTTTAATATATCGTTGTAATTGGAATGGAGTCTGGCAGTTTTTGTAAAGCACAGGGCAGCAGGCGGCTCAGAAAATGCAATCGAGGGTGGTCACAGATTAGATAATGTAGTGAAAGGAGAGGTGGTACATCATGACGGAGGCCCGAAGTCCAGGATCCCGCTGGTTATGGCTGCTAGCCAGACATTATCCATAGGTGACAGCTGCAACTGCAGATCTTAGCTGAGGACATGTGCCTCCCGCTCTTATGCACTACATTCTTTTACCTAGGCGAATCTATGGTAGTGCGGTACAGCTTTAAATGTCCGTGTCCTTTCTTGCTCAAGCCGTATGCGCACAAGTTTCCACTTATTGGCCGGCACTACAAGATGAGTCATGAGCTGGACGTCACAAGCGCGCCATTGGAGAACACTGCAGTCTGCTGGAGCGGGTCCATTTCTTCAGCCGCGACGGCCACCGGCTTCGCGCTTCGACCGCCAGGGTGGCGCATCTCCGGACATCTTAAGCTTCATCTGACTATAGGTCCTGAGAGCTTCCTTTTACAGATCCACGAGGTGTGGTATGCCGTTGGTCCATGGACGCACCACGGACCAGAATTCGGGAGGATTATCGTACGCAGTCGTTGACGTGCATGAGACATTTCAGCGGGGAGTCTAGAAAAGTTTGTCAGTGAAAAACCGACAATGTAACGTTAAAAGAAGCATCTGAATAACTAAAAGATCAAAACCAAGACAGACTTGTTAACCCGATAATATACCGCTAGGATGTCTTCAACAAAACAGTTAAGACGCTTCATGCTGTTAGTGAAGCTTACACAACAAAGAATTGCTGGAAGCATTTCCCGATCGCATGTGCGGTATGCTGTTTACATGAAAAAGGTAGGAATAAATGGAAATTCGGTGATCAAAATAAGACGTGCTGCTGCTGAAATAAGAGAAGTCCCCGTATCGATAGGCGATAAAGACGACCACATACACGTGCACTGAAACAACTTCTCGAGGAATCGAACACCTTCGATAAAGAGGACGAGACTGATAAAATGATCAGCTATTCGGAATGGTTCTACCAGTGAAAAAAGAACTAATACAAAGGGAAAAAAAGCACATATCACGAGCTTATCTTGTCGGCAGATGGTGAAGTTTCACCGACGGGCACACCAAATAAAGTGACCGATAGCGACTTTCAAACGCGGAAGCGTTGCAATAAAATTGACAGGGAAGTCATAAAAAGCAACGATCAGTGGACTCGATCATTACTTCCACCGAGTAGACGAACAGGAGCAACCTAATTTCGCGCGAAATCACGGGAAGAGTAAGTTATTTAACAGTTGTGCTCTTCCAAAAGCCATTCACCGCTGGAAAGATCTTCATAACGCCATACATTCTGAGAATAATGTCATCTTCGACTGGTCGTTGCGGAGCGTTCTAGAGCGCTTTCGCGAGCGGCAATGCGTTCGGCTGCTTCTTTTCATTCGCTCTCCTCTCTCGTCGAGCGCTCTGAGCTATTCCGAGCTCTTTCGAAGGGGATAGTGCGAGTGCTTTCGGTCACGTGATCACAAGCAGCGTGGTTGTTATGGCTGATTGTGGTTATAAAAGGGAAAATAAGTGAAAAGTGAGCCCCGTAACTGTCTGCATCTGGTGCGATACCTCAACAGTAGCTCACGAGGGATGGGGGTAAGGAGGGATTAAAAGGATACGATGGAAGGTAGAGAGAGAGAGAGAAAGAAATGCGCAGGGACAGCGAGTGGCGACGGAAGTAAAGAGAAGATAGGAAAGATGAAACACGGTCACAGGAGTCCGAGGACGGGGCAACACTGGCTAGAGCTCTTGTCGGTGACAGGAGATGGCGTAGGGCTAATCCAGTCGGCCAGAGCTGCGCTGACGTCGTCGTAGGGGACCGCATGGCAGAAGGTGCCGTAGGACCAACCCAGTCCGCCAGAGCTGCGCTGTCGTCGGAGATCGCGAGGGCACAACCGGTCGGCACGGAGTCCAGCGAGCGGCGTCATAATCAAGTGACCGCTTCACCTGGTATCTGCTAAATTTTGTCAGCGTGTCAGATATAATCTGTTTAGGCGCTGAGCTGAGGCCATCTTCATTGTCAACGTACCCGAAGACTAGCGGCGAAAGATACCATGACGGTGATGACGTGAGCAGTGCCTCTAACCGACGATTCACCCAGCTGATCATTTTCTTCTCGTTCCATCTGGGCGTCGGCCATTTTGTTTGAGAGTATATAAGGAAGCTTCGGCCTGGCTCCGTTTAGACTTGTACTAGAAAATGGATTTTGGCTGTAGGCGCGCGGTTCCACTTGTTCCGGTTTTACTCCGGCAACAAGTTCAACGCTCGGCTCGAGCGTTTGGAACTCCGCCTCAGATTGCGAGTAATGCCGGATCCCTTCACCTCCGAGCCGGAGGGCAGAGTTGACCGGTCAAAGATACCATAAGCAAGAAAACTTGTAGCATCTACTGATCACACACTTGTTAAAATAATGCTTGATACCATTACAATTACACGGTCATATCTATTGCCTTCATTGTCATTTGTGTGTACATCTAGGTTAGATTTTTTTCAGCAATAGCCAAGTTATGCGGTGTTTGTTTTGTAATTATAGCGTTCATACTCTAAATTACATTTTCTTGTTTAAACGAGTGTTCATTGCACAGTGCGTTTTTCCCTTGCCTTCCTTTGTTGTATTCGCCTAACGCATTGCTCACTCTGTTTTCACATATGAAATAACAACATTTATTGCTGTTCCCATTTCATGTATTAATACCTGTTCCCTTTGTGCGCTGTACGCGTTGTAAACATTTCCTTGTAGTACCCCTCTTACGCGGTTATTCTGTCGGCCTGTAACGTACCTTAAGATGAATAAATAAATAAATAAATAAATAAAATAACTGAATAAATAAAAAAAATAAAAACTGTTTATATTAATGCGTAGTATACCACGTGCGTAGGTACCAAGTTACTCAAAAAGACATCATTGTGAACGCTTCAGGACAGATGTATACAGACTACAGCACCTCCCGTGAAACGGCCACCCTGTCTGGGTGAACCTTCAGTCCATATACCACAACGAAGTGATCTGCATCACTGTTATCGGACAGGCTTTCTAGAGAGCGCAAGTTAGCGCCTAGTTCTCGAACACCCCAAACACGCGCAAATACACACTAAAGCACAAGAAGAAAACATTGTCCATGATGCCATATCTTTAGCGCTTACGGGTCATCTCCTCCCCGCAGTGAGCAAAAAGGAAGAAAAAAAATGGCCCCGTATGTGCATGTAATCGGCAAATGTCGTCGAAAGACGATAGTCTTGCGTGTGGAGAGAGTGAACAAAACGTTTGTTTGATGTTCTGCGCAAGAAAATCGGTGAATGGTATTCTGGGGGCGCTGCGTTAGAGTGCCTCGAACGTGTGGCGGAGGTGAACGAGCGCATCTAGGCGCGTTAGACACGAGCGCCATCTGGCAGTTATCTTCGAAAACGAAGGCGTGCAGCGCGCGGAGAGAGATGCGTGCCAGTCTCGGAGGTGATAAGGTGTAGAACGCAAAGTGACGGGCAGGTGCCACCACCGTGACGTCGTAGCAAAGCGTTGGAAACACCTTTTTGAGCATCCCGTTGCACTGTAAGCGCAGCGCGATTAAACGCTACATTCCTTAGAGTTACTTGTGTGTGCCTCCTCTAGTACAAAGGCAGACATACAAAAACATCGAAGCATTGTTGAGGTGCCTCATATATGCGCAATAATTGTTTTTTTAATTGACAATCGCACAACTATGAACGCTAAACCTTGAGCAATATTGGCGGGCGCGGCGGATGGGGTTGGCCGTTTGGTGCCGTTTGAGGTATCGTTAGGGCGGACAAACAGACAAATGTACACACAGACAGACCAAAAATTTTCCATCGAAGGTCCCCAAGATAGACTATCGTCTTTGAAAAAAAAAATGCCCACTTTCAATTATCGCATCGTCTTTCCCCTATCTCCCGCACGACGCGCTGCTTTCAGCTGGCACAAATATACAGACGAGACTTGCGCGAGGCACCACCGCAACGCCTTCGAGTGGAAGATTTCGCGCAACGCAATCGCAACCCCTTCTATGGCTGCAGGAGCGTCGATGTCAGGTAGTTGACTCGAACGAAGAAGCACGGGGGAAGAGAAATGAAGGCGAGATTCCGGCGAGATGTTTGAAAGATTCCGTCTCGGCACCCACGGACCTAGCGGAAGTCGCGACTGTATTGAGAAATCGATAGGAAGAGCGGCTGTGTGAGGGAGGAGCGAATCCTGATTTCTTCTGCTACGACGATGAGCGATGTCGTCTGCCGCATGCCAGGCACGCTTTCCCTTCACTCGATGGCAATCGCGCGAAGCGCTGAAATTTGACCCGATCGGAAAACATTTCCCGCCGGTGCTGACACCCCGATGAAGAAACGGGGTACCGTGTCGATTCGGCTTCGGACGCGACACGGATCGCTAAATGTGAGAGGATGAAGCGATAGACAGAATTCACCCAAAGCGCGAACAACATTCCACCAGAGCCGTAAAAACCTGCGTCATCCTTTTGTTTTCGAGGTGGAGGGTGAAAGGTTTGTCAGTAATAAAAGTAAACAAGGCTACCCTGGAAGAAAGACAGCCCGCCCCTCCAACACACGCTCAGGCGTTGACGACCGTCGATAGCCCGATCCGACGCTTCGATAACCCACTTTCAAGAGCGCCGCCGACACCGACGCAGAAGGCGAAAAGTGTATCAGAGCTATCCCACTCGACGCGCTTTCGACGGCCCGTACGGTGGGGAAGAGTGACGTCTACGTTCCGAACCACCACAGCAGTATCCGTTGCGCGCGCATACTCTCAGATAGGACACGCCAGAGAAAAAAAAAAGTTACTCTCCTTGCACAATGTCAAACGTTATACCCGGGGGGTAACGCCTTTTGTCCGGGCCAAAACTCAAGGCGTTTGCGAGCACGCGTGGGTATACGGTCCCCCCTTCGCACGCAAAGCGTCATACCTCCTCGCCCTCTTTACTGCCAATGAGTGAGGAAGAGGAGGATCGAAGGGTGAGGCCCTCCGATCAACGCGGGCAGCGAAAGCAGCCCCCGGGGCACCTGGGTGTATATAAGCGACCGCCCGAGCTACCGTGGAAGACAGGCACATTTGGTCTCTCGACTCAAGCGTAGCCAGAACAATCATGCTGGTAAGTTGTGGTCCCATCGCCGATTCCCCTCACGAGAAGTCATCGTCCGTCGGGCCGTCACCAGTCTCCGGTTGGATTATAACCACGCGGTTCGTGATGCTGTACTGCAGGTGATGATTCGGCGATACCTATGCGCGACCGGAATGGGATGTCGAGCGAGACATACTCCTGAACCTGGAGGATATTTTCGAACATCTATTAGTATTAGGACAGAATATGCAACAGGCAAAAAACCAGGGAGGACTTAGATCGACAGAGGAATACTGGAAGACAAAGGGCTTCCGAATCTGATCCGGTGGCCAAGATCAGTGATGAGGCACATTAACATAACCGCAGCTCCATGACTGTGCGTGGTCATCCGGGGCTTGGGAGTCGCGGAAGAACATTTGCGACTGTTGCAAACCATAGTAATAACCTTACCTAAAAAAAGTTAATGGTCATCGCGTAATCAGGTGAGATGATAGACTGTTAATAGACGTAGTTAAAGGACATTATGGCAAAGACCAGCATCCAAGGGGAGGATGGAGTTTTTCCGCAGGCGTGAAGCCAGGATCTGTGACTGAGCGCTTGAATTCAGGGTACAAATCTATTTGAAAGCCCTATCAAAAAGCAAAGTCAGAGGCATTTTAGAGCCGATGACATTTCTACGTTCTTACACGTATTCGCTTTCCTCCGCAACGTCTGTGCAGAAGCTCGCAGTCTTCCTCGGCCTCGTGGCCTCCTGCTTCGGCGGATACGTCGGTGGCTACGGCCTCGGCTACGGCCATGGCCTCGGCTACGGTGTCGGCTACGGCGTTGGACACTATGGCCTCGGCTATGGACTCGGCTACGGTCACGGTCTCGGCTACGGTCTTGGCTATGGCTACACTGGCCTCGGCCACGTCTTTGGAGGAGCCGTCGCCGCCGCCCCGGCCGCCGTAGTCCACCACGCCCCTGCTGCCGTCGTGCACCATGCGCCCGCCGTGGTTGCAGCTCCAGTAGCGGTCGCTCGGCCCGTAGTCCACGCCGTCGCCGCTCCCGTCGCCGTTGCCCGTCCCGTAGTGGCCGTTGCCCGCCCCGTTGTTCACGCTGCTCCCGTCGCCGTGGCCCGCACCGTTGTTCACGCTGCCCCGGTCGCCGTGGCCCGCCCCGTCGTTCACGCCGCACCCGTGGCTGTGGCCGCTCCTGCTGTTGCCGTCCACCATGCCCCAGCAGTCGTTGCTGCTCCAGCCGTTGCCACCGTCGCTGCCGCTCCCGCAGTGGCTGTCGGTGGCTATGGCCTCGGCTACGGACATGGCCTGAGCTTGGGTCTCGGATACCACGGACTCGGTTACGGTCTCGGCTACGGTTACAGCCTTGGTGGTTTCAACTACGGCCTCGGCGGACATGCCTACTACCTCCGCAAGAAATAAACTACTGGAATGGTAGGTCAACCATTGTGCCTGGCTCCACCGCCGACCGGACATTGTGCACCACTTGCGTGTGTAACTGATTGAATGCGAGACGTTGAGTTCTAATTGCTTGAGCTTATTGTTAATGTTCATGTGCACCCAATTTACGCGCCATACCTCACTGATCTTTGTATAGCTAAATACTCGGTGGCTCACGCACAGACAAATCAACTAAAGGTGTCCTAAAAGCAGCCTACCACCATGACAGGAACCATGACAGAATGGGAAAATGAACTTGTCTTTGTTTCAATCAAACAAGCTGACATCGCCCACTTCACCTTATCTCTATTTCGAACGCCTTGTATTTTCTATTTCTAGCTAATAAGCTGGCACCTGTTTATCGCAATGTAGAAAACCCGCCCCGATTCCGCGGCTACACACTTGAACTTGCCCTTAACTACCGCAATTATTTCTCATGTGAACATATTACTGTCAACGACCGTTTGAAAGATGTATTGTGCATGCCCAGACGCAAACGAATATTTGATACAGCCTCAGGGACAGCAACAACGCTGCTATTTTCCGGCAAACGACAATTTCATGACTTTTCAGGAACTAATATAGTCTTTAAGTTGCCTACAGCACTCTCTCTTTAGGTTGCGCACTAGAAAACAGTCAGAGCGCTTTGTGAACATTTGAGATGCGAGAGACCTACTGAAAGACACATGACTTCACTGGCACACTTAAGACATAAGACGCTGCAAATCGCAACGACCAATCTGATTGTTCCAACGTCATTCAAGACAATATGTTTTTCGAAGCATGCATATTAAGGCATGACTATTGTCCCCACATGACTTAGGCCAACTAGCACAAGGAAATCAAGAGATACGGGCCAATTAACTTGAACCACTTCAAACACTCGAACAAGTCTGTAGTAGGTACTTTATGTCGCAAGACCATTTGACAAGACTAACGAATCTTCTCCATATATTGTTCTTTCAGGCCTAAAGCCGTGGAATTCTGTCGCGGGGCTGCCGAAAGTCTTGAAGATTTCGGCAGTTCCATCAGAACCGGCATCCACCAGCAAGACAGAAATTCTCCCAAGTCTTGAGGTGTCGCAAACCGTCCGGGAGAGCGGCCATGACTTACAACGCGCGCCTTTCAAATGTAAAAAATGTTCTCATGTCAACGTGCACATCTACGCTCTGGTTGTAACATTTTCTCTTGTATTCTTCTTTATTTTTTCACGCAAATACAACCAGAGTTTCGTCGGATTCTGCACACCAATTTGTGTCTCCCTTGCTTCGCATACCAGGCAGGGTTCGTTGGTTGGTAACAAGTTTATTGACCAGGCAGCGTTTTATGCAGAAATTGTTTTTCGCGGTGGAAGGGGTGGGGGCACCTCTTTAATCAAAAGAGGGGATCGGGCAGACAAATGGTCATTTTTCGCTGGGTGCATGGCGAAAAAAAATTCGCGGAGGTGTGGGGGGGGGGGCAGAAGGTCGGAGTGCTCCCCCCCCCCCCGGGGATCATGTCGACGTGTTGGACATTTGAGAAAACTCAGCTTTCGGCGGGACGTCAGCCCTGCTTCCCGATAACGATAGCGACTTCAAATTACTGCTCGTTCACAGCAGCATCAAACTGAAT
Source organism: Rhipicephalus annulatus (assembly GCA_013436015.1). Taxonomy (NCBI): domain Eukaryota; kingdom Metazoa; phylum Arthropoda; class Arachnida; order Ixodida; family Ixodidae; genus Rhipicephalus; species Rhipicephalus annulatus. The sequence continues at coordinate 61,521 of WOVY01012324.1, read as the reverse complement.
GGGGCTGACACTTCCCAGTCTACGGACGACCACTCCACCACGAATCCTTAATTACAATTGAACGTAGTAATTACAAAGTGAAAGGTGTAACTACATTCCAATTACGCGATTCCCTCATACTTCTAGGCGAGTAAAGATATTTCAGAAGCTTCGTAGACGCTTTACTAATTAAGTTACCCTGAGGACGATGAACAACCTCCACGGTATACGTTCTTGAAGAGTTATGCTATTTGCATGATCACTACAATACGTATCATCGCTGACTATGGTACCTTGCTACCTAGAACGACAAAAAAAACTTATGCCAAATGAAAAACATATATGTTATTATGTAATTAAAGTTTAGACTCTATGATCACCGTGGAAAAGAAAAACAGATATTGGTCAAGAGTGTGTCTTGCGATAAAACCAGGAAAGTTTAGATGTGAACGACTGTACGCATATTGTTACAGAGGCAATCTTTAGGAACAAAAACATATATTCTAACTGGCATGGTCACTAGGTGGTTCGATGTACACATTCCAACTGGTACTTTAGGTCAATATACTGGCCAGACTCTGTGTATCAACGTGAATGACCCTCCAAGATTAATGTAGGTGCACGAATCATAATTTCACTCGGATATAGAATTTTCTGATTGTTCCCTGGTGTTTCGAAAGACGAGCCACTTTTCCAGTGCAAGCTAATTATAAATGTCATCGGCACGCTCACGAAGTCTTTGTGATATTCCATAACGAGAATGGTAAAAGTTATTACCGCGTTTTCTGACGTCACCTTTCCTCGAGGGCACAGGAGTGCCAACGAGGAGTGCTACTTAAGAGGTGAGGTAAGTCGAGAGAAATCAAGAGAGGAAGTGGCTAGGTTGGTGACTGTACAATTGGGCTAGGCTTCAGTTACACTTCGTGAAGGGTCGTCTGTCTGTCAGCAGTGCCTTCTGTCCTCGTCCTGACAACATGCGTCGCCGTGAACTCGTTGACGGCGCAATTTCCGTCAACACGGCCTCATAAAGTTTGGGGCCCACAGGACAGCTTCATGCCCTCCCACAGTACAGAACCAAGTACTCTAAACTTACTCCAACAGAGTACCAAGTACTTTGTTTTGCCGCCTTTGGTTGGGTGTTGGACTCAAAAAGGTGAACTGCTTTCGCATTGGTATGACAGACACCTCTACATGCGACTACTGCGGAGCTGAAGAGACCATTGAACACGTCCTGTGCAGCTGCGCTTGCTACAACACGCAGCGATGCCAGCTCCGTATGGTTTTGAATCAACTGGACTCTAGGCCATTCTCTGTGCAGAAGATTCTGGGACCTTGGGTGTCTGCCTCGATTGCGCAGAAGGCGACTAAAGTGCTCTTATACATTACTTGAAGACAACAAACCCGAGCGACTGCTTGTAGACTGTGTGTGCTCCCCTGAGAGTGCTCGTGATTGTGTGTACCTTCTTATCTCTCTGCAACCTCTTTTCTCCCCTTCATCATTTTCCAAGTGCAGGTTAGCAAACCGGACGTGCGTCTGGTTAACTTCCCTGCCTTTCTTTGGAGCATCTTCATCTTTCTTTCCAAACTGTTAATCACCTTTTCTAAACATAGATAATATAGAGAAAAAACTAAAAATAAGAGAAAAAAAGAAGGAATCAACAGCTGGGAAATATACCGTGAGCCCCGAACAGTAAGAATGCGCGATAGTTATAATAGGTTAACAAAAAGAAGAACAGCAGCGCGACCTCCTGTGCCCTGCGTTTTCCAAGTTTGATTATTGTTTGATTTCATGGACGTGCGGGCAGTATGAAACCAGTTGACCTCATCCGCAATTTAACTGGTGCGAAGAAATGCAAGGCAGTTTTGCCGCAAGTAAGGCCGCAGGTTCGCTACGGTGCGACGTAGGCGTACGGTCATTTTGCGATACAAACACCCCTTGAGGCCTATTTTCCCGTGGAAGCCTACTCAATGCTGTCTCCGTTTGTCGCCGAGCCACGCCCTGCCCAGCGCCGACCTTTATGGTCCAATCAGCCGGAGGCGTCGAGTTTCTGCGATGCTTTGCTTTAGGTCAATTATCTTTTTCTCCGCATATGACATATGAGTGACACTCTCGGAAGGTCGAACTGAGCGATGACTGCAGGCAAAACGCGATGAGAAAGGACAGAAATAGTTTTGCATTTACAGACCTGCTGCCTGACGCCCGTGGTGGCCGTGATAGACGCACGCGAGAGCAATGTGAAGGGAGATCCCTGTCGCAAATGCAAAAAAAAAAAAAACGCTCCAGCGGGTTCAATGTCTTCATTCAAGAAAACCTTCCATGATGTCTTTTACTAAGGTCAGTCTTAACAAAAAATAAATGGCCTTCAGGAGAGATTAGTACGCGTGTGGGCCGCCGGCAACTACTCCGTTACGTGATTGTAACAGACGTGCGCAGAACGAGAGGTTTGGGTGGGTGGGGGGGATTGTAGCGGTCTCTAACTATGTAAAAGTTGGAGGCAAAGTCTGCCATAAATGATTACTCAGCCGCATGGACACGCCCTGTGCTTTCTTTATGTTATATGTATATGATCACAGGCAGTCAACACTGCATACCACCACGGCTAACGTTGGTGGAACTCGCTCTCTGGATTTCGCGCCGACCCGTTGTGCCCCCGCTATCTCCGACGACAGCGCAGCTCTGGGCGACTGGCTCGCCCTCCGCCATCTCCTGACGCCAACAAGAGCTCTCGCTGAGTGGTGCCCCGTCCTCGAACTTCTACGACCATGTCCATCTTTCCTATCTTCTCCTTACTTCCGTATGTGGCTGTCCCTGCGCCCCCCCCTCTCTCTCTGCTTCTCTCTCTATCTCTATACCTTTAATTCCTCCCCATCCTTTTTAATCCCTCCTTACCCTGATTCCCTGCGCAGAACTGTGGAGGTGCCCTCCATTGAGAGAAAGGCAGTAACGGAACTGCATCTTATTTCTTGCTTTTCACCTTTAACCCCTACTTACTTTTTACTTTAACTTTAACCCCTACTTACTAAGTTTTTACTTTAACCCCTACTTACTTTTTAACCCCTACTTACTCCGATTCCCTGCGCAGAACTGTGGAAGTGCCCTCCATTGAGAGAGAGTCAGTAACGGAACTGCATCTTATTTCTTCCTTTTCACCTTTAAAAAAATCACTTACGGTTTGACAACCATCCGTTCATGTATGTTGGTATTTACGTTCAAACCATGCTTCAGTTGTCAGTGGCACCGAGTCATCGCTTCTTCTTTTGCACTCTCTCATTTCTTTCTGCGTTTAAATATAATGTTTCCTTACGTTCCCACTTCACTTGCGCTGACATCTTTTTAAAACAATGGTATAAGCAATTTCAGGATGCGCAGGACAAGGCGGTGCCTGGGTCACATGCTGCTCTAAACTTCTCTTGTGCTGTACGGAACTGTCATTACACCAGTGCGCATATGGGACCTTGAAGTCACCAGCAAGGCGGGCCAGTTATGTTCAGCGAGAACGAGAAGACCCGACTTAGAAACGAAAGAAAAAAAAAAACAGGAAACCTGACGGACCACCACAAATGACTTGACCGGCGTCGTCGACAAGCAGCGAACGTTTTAGATAAATTAATCTGGTTAAGGTTAGATAATGACTGGCACGAGTAAATGACAGTAACTGATAAGAAAAGTTACAGTAGGGTGCCACTATCCGAGGTCGACAGAAGGCTGATATATGGCGCGGAAGCACGTTACCACGATGCGTTCGAGAATGCCAAGTGTCGGAGCCAAGCATAGGACATTATACAGATGCATGCTAAATAATTAAGGAAGTCAATTTGGTCTCATAACAGGTAAGTGTTACTATACATCAAGGGTAATGTTATGAGCCAGCGAGGGTTTGCACATGTCCGAATGCTTGGATCCGCTAAGTCATGGTGAACTTCTCACCGGCCGTTCGAAATGAACGAAAGAAGTTGTAAATACGAAATATTCAGTCAACATATACCGTGGCACTTCGTGTCGAGTCCATCCGTCCGTCCGTCCGTCCATCCGTTCGTCCGTCCGTCCGTCCGTCCGTCCGTCCGTCCGTCCGTCCGTCCATCCGTCCGTCCGTCCTTCCTTCCTTCCTTCCTTCCTTCCTTCCTTCCTTCCTTCCTTCCTTCCTTCCTTCCTTCCTTCCTTCCTTCCTTCCTTCCTTCCTTCCTTCCTTCCTTCCTTCCTATCTATCTATCTATCTATCTATCTATCTATCTATCTATCTATCTATCTATCTATCTATCTATCTATCTATCTATCTATCTATCTATCTATCTATCTATCTATCTATCTATCTATCTATCTATCTATCTATCTATCTATCTATCTATCTATCTATCTATCTATCTATCTATCTATCTATCTATCTATCTATCTATCTATCTATCTATCTATCTATCTATCTATGGGAGCTATCGTGATTACCCCCTTACCCAGGGGTAAACCAAAATTAGTATGGAGGGCAGATGGCTTGACGAATACGACTCGCTGATCACGACATGAATAATGTCACAATCCCGTCACGTACGTCGTCAGTCTCTTTTCACCAGACGTGTGGCACATACCTGCAGGTGGGTATGTGCCACAGGTTAATGACAGTTTACATCTGCCGATGAACAGCGGTAATAGGCATGGGTAATTTCAGCGTGTGAGCGCTGAGAAAAGGCTCACATCGGCCGAATAAATGTCAGAGTCGCAGCAGGAGTCGAATCCCAGCATTCGGCGTGGAAATCAAGTATTCTACCGAAGAGTAACGCCAGGTCACGGAACTACTTTTTCGTGAAACGTCATGAAACGGAACTAATTTTCGTGAAACGTCAACTGTGGTCGCAGTGCTGGCGCTCCAATTTTATAAACATTACTTGTGCACTCCTATAATACAGCCATCACGTACGTTGGGTTAACGTCAATCGTGGTTAGGCGCCATCCGCTGAGGTCGATTTGTGTAGTAAGTGTTCAGGTCTGCCATCCTCGTGAGCCCCAGCGCAAACACCAGAGCACCATATCAGCTTAGTCCATCTGGTGTCGCTAATAGTCATGTTTCCGTTGAGATCCTTACGCAACTGTAAACAACTCGTTATAGAAAACATATGCTGCCCTTTAACGTGTGTATGGGCGTGAATTTGTATGCATATCTTTAGCGCCACTTTGTAACATCTCACTCAATGGAATATTACAGCATAGTCACGTTCCATCACCATGCTTGGCATATCATCGAATCCCAGTGTACGCGGGAGCTGCTGATTTTTTTCCCGCGAACTTTTGTTATAGCACCACCTCCCGTTGTTATTTCGTTAGGTATCTTTGCAGAGACAGTGCGCGCTGTGTTCACGCGTTCACATTTCGCGCCAATGCCTTAGCCGTGCCAGAGCGTTTCTCGCGACGCCAATCGACGGCCGTGCGTACTTGAGCATGCTGTCGTTTCGTCTTTACGCCGACGGTGGCGCCACACGCGCGTCATTATAAATATAGGGGTGAGCGAATAGAGACATTTAGAACAGAAATGAAAGGGATTCGAATGGCTTTCGAATGTCAGTGCAACCGTTTTGTAAACAGTCCGAGCATTCCGAACTTTCGGAACGAATATCCTGAAACATCATAGGAACGCTAAGGTGAAGCAAGAAATTAGTTTATATTGATGAATCATGATTTGATTGATTGATTGATTGATTGATTGATTGATTGATTGATTGATAAGTGGGGTTTAACGTCCCAAAACCACCATATGATTATGAGCGACGCCGTAGTGGAGGGCTTCGCCAATTTCGACCACCTGGGGTTCCTTAACGTGCATCCAAATCTGAGCACACGTGCTTACAAAATTTTCACATTCATCTAAAATGCAGCAGCCGCAGTCGGGATTCAATCCCGCGACCTGCGGGTCTGCAGCCGAGTGTCTTAGTCACTAGACCACCGCGGCGGAGCGGTGCTTGATACTGTTATCTGCAAGAACAAATTATGAAAAGGCAGCTCGTGCATGCGTGGTTATTCGTGCAGAAACGAGCACGAAATAAACTGCTCTTCTTAAGCAGAATGCGGTCGTGTTCCCGATCTTCAGTTGTTTAACTATACGGAGAAGAAAACTAATTAAGCTACGCGATGCAGATTTAGCATAGTTTTACTGTGTTACAGCTGAAAAAGGACACCTAATATGGCAACCGGAAACACGGAAATAGTTGCAGGAAACAAGGGGCAAGTCGCTCTTTTCAATGACTATTTAAAGCGAAGTAAATTCAGATAATCTTCCTCCATAATTCTCCGATGTGTCACCAGCATCAAGCTAACATTCCCACAATGATGCTGACACTTCCGGTTCGGTGACGCTGAAGTGCGAAACAAAACGCCTTCATTCGGTGATCTATGCGAGGTAGACAGTATACTGTATAATTTTCTGCAGCATACATCTTCTTGATTGATGATGGGTGGGTTTTAACGATGCGATAAGACAAAGTTTGGCCTAATAGCATAATGTAGATCCGTGGTGGTTAAATGATTAAAAGAACAAGGTGTACTGGTTCCGCGTTTCAGGGGTTTTCCTCATCTCTGCCCGTAATATGAAAAATATTTGCTCTTTCTAACATGTTCTATTATATTCGAGTAATAAAGCAAATATAGTGTAATTCAATTGTTTTTTTTGAAATTTTAGCACGACAGCGTTAAAGAGCTCATTTCACCGCACAAATTCCGGCGTTAGGATGATCATATGTGGGGTTTACCGTCCCAAAACTACGCTATGATTATGAGAGACGCCGTAGTGGAGGGATCCGGTGATTTCGACGACCTGGGGTTCTTTAACGTGCACCCAATCTGAGCACATGGGCCTACAACATTTCCGCCTCCATCGGAAATGCAGCCGCCGCAGCCGGGATTCGAACCCGCGACCTGCGGGTCAGCAGCCGAGTGCCTTAGCCACTAGACCACCGCGGCGGGGCTCCGGCGTTAGGATGAGTGCCTTTTTTCGCCAAAGCAGTTTCAACAAATATCGTGGCTCTGCATCACTGTAACATCCAAGCAGAGGTGCGTTATTCATTGAAACTGCTTTGTCACTGGGTCGTGACGTCGATGAAGGCCGAGACGACTTCTCCAAAATGAAACTGTTTATAAACAGAAGGTCAAGTTAAAGCGATACGAATTCTCCCTGACGGCGGCTAACACAGCATCGGCCGTCGATCAACTGGCAAGCGGCGAAGCGTGTCGGCAGATATACATGAGCCGTCGAATCTTCCAGCCTTATCACTGGTCGTCGCTCAAGCTCTGAAACAATCTCGAGTGTTCGTGTCTTGCGCGCAATCCTAACAGCGTGACTACATAAATGCGAACCTTCTCGAACAATGAGGCGCCGCTTGCGCTAAGCGTTTCGGACAGGCTCTGTGGGCGAAAACCGAATGAAACGAAAGTGAAAATAATAGACGCGCGCAATCACTCCAGGAGCTTCCAGGCCTCCAGCTGTGCGCCTTGTGACGTCATTGCTTCTCGCGCATGCGCAGACCCGCCTCTCGGCGAGCCCTGCGAAACGGCTAAACCTCGGCTAGTGTAGCTTACGCTACCAAAAGGCATGACTGATCTCTCCGTTGTATAGGAATTGGTATAACACTCAAGTGAAACCTGTAAGTGCTCGAACGTGTCCCGTGCATTCGTAAATGAGAGCTTGTTGAATATCTGTTGGTGTTTCTCGACTATACCACCGTTTGATGATGAGGCCGCTCCGATAATCTTTAGTAATCATGTTTTCTTTCAACAACAACAACAACAACAACAACAACAACAACAACAACAACAACAAAAGTGATGTTTGCTATTGCTGTCGTAAGAAAGTGATTCACTTGATGCTACCGAATTTGGAATTAAATTGCACAGAAATGCAAAGCCCCGGTAAGTAAATTTGTATCGGTTTCAATTTTACCTCATGATCGCGCATAGTGCAATAAATTTTACACATTGTAGAATAAAGCTACTTCTAATCGGAGATGATTTCATATCACTCCGTTTTACGTTGGGTAAACAAGAACCTGAAATCCCAAGAACCCAATTCATCGTAAATAAATTTGAAGCTGGTATCTCCAATCGTTCCCGTGGTGGTTGAAGCTCCACTCAAGGCGCTCCGAATATACAATAGCACCAGATTAATCCATAGTTTTTATAACATGAAACTGCACGGTTTTGAGAAATGCTGGTGCGGGCCTCTATAGTGCGGTCATGCTTCGTCGAATCGCACCATGATGATTGGATGAAACGCCGCACCGGGGCCCTCTGGTGGCCCACCGGTGCGATTTGACGAACATGACGTAACACTTACTGCGGGAAAGATTCATAGTGCATGCATACCGCCTTAACGCCTTCGAGAATGCGTAACAACACCACTTTTCGCTAGAATACGTTCAGATATACGCGGCCTTCTTGCGTATACGCAATGCCGTTCCTGTAGCAAAGTTGACTGATTGATTGATTGATTGATTGATTGATTGATTGATGTGTGGGGTTCAACGTCCCAAAACCACCATATGATTATGAGAGACGCCGTGGCAGAGGGCTCCGGAAATTTCGACCACCTGGGGTTCTTTAACGTGCACTCAAATATGAGCACACGGACCTACAGCATTTCCGCCTGCACCGGAATTGCAGCCGCTGCAGCCAGGATCCGATCCCGCGACCTGCGGGTCAGCAGCCGAGTCCCTTAGCCACTAGACCACCGTGGTGGGGCCCTGTAGCAAAGTTCAAGAGCTTGTTGTTTTTCTTTTCTTTTTTTTTCAAAAAAGATTTATGGCCTATAGAGATAACCTGATCTCTGGATACGTGCTCACTGGATTTCATATTTGTTCTTTTGAGCGCAATGAATACGAATGACATCGCTGGAGCGCTGAAAGGAAAAACAATCCATCTTTAACCAAGGAGAAGTACTCGGACTACAGATATCTCTGCGAGGAAAAATAACGCGGACATCTCTTGGATCGGATTGGACAGTTAACTATTCGATGATGAGCCTATTGTGCATACGGCTTCTTCCGAACTAACGGTTACAAGAATACATCGCGTTAGCCTAAGAAACGCCAAATAGGCAGAAAAAAAAAACAGAAAATCTGGCGCCACACGCGCTCACGGCGTGGTATTGTTTGCCTACAAGTGCGCAGATTCCCATCTCGGTTATTAATGTAGGCCGCGCCTGGCAAGAGACGTCCTTGGGAAAACAGAAGAGTGCACCACGCGAGCTTCAACACCGGAAGGCTCGTGCATGCGTCGTGCAGAAGAATACCCTCCGGTGAAATATGACGACAGCATGCCGAGGCCAGCCAGGGCAGTTAGGCGTAGTTCGTTCGATATGCCAATACAAATACGCGCAAAAATTCGAAACCACGACAAAGAAAAAAACACACGCCTACGTATAGGCTGCGCACGCTAGTACGACTTGGCTTTCACCACGCCGATAACGAGATGCGAGAACAGCGTTAAGTCTTGCTAGTGGCAAACATAGCTCACGCCACACTGTGAATCGGGTTTCAGAATCTGTGGGATGCAGGTAGTGTTTACGTTCAATGCAGCTTACGGGGGGCCGCCTTAATTTATTCATCGAAAACAAACCTCGCCCACGATCCCGCTCTGCAGCGTATAGGACGTACAAGTGCGCGGATCTAGGAGGAATGTCTGAAGCTTACGACTAAGCCTCAGGTAATAAAAGCGAAGAGGCTTTCGAATAAACCAAGCCGGTGACTTCTTTGCGTTCGGCTTAGCCCTCGTGGGTGGATTCATCAATAATCTTCAACGCTTTGAAATATAGCACAATTGGTTGTATTGACTCCCGCATACAAGCAGGACTGCTTATGGTAGTGTCATCTACATAATGATCATGCGTCGGCAGATAACTATCATAACGATCACGTACCTTCTGAACTGCCGGATTTAATTCCCTTTGTCCCCAGCGCAATACCTCCCGCTTGATGTTTATCTTAACCCTGGTCTTCTGTGCACCATCTTCTGTGCATCCAGTCATAGAGGCTCCTACAATGTTTACTAGAGGGAATGGTGGCGCTACGATCGTTCAGCCAATATGCGAAGGACGGATAGTGCATTGATTTGCCTCGCTTCGTGCTTAGGGCTTCAAGCACACTTGTGTTCTTTTCTTGTGTGATTGTTCAGATTTTATTTTTTTACTTATACTTGTCTAAGTCTTCGTCAATTTTCCTTTACTTTTCTCTCTTCCTTCCTCTTTCTCCCCTCCTATCTTCATTTCCTCTGTTTCTTCTCTCATCCGGAAGAAATGAGCAAGCGCTGTATCCCTCCAGGTGGCAGTTGCCATACAGCTCGCTTTCTGCCTCTTTCATCTGTGTTCTTGTGTATCCACGTATGCAAATCAAATAAATAAACAATAAATTGTTCCGCATACAAGACTGCCTCGCTGTGAACTTCGCGAGATAACTTCAATTGGTGAACCTAAACTTGTCAAAGTCGTAAAATGGCACTGCTGAACACCTTGAATAGTATTCGGTTTGAAGCAAGAAATTAAACCACCTCCAACTAAACGGAGCCATGAGTAGCATTACAAGCAGCGTATGGGTCGACGTAAAAGTTCCCTCCGTCACTGGCACCATTACCGATGTTACCGCGTCCTTGCAATCGTAGCACACCATGAATTCGCTGTAGTTTCATCGGGCGTCGGCAGTATCTCAGTCCTCGACACTATAAGGTGGTTGGTGAGTGAATGTAAGGGGGAGAGGCCAAAACCGCCAAAGGCTCTCATAATGTCATCCACTGGTAGATTAGGAGCATTTCCGGTAGCAATTTTCCTGCTCCATACGGGTGATGTTTGTTCCATTGGCAGATTCAGGGTGCTCCGCGTATGCTCTACTGGCAGATCCGGAGCGGCTCCGTGAGGAGATCCGCTCCACGGAGCCACTTTTCTACTCCGAGAAAAGTGGCAGATTCGACGTGGTATGGACATGTCGTAGTCAAAACGATGGTTCCCACACTGTAGAATTCTGGGAGGCCCTGCTCCGCAGCCTAGACCCCAACGTCCAGCGCGACATATGACATATTCAGTCAAGCCTTTGCTGCTGCCTTGTCCCAAGGGATTCCGGCCGACCGCTAGGGGCGACGGGCCATGCCTGATGTAATTGACTGAACCTCTCTCTCTCCCGACCGGAAGTCGCAAGCGCCCCATGCCCTGAAACTATATTCTAGGCACTACACTGAAACGGTGCCAACTATAGACCCTTTCGCTGTTAACAAACACAGACTCTTGATTACATCCGGTTTCGTCCACCGATGTGCCCGAAAAGCGTCGGTAGACAAAAAGAGCGTTAGAAAATAGCCCGCTCATTTTTCTACCCTTCTCTTCCATCATTTGGCAAAATATTGTGACGGGGCGAGGTCTTGGCTTACACGACAGCGTCCACCGAGAATCGGCAGCCGAACGAGATGTCTGAGTTGCCTCTCGCACAAGCGCCTAACGCACAGGCGTCTTCTTCATCTTCGCTAAGTTCCACGCTTGCTCCTGTCGATGATGCACAGTAACAATATATATCAATAAAAGTTCTTTTGAGCTACATAAAAACTACACGAAATAGCCTTGGATAATACACACGTTCTTTTTATCTGAAAAACTAATAAGAGTCTTTCCTTAACCTTGAAAAAACGTGAAAACATTCTTTGAGTTTCAAAGTTACGAGCTGGTAAATGAGGATACCGGAAGTTCTTTTGGGGCACAACCCTTGCAATCTTCGAACCGTCTATAGGCGCACCAACGGACGCCGGTCCCGTAGGTTGCGCCTCGCGTCGTAGCTTGCGTTTCGCTTGCGTAGCGTCACTGTGCCCACGCAACACGTCTTTTAAAAATATAGGAAGCTTTGGCACAGCGTGCGCGCTCGTGCTAGCAGAAAGCCGCGTGCATCGCGTTCCATTCTGATCCTGCCATTTACTCTAGATGAAGCGTGCGTGTTCGATTGGTAAGTTCCCCTCCGTTGCCCTGCGCAAGAGTGCCGTGCTCCAGCGCAGAGTTCGTCGGCCACACCGAATCCGTCAGTGGATGACAACCATTAGCCACTCACACAGGCCCGAACACACTAACGCGTGCGAGCGCTCAACACGTTCGTACATAGTGCGTCTGCAAAATCTCATTCCCTGACGCCATCACATAACTGCGGAGAGAAAGAGTGTAAGGGAGAGAGGCCACAGCGTCTTACCCAGCCCCTAGACTGGCGCGTGAGCGCGCTCTGGCAGTGCTTGGACCAGCTGTTGCACATGCGCAGTAAGGGTGGTCACGCCGCACACCGGATTGAGCTTCACCATAAGCTGCTTCGCACCTAAAAATACACTAGGAGTCGGAAAAAAAAATTCACAGCATATCCGCGAAGTGAATGACGATGAGTGGGGCGATGCATCCGTCCGTCAATTCGTCTGCCTGTCTGTCTGTACGTCCATCCGTCCGTCCGTCCGTTTGTCTGTCAGTCTACCCGTCCGTTCGTCAACTATATAAGATCGCCATTTATACGAAAATCACTAGCGCAATTTAGTGATATTTCCAAGGACATATACACACAACGCCATCTATTGAGCAATTCAAGACCTAGAAGTGGCTACATACTTCTTCTTTTTCTTCTTCTTTCTTCTTCTTCTTCTTCTTCTTCTTCTTCTTCTTCTTCTTCTTTCTTCTTCTTCTTCTTCTTCTTCTTCTTCTTCTTCTTCTTCTTCTTCTACTACTACTACTACTACTACTACTACTACTACTACTACTACCCTACCGAAACGTTCCGTATGCAATTTCCAATAATTCCGTATGTTTCCGTAAGAATCTTACGGAAATATATGGAAAATATATGGGAAACTTATGCATTCTTTATGGAAACATATGGAATTATTGGACTCGCATAGGGAACGTTTCAGTAGGGTACTACTACTACTACTACTACTACTACTACTACTACTACTACTACTACTACTACTACTACTACTACTACTACAGAGGAGGGAACGACCCACACCCTAAGGAGCTTAGCTCCTAAAGGAATGACGAAGTTAAGGCAAACCCAAGAATATCCATCGTTCTCTTGCTGACTGCAGCACCTGCATTGCCGTTTCCATACATACTAGCGTAAGATCTAGCGTGCTATTATGAAACTACACCTGGAGCGGAGCTTCCGAAGCAGCGAAAAAACAAAAACATTTCTGAATTAGATTGTTTATTTCATGTGCAGGCTTGTCATAGATGCAAAAAACGTCGCAGCATATCCACGCGGTGAATGGCGAGTGGGGTAAAGCTACGGAGAGAATCATCAGTAAACCGTGAATATTCCGTGTACCAACCCATGGATCATCATAGAGTGAAAAGATTGTATGTATGTATGTATGTATGTATGTATGTATGTATGTATGTATGTATGTATGTATGTATGTATGTATGTATGTATGTATGTATGTATGTATGTATGTATGTATGTATGTATGTATGTATGTATGTATGTATGTATGTATGTATGTATGTATGTATGTCCGTTCATCCATCCCTAAGGAGCGTCACCCTTAAAACCAGCAACGCGATCTACTGATATTATTTCAAAGGACAGTGCACACAATGCCATCTATTGAGCAAATTCATCAACTAGAGATGGCTACATATATGCTACATATAACTTACTATACAAACGGAGGAGGGAACGAACCACACCCTAAGGAGCTTCGCCTCTTTAATGGAACACTAAAGTCAAATAACAATTTACGTCAGAGTGAAAGCTCAATGTACGACAACATCTTAAACGACAATATTATCAACAACAGTGCCCTACTTACCGAGAAATTAAGGTAAATGCACAAGAACACATGCGCTGCAGTAGGACATTCTCAAAATGATCCCGATGACATAAAACGAACTGCCTCACTAGTAATTGAATTAAATAAAGAACCTTCCGTGCATCAAGAGGCGCAATAAAATGCTGCTTGTTCATTTCTGTCTGCTTAACGGAAAAAAAGAACTGCCATACGTTACAATGGGGAATAGCGCGACTGGTTCAAAAATTCAATTTTTGCGTAGTTGCTCTAGACAGGTTGTGCCATCTAGCGGGGTGCAGCCAATGGCGGGAAATTGATCAATAGCCGTTGTTGTTGCTGCGGCGCCCGCATCTTTCGGGCTGCTTCTACTAGCAAAGTAAAGCCGGGCAACGTTGTGCGCGGCAGCAATGACGTGAGTCGGTCCGGCAGGACCGCTTTTTGAGGCGGGTAATTTGAAGTGCGCTAACCAGATTCCGGCCACTAAAAGGCGACTTTATTTCAGAATAGGCTCTTTCTTGGCGCAAAAGTAACACTATACGAGGTTCATGGACCACTATTTTAACAATCAACGTCAACTGAATGGTTACCTCTAGTGTCCCTTTTAAAAAAAAGTTTGCCTTTAGTGTCCCTTTAAAAAAAAGAACAGTGACGGCGACATCATCGGCGATCGTACTCCACATATATAAGGGGTATAAAATGCTTGCTTTCCTCATGGTGTTCGTAACAACAACCTCACAGTTATATTTGTGTTGTGTAAGCATGCTTATCTGGCAATAGGGCATGACATTGGGTGTGATAGTGTGTGTCAAACAATAACATGCAATTATTCGTGAAAAGTGTGGCGCATATCAGCCAGAAGCCCAGAGGCATCCTTATTCTGGCGACTATAGAACAACTTATAGCATGCCTAGAACATGATACGTCACACGCTAAAGGAAGAAAAATAAAAATGTGACCTGCAGTTTGATGCAGACTTATTTGCACGTGCTGATTGTGGGTATACTTATCAATATGGCTATTTGCCAAGAAGGAATCGCCTATTAAACACCTACACCACCCAGGTTTCTCACCCTCGTGGAGACGGTGGTAATGCCGGCCATCGTTCCGCTTCATCGTGCACCGCCTTCTACCCGCACTATATACTGCAACTGATCCCTCTGACGTGCGTGCCTGAGGAACCAGAACGGAAGGCAAACGCTCGTGCACGACATAAGCGGCCAGAAAGCTAACATACGGCTTTCGTACTGCTGGGGCTCATGGTAAGGACGCTGCCCATCAGCCGGCCTTGCCTTCACCCACCTTGTCATGTAAAAAAAGGCATTCGAACAGGAGGATTCGAGGCTCCAAAGATCTCCATTTCCGTTCCAGCATAGGCACTTGGAGACATGCGTTCTTGCTTCCATTTTCTGTGAGCCATCTAGCAGCCAATACTTATGCATTGTAGGCGATGGATGTGTGCCATAGCGATGACGATAGTTATAGCGTGAAAACAAAACGACGACACAGAGACAAGAAGGACACGAAAGACACGAGCGCTCGTGTCTCTGTGTCGTCGTTTTGTTCTCGCGCTATAACTATCGTCATGCCATACCAACTAGCCCAAGCTGCCACAATTCTAAGTGTGCCATAGCTTCTAAATATTCCGAGCAGAAATTAATTTTGTATGGACGTCGAAAACGAGTTGTCCGCGAATTTGAATTTTGTTTAATTAGGATCACTTGGGCGTACCTTTAAAGGTATACCTTAAGTGGCCGAGTGAGCACAGTAGTTCAGGTAATTAAGCGTGTGAAATACACGTTGTCGAAATCAAGAAGGCAAAAAATCACAGCGTGTCCACAAAGTGAATGATGATGAGTGGGGAGAAGCGTCCGTCCGTCCTTGCTTCCGTCTATCCATGCGTCCGTCTGTGAGACCGTCCATGCGTCCATCGGTGCGTTCGTCCCCGTGTTCGTCCATGCGTCCGTCCATGCACCTGTCTGTATGTCCATGCGTCCATCCGTCTGTCCATCTAGTGAACACTCCAAGTACCGCGATATCGCATCTTTTCATCATATATTCAGCGTATAGAAGTACCGCCATCCAGCGGACATTCCGAGGACTAAACGAGAGGTGGCATTCGCGCACTTTCTTACGGCCGGCGCTTCGTGCCTATTTCCAACTTTTTACCGCATCTAGTTCGTGGCTATAATCCGCTATATACTTGTTCACTATATCCATGGCACTGCGGCCCAACCCTCGCTAAACCTTGCTAAAACCAGGGAGGTCACGCCCAGCGAGTTTAACGTGGCAACCTTTTCTGGTCAGATAGTGCTCAAAGTGCGTCCTTGTGATACTAGCTTTTTTTTAGTAGGCATCAATTTCAAGGCAAATTTTATTGGATATTAAGTCACCAATACTCGTCTCTGTAAGTTGTTTCATCAGAAACAATCATGTCTCTATGATTAACGTGCGCGGGTTTTCTCCTCAATTGAAAAGGGTGCGCGCCTGCCGCTCCTCTTGTCCGGCCGTGGAGGTGGCTACCTACTACTACTACTACTACTACTACTACTACTACTACTACTACTACTACTACTACTACGACTACTACTACTACTACTACTACTACTACTACTACTACTACTACTACATACATCGTGGACGCACGACCCACGACATAGGGAACTGCGCTCCCAAAAGGGTACGGGCGGGGCATGTAGCGTGACGGTAAGGTGAGAGCTGGTGACTAAGGATAACAGACCGGGTTTGAAGCAAAGGCAAGCCTGCAAAGGAGGAGGAAGTTAGGTGGGCAGATGAGAATTACTCCGAGTATTTTGTCCTTTGGGGCTGCTTCATTAGGACTTAGCCACAGAAACATCTGCGGGGCCCTCTGCGAATTCCTATGTGACACATGAAGATTACCTTGCTGAGCCATTTATCAGCTCTCAATTTTTCACTAGCCAATCTACCATTTATTTTTTAGCTGTTACGCTATGATGACTTAACCTTCAGAAAAATTTCACATAACGATTACGCCTCAGTTATTCAAGAAATGATATTTCTTTTCTTTCAATTTCTTTTTCACATTGTGCCAAAATAATCCCACCAAGTCAAAACTAAGTAAACCTATTTTCATAGCCTGGATAATCTTAAGGTATTGACTCACATTAACCTCCAGCTTCTTAGTCGATCCCCCTTAGTGGGTGAGGGCCACGAGAAAGGATTAAGCAAGCAAGCAAGCAAGCAAGCAAGAATTAAGAGAATCGCGTTGATAGTGCCCGCAGCAAATGCAGAGGAATGTTATTTGGCGAAACATGGCAGAGGCCTTCACCCTGCAGTGGGCGTCGTTAGGCTGATGGTGATGACGACACGAGCTGAAATTCCGTTAACTCTGCAAACCAGCGCAGGTCAACGGCGTGTCGCGCTGCAGCAACGCCTTGATGTCTCACTGGGTTGGCGTCCCAGAAAGCATAGCGGCCCTTCCGCACGTGCGTAAAACAGCACAGATGAGTTCAGTAGGGATCACAGAGCAAACGAGCGGGGCTGATGGTCTGGTTGAGATTAAGGGGTAGATGTGGCGTTTGTTGGAGAGACGAAGCTTTTGCTACCACGGCGGAATGCGCAATGGCTCTTCGATATTCCGGAAGATGATGAGAAGATATGAGAGGTACTACATGCACGCGATGAAATCTGATCACGCAAGCATAGTCACGTGCACAGAACGGATGAAAGGGGGAAGGATGCCGGAGGGCCGCTGATTTTGCTAGCAATCGCAGGGGGCACCAAGTCTGTCCCATAACTTTGCTCCATCGGACATTTCATGTCACTTTTTTGTAGTACAAGCAAGAACCCCGGGTATGTCGAAATCGCCCACGGCCTCCCCTATGACATTCTTCATAAGAATATGGTGGTTTTGGGACGTAGAACCCAATAAATTATTATTGGCTTATGGATATGCAAGCTTTTGAAGATGACGGAGGTCAAGGATCCCCGGTGCCACGTTCCAAGAACTTACCCCCCATGTTCTCGGCTAGAAACCCAAACAACAGAAGCATGCCGTTCTGGGAAGCCCATCATAGACAAATTTTCATATTGGTGTTCACACAAGCACTTGTTTCCGTTGTAGTCGGCCAATCAAAGGGAATTGGTCTGCGGTAAACTCGTCCACCCCCACCCCCCCTTCTCTCCGTGTTTCCCTCTCTCCCGAGTACAACCCTGCACACGTTTATGGACGCAAGACCGAGGTAATATAGGATCCTATACTGACCGAAATCACATGATTTCACTTGATGCCTGCCTCGGACCATACGATTTCTGCCTACGATCGCACATCTGCGATCCTACCAGATCTCTTGGTTTGTGCTGATCTCGTATACTTAGCGGCGATCGCAATGATTGAACGCAGCTCAAGCGTGGCTAGCTAGCACTTTCGGTTACGATAGGTTGACCCTACCAAGCTTCTTTGGTCATGCAACACTTCGGATATGTTGGGCAGGTTCTTTAATTATATCTGGTGTTTTACGTCTTAAAACCACGATATGTTGGGTTGGTTGGAACACAGCTAACGCCAAACGACGAGAAAGACACTTCGCGACGAAACAAATGCAGTCGGACTGATGACATTAGTTAAAGTAACATGCGGACACACGATGGCTACGAGGCGGACACAAAGTGTCACTAAGTGGACGGACGTCAGTCGCTAAGAGGGGTATGTGATAGCCAGAGTTTTTCCGGCGTAAGTGGTCCTGATGGTCGACGCAGCTACACATCAAGAAGATATCAACATCTTTGCAAGATAATTCGAAGTTAGCTGATACTGTGAACACGCACACTTCTGATCAGCAGCGGCACACTCCTTAGCGCTTCCACTTTCCTGTAAGCATTAGGAAGGAGGTATAACAGTCGGTACTTTCTGAGGCAGGCATGTAACTTAATACTTACGACAAAACGGCCACTTCGTTTCCTGCGTGGTCTATAAGCGGTGGCGAATCAGAAAGAGAGGGCGAGCGAAGGGAGTCAAAAAGGGAGCGGTAAGGAGGAGCTGAAATAAATGTAATCAACTAAGTGAAATTTCACAGGGCTCTCCGAAGTGTTTCCACTTTTGGATTAACTTTCTCTGAATCGGAAAGATATCGCGAGCATCTATGCATGAAGAAGAATACTCTTTTTATCGCGAACTTGGAGAAAACGGCAAAAAGCCGAGAATGAACAAGTTCTCAAGGTGAAAAGACCTCTGTAAAAGAGAAACAGCAAAATGATGCGGTGATTGCAAGGAATGGGAGAGGGGAGTCGTCGAAGCCCCGCTAGAAAAGTCGCTCTCGAAACAATCTGAGCGTAACATCACCACCCCGCCATACGTCCCGCGGTAGCATCCGGCGGAAAAAGAGGGACAAATGTGGCCGGTCGCTAAATGAAAAAAAAAGAAAACTCTGGCTTGTCGTTGCTTTAGGAGATCTTGCCGACAGAGAGACACCAGGACCCACCAGGCAGTATAGGGCTGGGCATCGCCCCGTCCCGCGCATAGCCTAGAGGCGCCTTCCAAAGGGTGACAGCGTGGCAGGGAGGAAAAAGAAGAAAGTCCGATTGGCTCGGATAACCTATTTCGGAGCTGCGGTGCTTGGTCCTTTCGAAGCGGTGGCCTCGATAAAAAACAAGAAGGATACGAAGAAGCGGCGGGACCATTAAAACCGATCACGCAGGGACCAGTCTCTTACAGCACCCTTTCCGCCTCTCCCTCCCCTCTTTCGGCACGGTGTGCCATACTGGGTCTTATACCTTACAAAAAGGCTCACGATCGTCCCGAGCACGCGGACGGGACGGTATAACATGGCGCAAGGGGGCAGGGGCCACCGTTGTCCGCAGCCGCTGAGAGAATTCAGAATCGCAACAGCCGCGGTCCTCGTTTGCGGTGGGCACGTTCGAATCCTCTTTGCAGAGGGGGAGGCGACCGGGACACAAAAACACGATGGCTCTGCAGTGGGGAAGATGCTGCTGGATTGTGAGAGGATTTCTCTGCTATGCCTTAGGGGGTGGGTGTTGCGGTGGGCCCCCGAAGACAAGAGAGAGAGGGGGCCGTTGTGAGTGAAATTACGCTGGTTTCAAAGGAAAGGGGAAGGGAGGAAGTGGTAGTTTGTGCCATCGGAAGCGACACAACAAGGTGTGCGTGGGCATGTACACCCCCTCCTCCCCCAACCACCCCGAAGACGCGTGATATACGCACGCGAGACTCCCCCCCCCCCCCTTCGCCATTGCCCTCCCGGGGAGTTCATTGGCTTCTCGAATGATCTTCTTGCCTCGATCTTGCTCAGACACGCTCGCTCTTTCACTTGCGAGACGCTAGAAAGCCGCCTTCTGGTCACCGGAAGTAAGAACAAAAAAATGCGGATCAAACGGAAGCGCTGCGACGGTGGGGGAACGACGGGGCGCGGCTTCGCGCGGTTTATAAAAGCGCCGAGTGGAGCAACCCACTTTCCAGTTCCGTTTCGGATTGTCGAAGCCCTGCATTTGCGGCAAGCTTAGCGCTTAAAAGCTATCGATTTTCCTCGGCTTTCCGGGCCTCTCGAACGCAGCGATGATTCTGGTGAGTCTTCGACGCACGGTCGCGACTCCTGGCCGATCACGTGTTTTTGAAGTTTCGTAGACCTGTTCAGTTGATTTACGGTTTTTAGCTATTCGCGATAAGAGCCACGACGAATAGCGATAAATGATGCGAAACCCTTTATCTACAGTTACGTGGCAGCTTTCCGACCAGCGCTGAGTAAACTCGCGTATCTGGCTAATCATGTGAGCGCGCGCCGCAGGGAGGACCTGTACCAGGAAGCGAGTGACGTAACCGGTGCGATAGTCCGATGTCTCGCAAAGCTACCGTTACGAATGCGTGCAATCAAACAGGACATCCTAAAAGGAAGAAGGAGATGTGATCTCCGCCACCGAAAGGGTTAGTAGTGCAGTGACGCAAAAAAAATGGGCCAAAGTGGTCATTTTATTTCTGAGCATGCAGTCGGGTCATGAATAGTGCTACTGCGTAATACAATGTTCTCTTTCCTTGAGAGGGACACGCCAAGGAACACGCGGAAGGTGGACGTGCAGTCGGCGTGAAAAGTTTAGAGACCAATGGGTTTGAGCGAACGCTGAGTTTCCCAGCAGTTTGTCATTGTATTAGGTAGAACTGCACGATACATATCAGCGTGCTGCAGAACAGGCTGAAACTCTAAATTCAAAGCAGCCTGCCCAAGCGGAGGACGTAATCCACTTTTCTTGTGTCTCGTTGTCTCTAGATTTTTAAGGTGACCGCACTGTGTGTGTCAACATTTGCTTACATAGCTCAGCGCATTCTTCTTGCCGTTTACTTCTGACTATGAGCTCAAGGCACTTGATTGCCTTAATATTACGGTAGACTTTAATAACCTCCATTAAACGTTGTCTGTTTGCAGAGGCTACCTCTACTGTTAACCGCTATCACCGGTGCACTGGCCCTCCCCGAAGACGCCCCTTTCGCTTTCACCGGCTACAGTAATGTCTTTGGAGGTGGACTTTCTGCCCCCGGATCTTCCAGCTATGAGCCACTGCAGACAGCAGCTGCGGAGCCAGTGCCCCAAAAGGTCACTGCGGAGAGACCCGCATCGTCAGTCACTGTCCTCGACAAGCCGTCTAAGCTCCGACTAGCCCGCCCGCCAGCGGTCACCGTCCTGCCAACCGCGGCAGCACCGGCTGGTCACGTATCGTTGCAGGCACCCGGCACCTCGACAGTCACAAGCTACCCAGCCGGCGCACATGCCGTCACCTTCCAGCGGCCGCTGATCTACGCGGCCGCTCCACCACTGCAGTACGTCGCCGCCGCTCCGCAACAGGTCTTTTTCGCTCAACACACCAGCGCAGGCGTCGCCGCGCCTCCATCAACACCTACGAAGACCGTGGTAGCCACTCTGGCAGCGCCGGCAGGCCCAGCTACCGCTACGGCCAAGACCGCGACTGCAACCGGTGCCGCCGCTGGCGCTACAGTGACATCGGCCGGCGCCGCTGTCGTCACCTCCACTAAGCCTACGGCCGTGACCGTCTCCCGGCCAGTGGCCGTCACCTACCCTCCAGCGCAGATGTACCTCTTCCAGAGGCCCGCATACGCCTATCCAGGAGCTGCAGCAGGAGTTCAGGCTCCAGTCCAGGTGACCTACATGAGGCCCCTGTACCACCAGACACCGTACGGTTTCCAGCCGGCGGGCTTTGCTCCCGCCGCAAGCCCCGTCTACCAGAGGCCGGTGGTCGCCTACCAACATGGCGCGGCGGCTGCTCCTCTGACGGTCGCCTATCCTGGAGCGCTGAGGCCTCTGGCGGGAGCGCCTGCAGGTGTTTTCGCTGCTCCTCACGTAGCGATGCCTCTGGCTGCTGCCGCTCCTTTGGTGTCGACCGTTCAAGGAACCACCGCTGCCGCCCCTGTCGCTGCCATGCCGCCTTACGCTCTTGCCAGGCAGGTGATCGCCCCGTTCCCGGGTAGCGTGGCCGTGGCCAGGCCTCAGCTTACATATGCGCAGCCGGCTTACGGAGCGCCCTTGAACTATGGGCATGGGGCGGCCTTGACCTATGCACCGGCTGCCGTTCAGCCGGTGCAAGTGCTTAGGCCCGCGAAGTCCAAGAAGTGATACGAATGCGTCAAACTGGAAGGAAGGATTCGTTGAAAGCTTAATGCTTTCTTGACGGACGTTCCGATGTACCGGTGGCTTTAGGAAATGGCTTTTGGGGTGACCCCGAGGCGTGCAAAAAAAGCAAGCTTCACTGTATTATAGTTTTGGAGCGAGAACAAAACAAGGTTCGTTGTACGGTCAGAGGTCACCCCAGCGGAACACGCGAACCAGAGCGGGCACGGTTCCAGCATGTCCGCATGTCACACTCGTCACCCTCTTTGACTACTCCTAGAGAATTTGTAAGTTCTTTCCTTCTCCCGTGTCCCATTCAGTTAAGAAACATCGCATAGCATTGTTCACTGTGGATGTTGACGGGTACCGTCACGCACACCACTCGCGTCAAAGTTCCACACGTTCACACCTGCCAAATGAAGGCGATGTCCGCATACGGAGGCGGCTTCTGTTGTGGGAATCAGGTGTGCATGTATTTTTTTTCTTTTCGCGAATAAATGGTCCCATGTAACGGGAAGAAACGAACTGTCAAAAGTTTCCTTCTGTACACACTGAACGTCGCTCAATATTTGATCGATTGCCATCGCCAGCCATTAAGGGTGTGTACCTTAATCGAAGGAGCGAAATGGCGTCTCGAAGACTGACTTGCGGAGTCAACAAGTCTATGCTTGTTCTTATATGTCGCTATGTTCTTGGTGTGTTGTTCATCTGTTTCTAGAAAGTGTAGCGTGATCCCAACACATTTAATCTCTATCCGCGCAGGGTTGCCTTTTGCACCGTTGCAGGAGCTCAACTTCACATTATCTTTGTGCTTTTACGGGTAGGACATACTATGATACCATCATTTCCCCTGCGACGGTGGTGAAAGGTCACCTATTAGCGATGAAACGGAGGCAGGAGGCGTTCGTGGTCACATTTGGCGCTTTCACAAGGGTGCCGTTCATGTTGGCTCAACAATAAATGTTTTTATAACAACCGTTATTACGCCGTCATATTCTCGAGAACATCCTACGCCAAGCGCCTGATTCTTTATCAACGCTGCTAAACAAAGTGTAAAACCAGAAAAAAAAGATGCAAAACCCAACAACACGCAAAAAATACGCTGTCGGAATGGATGACGTCAGTGGGAGCTTACTTAGACAGAACTGAGTCTGCTTTGTCTGCCTTGTCAAGCCAGTCTTGTCGTAATGCTTATCTAGTTGGAATTGCGGTCCAGATAAGTATGATAATCGATCCAAGCTTATAAAATACTCTGCGGGCCGCTTACAGAGCGTTTCTGCTGCGCTACAGAGGCCTTCTTAAGATCTAACCCGAGCCGCACTTGTAGCGTAATCGAATCTTAACACTGATACCCGTGCTTTGTTGTACATATGGATGCAGGCTTACGCTCGTAACACTGTTCACTCACTGCCGAACATGGCCTTTGTAGCGCCGCAGAAACGCTCTCTGAAACAACAAGAATGTAGCGCAGCAGATTTTTTTCGCGCCAATCCGCAATTCGCAAGAATTGCCCACTGAGAGCTCACACTTGATGCTTCTCCTCCAAATATTCAGAGTACTGCTTTGCTTTTCCAACATAGCGGCAAGGGTGGCGTAAGTACAGACTATCTAAAGAGGTCACAAATCTCTTGATCGCGTAAAATATCATCCTCAGGCCTTACTACGAGAACCTTGTCAAAAACACACGGAAAGATGTGACCTCACCAAAGGATGCTTGCCGTGAATCACGGATTGTGAATCCCTGTCTTCTATATTCCTTGTCACTCTAGGCCTGATTGTATATGTACACTATTAGCCTCGCATTATTAGCACCGATATGAGGTGAAGCGTTCGCCTTACAAAAGTAGCACTAGTGGAATGCTTACCACTTAAACACATGTGGTACGTGCTCGAAGGCTTTATTTGTAGAAATGGGAACTGAGTATTGCCTAAATTGCGTACCATATGCTTTTGTATTTATTGCTTCGGCCGGGTACAACATTGTGTCATTCTACGAAAACCGCCTCTCTTGTAAAAAAGAAGTTCAATAAATGTGTGAAAGGGCCAAAGTATGTCTTCTCTTTCCTTTGCTTCCCAGCGATAACCTTCTCACTTTCACGAGTGATACGGGAAACATTGTGACGTATATTGCAATATTGTGACGTGCAAAGCCAGTCGCTTTCGAATAAGCCTGTTCAGCACAATGGTATTTATTTATTTATTTACTTATTTATTTATTTATTTATACTGTCAACCCTCGCTTGAGAGTCATAACAGGAAGGGAGTACAATAGTGAGTACAAACAGAAAACCAAAACAACTGGCACTCAAATAGCAATGCACACAAGAAACAAAAATTGGAAGTACTTCAATTCAACCCTGACCGAAATAAGCATCCATTTTTTTCTGCCAAAAAAGTGCACATCGGTACTATTAACAACATGATGGGGTAAACGATTATATTGTTCGATTGCATCCGGAAAAAATGACCCCCAAAAGATGTCAGTGCGAGCGTTGAAAGGTTTAATGGGGCATCATGATTCAATCTGGCACTACGTTTTCCGGGACGGCGTATGTACTCGTCTTTAGGTATTTTTAATATCCCTTGCATTATACGATATAACGTTTTAGGTTTTTGTTTTTGTCTTCGAATTTCCACTGGTTCTAAATTGCATGAACTGAGCATGTCAGTTACTGAATCCCGCCTTCTATATCGAGAGCACACAAACCGTACTGAACGCCTCTGAATACGTTCTAACTTGGTAACTAAGTGTTTTTGGTGAGGGCTCTAAAGCACGGAGGCGTACTCCAGTCTAGGTCTAATATACGTTTGGTATGCAAGCAGCTTAACGTGTTTCGGTGTAAAATTTACTTTATTTTTACGATACATCGACAAAGAAAGTTAGAATCGCAAGTACAACATTGATTAAAACATTGATAAACACATTGATAACATTGATAAACAGTTTGCGCAAGCAGATAACAGCTCTGCGCAGTTGGCTTTCATGGGACCCATCGTGCCCAGCCAACCATGTTGCAAATTCAGCGCATTTCCTCGCAGTATGTGCCTACCCATCGTCGGCGGGCTTGTTCATCGGCAATCGTCCGCTCTAAATGGTATAGAAATGCACGAAAGGAATTGATCGAACTATTCTCGGAGAAGACATCATAGCTGCAGAGTGCAAATTCGCCTTCGTGCAGAGTAACACGAAGGCAAATGGCAGCCAGTGTTGCCACTGGTGTCTACTTTTCGCCACGTTGGCGAATTTCGGAGGCCCGTCGCCGGCTAAAATTATGAATGGCAACATGGCAAATTTTTGGCTTAAGTCTCTGATGAGTTATGTATTTTATACTCAGTGTCTTCGGAAAAAATGGGCGACAATATTTTTTTCTATTTTTCTTAGTTTTACATCTACCATGGAATAGGAGGTGCTCTTTAGGCACAATTTAGTACGTTTGTTCTGTTTTTCGCGTGTATATCCTAATTAACCTAGATGATGTAGGCACACTGTTGGGCCTGCCAGCAAAACTTTAGGTCAGCGGACTGCTTTGCGTGTCGCGAGGCGGTGGTAATACACAGCGTTTTTGAGGTGTTTTAAGAGCTTTAAGTGCGTCTCCAGTTTCTCTTGTGAAGTGACTAGGTGACGATTAGACCGCGTGTTCCGACCGAAGCTTCGACTGTCTTGAATAGCTGCTCATCGTATTCGTCGCTGATGTAGTAACCGCTGATTTGGTTTGTTGCGTTTAAGTTTGTCATTGACACACTTTTCGAGGTGAGCCAGAAAGTCGGGCTCCTTTCAGGAGCCTTCAGAAACTACAGTTAGCTGAATGTATGCGTAAGCAGGACCACACAGAAAGCGTGGTCCGGGCATTGCGACGTTGGAAGGCGTGCACTGAACGTCCATAACAAAAATTGTGTAAAGAGATAACATGACCAAGGCGCCCTCAGTGCTAGTGCATACGTTTTCGTTATTTCATCACCATGTTTTTTTAGTATTCGCGAGATCTCAATGGTCCTATGTCCTTGCAAAAATAAACCTTTTTGAAAGGACACTAATGTCAAATAACAATTTACGTCAGCGTGAAAGCTCAATGTATGCCAAAATATAAAACGACAATATCCTAAACAACACTGTCCTACTTATCGAGAAAGCAAGGTAAATACACAAGAACAGATGCGCCGCTGTAGGACATTCTCAGAAGGATCCCGATGACATCAGACGGACCACCTACAATTAATCACCAGTAATCGATCTAGCTGCACTAAATAAATAACCTTTAGTACATCAAGAGACGCAATAATATGTTGCCTGTTCATTTCTCTTTGATTCGTCGAAAAAAAGAACCGCCGGATATTACTACGGGGAATGGCGCGAGGGATTAAAAAAAAAACTCAATTTTCGCATAGTTACACTGGACAGGTGGTGCTATCTAGCGTGGCGCAGTTGAATAAAAAAAAGCGTCTGCAATCTCGAAGCCAATTGTAGAAAATTAATCAATGGCCGTTGTTGCTGCTGTGGCTCCCGCTACTTTCGGTCTGCTGCTACTAGCGCAGTAAAGCCGGGCAACGTCTTGCTCGGAAACAGTGACGTGAGTCGGTCCGGTCGGTCTGCTTCTTGAGGCGGATAATTAGAAGTGCGCTAACCCGATGCGGAGAAGTAAAACGTCATTTTACTTCGAAAGGGGCCCTTTTTTGGCACAAAAGTAACACTATACGAGGTTTCTGGATCGCTATTTCAACAATCAAAGTCAACTTCATAGTTGCCTCTAGCGTACCCTTAATAAGTACAACTTGAGTTGAACTGTTGGCCCTACATTTAATGATATATATTGAAAATGAAAAAAAAAAGATTAGCCTTATAGCGGGCTCATATGTCTAAAAAGATGCCTTATACTGTAGGCTAATATTTTCTAATGATTATTGCTTTTTGAAAAACTTTCCGACACTTGTCATCGTATCTTAAATAACGATAATATTTTTGATGGGTTTCACGTCCCAAGACCACGACATGATTATGTGAGCGCCGTAGTGGACCAAAATTTTCGTCCATCTCATGTTCAATAGCGTGCCGTGACATCTCCCAGTACGCAGAGCACGGGCGATTCACCTCCACCGAAATGTGACCACCGCGACGGAGAGCGAACCCGGTACCTGAGGGTCAGCAGCCCAGTACTACACTCACTCCTTTGCGGCGATGAACCCGAACGCATTTGTGAGCCCATACAAGCTTTGCGTAAGAACAGAAAATACAGAAACGAACGTCCACTACCAACTACGCCAACGTGACGGGCGAGCTTACGACCGTCTGCACGCAGTTTAATATTCACTTTGACTTTAATTAAACTAACGCAAGTTAATTCTAATGACGGCTAACTGCCATATGATAGGATTCATTATATATGTAAGTAGATTATGAAGAGTCTGGCTTCGGTTGCCGTAGAATTAGGGGAAAATAAGCATACGCTTATAACAAAAGTTTATTGGTGACGTTTCGATCGGAGACCGATCTTCATCAGACAAAATTCAGTAGTGCTCCCTTATATATATATATATATATATATATTACGGAGAACTAACAGAAAATAATGCCAGTGAAATTATAGGGGAGTTATTAAGAGTAATTTTAATGTAATTGTGAAGAAAAAAATGTAGACGAACAGATAACTTTCCACCGGCAGGATCCAAACGAGCAAAAATTATTGTCTGTTAGCTATAGTTAAAATTGTGGCTAACAAAGCAGTCGAGCCCTTAAAAATATACTTTCCTTCATTCACAGCGACGGTCTCGTCCTGGCAAACTTGATGCCTTGAGGTGGTATGTGAGGAATAATTTGTCGGCTGCCATCACGTAATGGGATCACGTGTTGCATGATGCCTGACATGCAAAAGGAGAGTGTTTCGCACTCGCCACAACGGCAACAGGTGGCGCTGACTGACGCTGCCACGTCTAAATGATGCACATATATACACTATAAAGTGTACGGGGACATGACCACCACCGCAGCTTAGTGGTCGAGCATCGAACGCGTTATTCGAAGATCGCCGGTTCGGATCCAGCCGCTGGAAAGTCATCTTTTCGTCCACTTTTCTTTCGTCAAATTTACATTACCATTTTTACACCTCCCTTATACTTTTCCTGGCATTATTGTCTGTTAGTTCCTGTTAATGCCTAACAAAGAAAATCACGCCATATTCTCAGAATGAATGATGATAAGAGGGCGAAGTTCGAGATTGGGAGATCATCGGTAAACCATAACTCTCCTGTGAAAAGTTAGCCCATCACATCATTAGAAAGACGTTACACTGTGCTTATATGACAGAAATCAACTTTTATTTTGCTCTTGTTCGTTCGTTGTGTCATCTCATCGTTTGTTCATTTTATCGTTGTCATGGCGGCTGAATTGCGAGGTCACTTCATTATTATGTGAAGCGAAGCAAGAGAGGTTCTTGTACTGGCTGCAGTGAGTTCTTTGAGTTCTTGTACTGGCTGCAGTGAAGTTTGGAAACACCAAGTCTATGCGCGTCCGTCGGATCGTGGTAGCTTGCACATAGAGACATCTGAGCGCGTATTTGGAAAGCATGTGCTGCACGATGCAGTCATTGGCAACGAGCTCCAACCATCGGTGCGTTCGTCTGTCCATGCATCCTTCCATGCATTCGTACATGCTTCCGTCCCTCCGTGCGCCCATCCACCCTTGCGTCCACCTGTCAGTCGGTTTATTAGTCTGTTCTGTCTGTCTGTCGCACTAGTGCCACCTGCTGAGTGAGTCATAGAACTAGGTGGTTAGGATATATATATATATATATATATATATATATATATATATATATATATACACGCGTGCTTGTGTTTCGAAGGTTCCTCGACGTATATAGATTCGTGTGTTTCCTCGAGGTCCGGGCAACCTTCCATCGCCCACCAGCCTTTCGCAGAAATGGCGTACTCCATTGGAAGGCAGGCGGATAAAGACATTCGGATGTTTCGACATACAAACCGGAAAGAGTACTTGGTTACACTTGCACGTTCTCGTTTGAAGCATTCAGCATTCCCATCCCGTCCGTTCACGTCTTCGTGAGGCCGCTTATCTTCGCACCTTTCAATTTGCTCAGAATAGGCTTGTCACTTCCCGCAGGCCGATAAGTGTCGAAGTGCGTGCCATGGCTTCATGAAGGTTCTTTTCAGGCGTTAACACTTCGTAAGTTGAACATCAGCGCTGTCTTCCTGGTAAAGGGCGGTACAGTAAACGTAAACGGCCTGTCGATCCCGGAAAGAGTGTAGCCGTTTTTACACAGACACGTCAGTTGTTTTATTACTAATTGTTGGTTTTTGTGTCCCATAACTAAGATGTAATGGGTGACGCCTTAGTGGAGGGCTGGAGAAATTTTCGCCTTCTGGGGTTCTGTAACGAGTGTCCATGGCATAGTACACGAGCTTCTCGCATTTGGCCTACATCGAACTGCGGCCGCCATGGTGGGGATTCGATCCCGTGTTATGCCACAGGCATGGTCTTCGTTCGGAAGCGCTTCTTCCCACGAGAACGAGCGCTGTTCCGGCGAATTCTCCCCCCTCCCAGCGCCACCTTCCTCGCAGACGGCAGTGAGCCACTGTGCAGTTTCGGGGAATGCTGCGCTTCCTCCGCCGAGCCAACGTGCCGTTCGGGGAAGGCTCCAACTCCTCCGCCGAGCAACAGCTACTGGTCTCAGAAAAAAAGACCAAAACGTTATATAAGGCCGTGCCGGCCCGATGTTTGGGGATTTCTGCTCCAGCCGACTTAGTTATGCTGGCCGGCTTTGTGATGGTCGACTCATTGAGTCACATTGAGAACAGTGATGGCAGACGTGAATGCCATCAAACCTACATTCTTAACAGTAGTGGCAGCGGTGGGATGCCATCAAACCTGAATTTATAACACCCGCTACCTTAAAGTAAGCATTCAAGAACAATAACCACCATACCTCAGTGGCGGGACAAAGTTAACTGTAGAACATGAAACGCGAACATGAAAATTCCACGCACCAGGAAAATTTCCTATTTACAAATATTTTGACACGAAATACGCGTTCAGGTCTTCGCGGGACGCGACTTCCGTGGGGCCGTTAGAGGCACTGACGAAAGCTATGAAGTTGAATGACGTCAGACTGATGCCACCCGGAAAGGGAAGTAGCAATCTGCAATCAAGCTCTACATTTACGCATGAGTTAGACAACTCCCAAGAAAGATTCCACTACTTTTTTTTTAAATTCGAAGCAGCTTTTTAACTAGCCAGTGTAACACTGTCCAGCACGTCCGCACAAACCTCCTTGCCGCAGGTGTTGGAGCGGTGTCAAGTAGGTCAAGCCGCAGCTGGGTGTTGGCGTAACTCTCTCCCTCACTCGCAGCAACTACCGGCCCCTCCACATGATCACAACAGACTTTCTAGCTTCATCCTCTCCACCACCCGCGACGCTCGACCGCACGTCGATTGGAAACACTAGACAGATTTAGTTGCGCGTCCACAGCAGCCATACGGACGTGGCCTGTCTTTGAAAATGGCTAGCAGGCTGCGTTCGTACGGCTGCCATGGACACGCAACTAAACTTGTTTACTCTTTCGGCCGGTTTATCTGCGATGAAACTCACGCAAAACCCAACCCGCCTGCACTTACCCGCTCTTACACTTTCTCTCACCACGTGCTCCGGTTGCTAAGAACGAAGGTAAGCACGCGCGTCCGCAGCTGTTGCTATGGGAGAGGGTGGTGGACGGATCTCGACGGACGCCTGACATAGCCCGACTAAGAAATACATTCGCTTTTAAAACAAATTGTTCCTGCGCGATGGTTCCCATTGATACCCCAACACGATAGTGACAAATACTCTATGCAAAGCAAGATCTTTATTCCATGAGCAGTTTAGTAACTGAGACAGGTAAATAAAGATTGCAACAAGGAATACATTGCCTACCTGCGCACAGGCGAACAGGGGAAGTTCTTCACACTCTTTTTATGCTTGCGAGGAGCGCTTGGCAAGCGTGAGGGCTGACGAGCAGTGCGGTCCAGTGTTCTGCGTTCGATGCAAATGCATAAAAAGGTGCCCGATCAGTGCCCTCATCCATTTAATACCAACAAATCTAGTGGGTTTTGTTCTCCATTAAACAAATCTCAGTTCCCTCCGTATTCATGACCACTCCTGTCGCATGGCAAGACTGTTTAGCTTTCTTGAACAAAACTATTGTCAG
Source organism: Rhipicephalus annulatus (assembly GCA_013436015.1). NCBI lineage: Eukaryota > Metazoa > Arthropoda > Arachnida > Ixodida > Ixodidae > Rhipicephalus > Rhipicephalus annulatus. The sequence continues at coordinate 29,973 of WOVY01012324.1, read as the reverse complement.
CGAAAAATACACCTTGTCGTCATTCTAGCATAAACACATTTAATTTTAAACAATATTAAAACATCACCCATCATTCAAACATGCCGACCTTGCAAATACTACTGATAACGAGAAAATGACTTAATGTGAATTAGTGGTGTGGTTGTGCTGCTCGAGATACGTTTCCAAGCTACAACTCTTAGTCTTCGTAACGTGTTTTGCGTACTTTTGCATTTCCTAAGTCATCTCACGGCACCAGCATTATGAGGCGTTCACATTAAACTCGATAAAACTATCAAGATGCCTTTCTTACGTTGAGGAACTGAAGGGATGAAATTGAACTGCCCGGTCATTTATGGAGTGGGAATGGGCTAAGTTTTTTGATTCCGAAAAATTGAAAGGAAAGGAAGTGCGGCAAGTTCGAATTCCCCGGAATGGAATTGAAATAGAACAGAGGTGCCCATTCCGCAACACTTGAGTGGAGTAAAGTAGATAACTTACGAAACTCTGGTTGGTAGCAAAAAAAAAACTGTCTACGTATTTTACTTGGTAGGCCGGTTTCCCCCCCCCCCCCCCCTTAATGTCGCGATGAAGCATGTATAATGCATTACCAACGAAAGTAGCGAACCTTTTAAAGTAAAAGGATTAGATCCAAGAAACTTAAGGAGGTCGTCCATTCGCAACGGAAAACTTGGGACAGTATAGCTCCGGGCCAGCGCATCTCATGCTTCATTCATGGTGACACTTTCGAGTGTACACAAACGGGGACCTTTGCACAAAACAGCGGCCACGTAAAAGAGAGCAACGGGTGCCCGAAACGCGACGGATGCTTGTCACACGACCAAGCAGATTGACGATATACGCGCTGTGCAACTTAACGAAGCGGAGCACGCGGTGAGGTTGACGCTGTGAAGGTCGTCCATGGGCCCATCCTGGACGTCCCACTCTATCGCGCGCAAGTGCTTGCTGGGCCGTTATTGCTGAAGATTTCTTCGCGATAAACGTGCGTCCATTTGGAGAGAAGCCGACGAAAGCAAATTATTCGAAGTGGAGCCCACGGTAACACGATTCCACTTGAAAATAGCAGTCAGCGCGATAAATGCTGCTTTGGTGCTCCGAGAGTAAAGCGACCATTTTCAACGCCGGTGCCAGTGTCGTCAGTGAAAGGATGAGGGAAGATACCCACGGAGAGAAAGCGAGAGAGAGAGAGACAAACGTTCATTCGTATCAGGGCTATAGCTTTGTATGATTACGGTGGGTGGTACTCCTCCGCCAGGGCCCCTGGCTACAGGCGGCCTTTATGAGAGTCACTGCCATTTGGCTCCTCATTTCCTGTTCAGGGAGCCACGCCTCCGACGACCAGATCAGGGGAATGCATATTCAACAGAGGCGAGATGGCAGCCTCCGGAGATTGTGTGCCCTCTATGTAACGTGCTCCAATGTCGACAGAGTAGACAAAGGCAGCGCTGAACGAAGTTGAGCAGAGTTTTCACAGGGGTCCCTAGGTGGGCTTGTAGGTTTACGGGCATTGGGGTGAACGAGTGCCGATAATCGGACGAAGAACATACCGGACACAGCACTGAAAACTCTCGGCGCTCTGTTCAGCCCTGAGAGTCTTCAATTGCGCTTCCTGGTTTGAGGATCATGCGGAGCCCCTGGCAGCAGGCGCGGTTGGCACGCTCTTCTTCGTTGCCGTGGGTCCTTCAGGAAAGATGACATCTTCCAATGCCACACGCTTGTGACAACCTTTCTGCAAGCTGCGCATCATCTCTTTTCTCTCTCTGTCAAACTGCGGGCACAGCCAAATGAAATGTTCGATGTCACCGATGTCACCACAAACAGCCCAAAACGGAGAAGTGCCTCACCCAGTCTTGAATGACCAAGCCGGCGTGTATGCGGAGTTAGTTCTTATCCGATAAAGCAGCGTCGCTTGTCCTCTGGAAAGTCCGTTCATTACGCGTGACTGATGCGGAAACTTGTGGATCGTCCTGAAATGATTGCGTATACCATTCTTGTTGTTCTCGTAATATTTAGGAGCTCTTATTTTTGGAACGCAATTTCGCGCTTCGCTTGCAAGGGCATCAGATTTTTCATTGCCTTCGATTCCAACGTGGGATGGTATCCACTGAAATTGTACGTTGAAGTTACTGTCGATCCTGATTACTTTCCTGCGAGACACTGGACTGAGTGACATTGGGTGACCGACCCCTTAAGTTTAAGAGATCATCAGGCGGAACAATTGGCGGACTTTTGGGCCAGGCTAACCCCGCCTTTGCAACACCACCACTATTGCCACCAGGCGCGGTTGGCAGCTCAGCCAAAGGAAGCCGCAAAGTAGAGACCAGCTCGATCCTTCCTGCAGTTGCACTACATTATGCATAATCCACAATAAATGTTTTAAAGCGTTCAATGCAGGTCATAATAGGGCCGAAATGGGTCAAAACGATCGTAAAGAATGCATTAATAACAAAAATAACCAAGAAGCAATCGGGATAACGAGCTTCAAATGGCTAAAAACGTTCAGCTGGCTCCAGGGCCATCCAGGAGGAGACACCACCGCAACGCTGATATAGCCAATACCCCTACGTTTCGCCGGTGCTGCGTCACTACATCCGATGACTGAAATAACCTGAATCAATTCGCCGCAGACGACGCGTGTACCTCAACTGCCGTGCCAAGCAGGTAGACAATAAATCTGAGCAAAAAGTAGCGCACAATTCGCACACTACGTTTGTGCATCTCTGTAGCAAGATTCTGCAAGTGCCGGGAAAACTTTACGCTTACATCAGACATTGGCGTCACATGTTAGTACGTTTTTTGAGCTTCATTTCATGGACAAGGTACTTGTAGATCGATGGCCTGACGTGGCTGACGTGGAATGGCTTGACGTGGAATGGCCTGACGTGGAATGGCCTGACGTGGCTTCGCTACGTCATGCCGAATGGCCTTTAGCTTCGCTTCGTTTTTTGTATTCTCTCTAGAAATAAAATCTGTTCATTTCAAAGGACGAAAATAAAACCCGTCCTCACAGATGTAGTTCAATGTTTACTGTACATCGACGAAAAGAGCTTTCGCAACGTCTATTGGTGTTTGACAGCTATAGCACCGCTTAACGTAGATGCACGCACGTCGACTCTTCGTCATACATATCTATACCTAGGGCTAACGTTCATCATTAATGAATAAACAAACCACTATGGCCATAGAGGATTGTGATGGCTGTATCGGTGAGAGCTAAACCAGAGAAAGCGATGTGCCAGCCAGAAGAGCGTGGCTGGTTGGACGCCTGACTTGGACTGTAAGGTCCCCTACTTGCCGCATATTGGGGTCATTGAACAACACTGTCTGACCAGAAGAAAACGCAACGCACGTCGTGTCTTGTTTGCCTTTAGTCGACCGCGACTGATCGCTGGGTGAACATTACCGGGAAACGCGGAGCTACGTTCAGACCACGGTGTTCCTAGCTCACGGTGTTGCGAGCGACGCTGTTTACTTTAGCCTGTCTTTTCTTAGTCCTTTGCGTCTAGTAATTTCATGAAGCTGAAGAGAGTACGCCTCCTTTTATGGCAATGTCTGCAGGCGAAATACCCGTGGCTCGTGTGTTTGAATTTTGGTTCACGTGAAAGTATTTTAGATGATCGAAATTTCCGGAGCCATCCAATACGGCGTCCCTCATAACCGTGGTTTTGGGACGTTAAAATTATCTATAACAAGTATTATTATTATTATTATTATTATTATTATTATTATTATTATTATTATTATTATTATTATTATTATTATTCATGGCAATGACGCCGTACAAGAACACCTTGTACAAGTAATGCTTATCATGCTATTAAGAACACAGGAATAACGGCGGTTCAAACTAAACGGTCAAAGGGACACTAAAGACAACTATTAGGTCGCCGTCGGTTGTTAAAATAGTGGTTCCTAAACCTCGTAATGTTACTTTCTTGGCAAGGAAGTGTTTAACTTGAAACAATGCCTCGTTTTGGTGATAAGCATCGGGTTAGCGCCCTTCAAGTTATCCGCATCAAGCGGAAGGTGTCACACTGCCGTGCACAATGTTGCCTGGCTTTAATGCGCGGCCACCGACAATATAGTAGCAGCAGAACGATAGCAGCGGGAGCCACAATAGCAACGACGGACATTGAACAATTTCCTCACATGGCCTGCGAGATGGCAGACGTGCTTGGTTCAACTGGGCCCCGCTATGTGGCACGACCTGTCCAGTTTAACCAAGTGAAAGAGGAACCTTGAACCACTCGCGCCTTTCCACGTGGTTACGTTCGGCGGTTCTTTTTTTCCATGAATCAAACAGAAACCAAAGAGCAGCACTTCGATTATTACGTCTCTTGATGCACGGAACGTTCTTTATTTAGCGCAGATAGTTCGATTACTAGCGATTAATTGTAGGCTGTAACTATATGACGTCATCGAGATCTTTTTGCGATTGCCCTGCTGCGGGGTATGTGTTTTCGCGCACTTACCTCAATTTCTCTGTGAGTAGGGCACTGCTGTTGATAATAATGTCGTTTTAGACGTCGTACGCTGAGCTTTCGCTCTGACACAAATTGTTATTTGATTTCAGTTTCCTATAAGGCCTCAAGGGGACGACAGTATTCCGTGCCGCTATTTATACCGTCACAACCTGCCCGTGTCAAATAGCATATATATATATATATATATATATATATATATATATATATATATATATATATATATATATATATATATATATATATATATATATATATATATATATACGGTTTTTCCTTTTCCCGAGGCCAACGACAGAATCGGTAAGGAGGGCAGCTGGATAGATCTTTCCAGAAAGACAATGTTCGTCACTCATTAACGAAGCGCCGCTCATCGACCAAGATTACAAGGCGATTCGCCCCTTCGAGATCATTACGCTAGAAGGCTTACTATGATACCTTATTGGCACGGAATCAAAATAGATGTAAAAGAAAGGTCGGTGCACCGGCACTTGCCGATGCACGTCGGGAAGATGTACTGGGAGCTCTCGTGGAAGGGAGATAGACAATCGTGAAAGAAATAACTAAATTTTGTTCGATCGAGAGAGAGAGAGTGAAAGAAAGACAAGGGTGAGAATATTGTAAAGAGAAACCCCCACAGAATACAAAACACTGCGTAAAGTGAAGCGTGCAGAATACAGATGAAAAAAAGTAGAGGCCACGGGTCGGAACTTGAGAAGAAAGCATGGGCAGTATCTCCTAGCATTTCGAATGAACGAGGCACAGAAAAGCGGCGGTCGGCCAGATCCTCCCCTCAGATGCAATCGCGCGTTTGCATCTGACGGGGCGACGTTTCAGAATCCGCAAAATCTCTTTTATACCCTTTGCCGGCGGCTTTCTCGATACGAAGAAAAAAATGAAAACAAAACAAGACAAACGCATCGTGGCCGTGCTGAGAAAGCACGCGCGGATGCAGCCACCGGTGTACGAGTCTCTCTGGATTGGATTGGATTGGATTGGATAGATCGAGCTTTTTCCCGCAGGCTGGCTCTCCTTTTGTCTTATCTCACCCCTCCTCGCGACCTTCTATAGTTTTTTTGTTTTTTTATCTCGTTTTTGGTATCCGATCCCTCCCGCCTTTCATTGCCAAATGGATCAAGGACTTTCGTTAACATCGTGTGCTCCCGGATTGGAGCACGCACACTCTGCTGCATACCGAGAGATGCTCGAATACGTTAAACATGAGCGCGGGCGCGCATGTCTGTTGTCTCCGTTTTGAGGTGGCGTAGAAGAAGAGATTAAGAAAAAAGGAAACGATGAATAACGAGAAACAACGGATACAAAAAAAGGACGCTGTGCATGAATCGGGCAGACGAAAAAAAAAAGCCGTAGAGAAACCTGATAGTGGCAGTTGTGACCTCATGGGTGGGTTCATTGCGTTCAACCTCACGGTGGTGCAGGCGAAATCCGAATTGTTGTAATTTTCTTTTTTTCTATCTGAGAAGCGAGCACCACAAACCGGACCCGTGCCACCTCCAACCCCCGAAATTCAGTTCGCCGTGGCGTTTATAACAAAAAAAAAACAAAACGCCCATTTCAAGCTTCACCCCCCCCCCCCTCCCTAATTCAAAAAGGTGCTGAAATGTATATGTTCCGTACGCAAAAACGTCACGTTATTCACGTCATATCCTTGACCCGTCAGTCTAGCTCGTCATACACTGATGTCACTCTACATCAACTTTGCCATGTGAAATTTTCAAAAAGCTACCATGTGGACACCCAGGCTATTCCAGATAGATAGATAGATAGGTAGATAGATAGATAGATAGATAGATAGGTAGATAGATAGATAGATAGATAGATAGATAGATAGATAGATAGGTAGATAGGTAGATAGGTAGATAGGTAGATAGTAGATAGGTAGATAGATAGATAGATAGATAGATAGATAGATAGATAGATAGATAGATAGATAGATAGATAGATAGATAGATAGATAGATAGATAGATAGATAGATAGAAACCGTAAAAGCACGCTTAGTTCGCCAAGAATGCTTCGAATCGAAAACCTTGTTTTGTCCTGGGGATCAGACCACGAAACACTTTCATCCTAACACGTCAGCAAATGGAACGCGTGCACTCGAAGGACAATTTTAACGTCGATCCGCGTCATCGAACGGAAGAAGAGATTATAAAAAAAAGAACAAAACGTAACCCCCCTGCTGTAACGCCTTTGGGCAATGCAGGGTAACCTTTGAATAAAGAATAAAGAAAGAATAAGGTATAGCGCCTTATTATCCGCCCTTTAGAGATAATAAAAGGTCGTCGAAGGTCGCGCGCATTATTATGATTTGTATCGGCGCGCTTCTTTCGTGCCACCTTTCGCGTTCGAGAGAATGTTCCGTATTACTATTCCAAGGGCTTCCGCCGGCATCTCCTTCTACCCGCCACCACTAAAGGCAGGCATATAGCTTTCTCAAGAGTTCGAACCAAGAAAATGAAGCCATGAGTCCGCTATCCTCCATTTAATCATCATCATCATCATTTATTGTCCCTTAAGGACCCTGGTTTGGGCATTACATAAGGGGGGGGGGGGCATCGAAATATGCATACAAGGTCACATTTACAAAGGAAAAAGGCATGTTAGCTCTGTGCACTGCTACGAAACTGAAAATAAAAACAAAAATGACACATGCTACGCGTTTCCGCATGCGTTTGCAAAGTATCTGCATTGCGGTTTGACATGAACAAAACAAAGGAAAAAAAAAGAAAACTGATAAGAAACAAATAAACAAACAAACATCATAGTACGTGTTAACAAAATGATAGATGGACTGATTTTGTAAGCTGAATCTACAATAAAGAGCGGTTTCGTTATACATAATAATAATAATAATAATAATAATAATAATAATAATAATAATAATAATAATAATAATATTAATAATAATAATATCTGGGGTATAACGTCCAAAAGCTCGATATGATTATGAGAAACGCCGTAGTGGAAGGCTCCGGAAATTTCGACCAGCTGGGGTAATTTAACGTGCACCTAAACCGAGGCACATGTGCGTGATCTTCCAGTTGGAAGACTATAAGTTAGCGTGTAGTAGTAAAAAAAAAAAACTTCGACAGCTACGCATTATCGTGTTTCATATGAAGACTGAGGAAGTAAGCTGAGCTGATGGCATTGCCCCCTACCTTTTCCTCACACTCGACCACCTTTAACTTTTGTGTAGTGCCACCGCTGCATACGCGCCAGCCGATTGACTGACAATCCTCCTTTTTTTCTTTTTTTCTCTCTTTTTCTCTTCTCCTTCCTCTCTCTCATCTTTATGCCCCCTTCCCATTTCCCCAGCGTAGGGTAGCAAACCGGACATGTGCCTGGTTAACCTCCCTGCCTTCCCTCTTGTTGTGTATCCCCCCCCCCCCCGTTTCCTTATCCCACCTCTTGCTACACTACACTAAAGCAGGCTATGGCTGTGTTCCCATTCTTAGACAGCACGTAGGCAGTCTACGAAGACTGCTTAGAATACAGCATCGAGCCCATGCTGTCCGAAAAAATGGAACACTTCCGGACGGCTTTTACGCAACGATGCGCCACCTGGCGCCGAGAAGAAAAAGCTAAAATAAACAAACGTAACAGTTGTATTTTCTGGCTTATTTCGTGTTGAAATAAAAAAAAACAAATAAACGTTACCCTCACATTGAGCGTCTGGGAAAGCGTCTGTTTGTGTGCAGACGACCATTCCGGCGAGATTCGATCTATCTGAGCGATTCGCTGTGCCGCCATCTTGTTTAGACGGCAAAGTAACACCCTGCATCGTATTTGTCCACGATGCGGTCTTCTCGGAGCAGTCTACTTTGCCGGCTACGTGAGAATTGGAATGGGACTTAAGATGGCAGCCGTCCATTTAGTTGTCTATTTAGCCGTCTACGGTGAGTATTAGAAGACAGCCTATGCTTAAATTCTTCACTGTAAATATGCGTGAAACTTCACATAGGAAAGGCAAAAGTATATATGCGGACAGCGAGAAAGGCGCGACCCCAGTGGTTAACTTCAACAAAGCATTCGTTTGGAAAAGCGAACACGCATAGTCCGCCACGGTGAAATCAGTGGCTAAGGTGCTCGGCTGCTGATCCGAAGGTCATGGGTTCGATTCCAGTCACGGCGGTCGCCTTTCAGTGGAGGCGAAATGGCAGATGCCCGTGTACTCTGTCATGTCAGTGCGCGTAAAAGGACACCAGATGGTCGAAATTTACGGAGCCCTCCACTACAGCGTCCCTCGTAATCGTATTGTGGTTTTGGCCAGTAAAGCCCCAGATATTACGAGTAACATTAAGTGAACAAGTGCATCAGTGAAAGAAGACAGCAAAGTAAAACAGAAACAAACAAAAAACAAAAACCTCCGTGTCAAGCTACTGATTACTCCTCGATTACTGCGAAGCAGTTACACAAGCAAAATAGCGAAGCTCATCTTTCAAATTTGAAAAGACCTCACAAGATACACGAGGGGAGGAGGAGGAGGAAGGGAAGAAATGAAAGGCAGGGAGGTCAACCAGACGCACGTCCGGTTTGCTACCCTGCACTGGGGGAAGGGGTGAGGGGATTAAAGGAGAAGAGAGGGAGAAGTGAAGGGCAACGTGTATGTTGGTGGGACCTTGTCCATTGCACGCTTATAAGCGGTCGCGTAGTCCGGTCGTCTTCAGAAAACTTAGCAGTGCCCGCGTCGCTTTGCTGGCCAGCGACGCGTAGAGCCATGAGCCAAGTATCTTCTCTTCGGAAAAAGGTCTACTGTCTAGTGTCTCCAACGTTTCGCGTAGCAAATTGCGTTCGCTCGCAAAACGTTCACATGAACACAGTAGATGTTCTATTGTCTCGTCAGTGTCGCACGATTCACATCGGCAGCTATCCGCCATTCCTATGCGAAAGGAGTACGCCAAGATACACGAAGTTCATTCTATGCAAGTGAGGTAGATGATGCGCTCACACAATCAAACTCATCACACTACATTTTTTGCAGCCTCAACAAGCTAATTAGCTAATCTGTCGCGACATAAAGTGCACGTGTTGTCAAAGTATACGGCATCCAACCACAAGCATTGAGGTGGATAGCCAGGTGTGCATCAAATTATCTCTTCACCTTATTATCATTCTATTTTACCCACTTATTGAATCACCATTCAGTTTGCCCAACGTGTGCACGGCCGCACGACAGAAGTGTTCTATATTGATTGAAATGTGTGGTTTAACGTCCCAAAACCACCATATGATTATGAGAGACGCCGTAGTGGAGGGCTCCGAAAATTTCGACCACCCGCGGTTCTTATACCGTGTTCTATATCGATGTGCGCAGAGAACACACTCATTACGATGGTTTATTTTGCAAGACTATTTTCTTTTTCTGGACATGGTAAGTTTCCACTAAACAGTTTTCATAGTTTCTCTGGTGCTTGTGTCGCTTGGTCCGTGTCTTGCTTGCTGTCCGCAAGTAGGTTTGCGCTTCCTACAAAGATGCCTCACGGCCAACTAGCCCGATGTACTTGTTTATCAAGATATCCTTCCTAGATTGTCTGCAGAGTTTCGAAAAATGATCTGCGAGGCTTCTGGCACACGACTCATTCTCGTACATACATGCATACATACATACATACATGCATGCATACATACATACATACATACATACATACATACATACATACATACATACATACATACATACATACATACATACATACACACACATACATACATACACACATACATACATACATACATTCGTACATACATACATACATACATACACACACACATACATACATACATACATACATTCGTACATACATACATACATACATACATACATACATACATACATACATACATACATACATACATACATACATACATAGAAAGAACTCTTTAATAATAAGTTCAAATGACTAACAAAGGAATTACTTTTCCAGCATAGTTAGTTCCTAGATTTTCAATGGCCTCACCGAGGTGTCTTCAAGACAGCTAATCCATCTACCGGAGGGGAAGCATTCGATGCAGCGGTCATTCTGTTATTCGAGTTCATAAGTGACCACAGTGTTCCATAAGTGGAATACTCCTTGCATAGTCATGGGTGACATAAACATTGACCTCTGTTCCAATGATCCTTATGCCAAAGATTTTGAAACGCTCTTACTTACATATGGAAGTACAAATTTTATACGTTCACCTACTAGGATTACATCAAGAAGTGCTACGCTCCTTCATATATGCGCCTCAAATATAAGTTCACAGAATATAAAATCCGGGGTATTTGCGTATGACATAAGTGATCATATGCCCATCTTCTTTCTTGCACGAGTTACTTCTCAAATTTTTCAGAAAACAGAGACATCTTTCCACCGAATTAAAAACAGCAAAACTCGGGAACATTTTTTTAAGCTAGTTCAGAACATAGATTGGACCACTGTTTATAGACAAGAAAATCCTGATGATGCTTATAATACATTCATGACGTTATTGAGTGCTAGCTATGATGCGGCATTTCCACTTCAGAAGCGCTCACGTGGCAGAAATAAGAAATGCAGAAAGCCTTGGATAAATCGTGATCTTTACCGGCGCATAAAAATAAAGAATAAATTGTATCATGATTTCATCCGTTCGCGGAACACAGACGCCTTAGCTGAGTACAAGAAATACAGAAACGTTTTAAATTCAGAAATACGGAAGGCTAAACAGAACTACTATAAAATATTATTTGAAAGCATTTACAATGACCAGAGGAAGCTATGGGAGGTCATAAATGGGCTTACGAACAGAAATAAGGGTTGTAATATGACACAGGACCTAACAATTAATGGTCAGATTTTCAGTGGTGAAAGGTTGGCCAATGTTATGAATGAACATTTCATAAATGCGGGTTCCTTTATTTTAACGGATGAAAAGCGAGATAATGCTCCAACTCCTGATAAGTCTCCTTTGCCGTATTCTATTTTTCTCGCACCCACAGATCCGGTTGAAGTAGAAAGATTAATCAGAAAACTTAAAAACAATGTTGCATCAGGGATTGATGAGATAGGTTCTGTTGAGTTAAAAATGGTGTCATCATTGATATCTAATGTCTTGGCCTATATTATCAACCTCACCCTCACTAACGGTGTATTTCCAGAGCAGTTAAAAGTAGCAAAAGTCACTGCAGTACATAAAGGTGGTGATATCAATACTTTAGCGAACTATCGACCTATATCCGTGCTTCCAACAATATCAAAAATATTTGAAGGGGTTATTTATGATAGACTTGCATCCTTTTTTGATAAGCACCAAATAATAACAAAAAGTCAGTATGGTTTTCAAAAAAATAAATCAACAAAACAAGCTCTACTGTATATCAAAAATAAGATAATTGAAAATATGGAAAACAAAAAATATACTCTTGGGCTCTTCCTCGATCTTCAAAAGGCATTTGACTCCATACAATTCAAATCATTGATTCATAAATTCTCAAGTTATGGGGTGCGTGGAGTTGCACTACAACTGTTTAAAAGTTACCTAGAAGATCGTTATCAATATGTACAACTGAATAACACTATTTCTGCAAAGATAAAGTTGAACCAAGGAGTCCCCCAAGGGTCTATACTGGGGCCATTATTGTTCCTTGCCTATATAAATGATATTGTCGATATACCTCATTCTCCTGAACTTATAATGTACGCTGACGATACGAATGTTTTCTTTTCATCAGACAATCGAATATCACTTGAGGTCAGTGTAAATAATTATCTAAGCAATCTTTCAAATTGGTTAAGGCAAAATGGACTGCGCTTGAATGCAAAAAAAAAAAACAACCTATATGATATTCCGACCTATAAACAAACCTATTAGTAACATAGCTGTAAAGTTCGAAGGAAATTGCATCGCACATGTTAGGGAACAAAAGTTTCTTGGTGTATGGTTTCAGGAGGAATTAAACTGGAACACACATGTAAATCATCTGATCACCGCATTAGCGCGAATAGTTGGTTGTTTTTTTAGAACAATGCACTTAATCCCATTGAGGTTAAAAATAAGTATGTACTATGCACTCTTCCATTCTAAAGTAAGTTATGGGATGTTAGTCTGGGGAACGACATCACAAGGGAATTACCATAAGTTAATAACTATACAAAAGAAAATATTGCGCTGCTTTGAAAAATACAGGGGGAATCTACAAGACTTGCGCACTGCTCCACTATTCATTAAACATTCCATACTCAGAATTTTTTTTTTGAAAGTTTGAAAGTTTGAAAGTTTATTGAAATTGATTGGTTACAAATGGTGGTTACAATGGGGTTTACTACTGATACAGAGGGAGGTCCCAAAGTCAAGAGACTGTACAGGGGACCTCCCGAATTGGTCAATTATATCATTTTAAATTGCTTCAGTTAATACAAAAGACTAAGCTATATGAAGAAAGTTGCACCGAAAGACCACACTACAGTCTGCGAGAACAAAAGAAACGAGCTCCCAGAACAAGAACCAAGTATGGAAAACAAAGTATTGCTTACCAGGTACCTCAGGTTTTAAATACCCTTGCAGATCAATTGAACTTTAGGGCTAGTAGCGCGACTTTCAAGAAACAAATAAAGAACTTATTCATAACCACCGGTCTACACTATCGAAACTACGTAATGGAGTCTCATGCCTCTGCAAATGCTTAAATTGTTCATAAACTTCTATGTCAATTATACGAGTGTATACAGCGGAATTCATTGTATCCGCATGCATTTTGTGTCTGTTTTTGAGTTGTTTCATTGATATCGTTTAGTTGTGAGTTTTAACGAGAGTGACCTCTAATTCTTGAAATGTGTTATGTAAACTTCTTATGCTATTTATGTTTGAGTTTTGTGTTTACAATTTCAGGTTGCTTGAAACCAATGTATTGAATATATATATTGTTTGTCAGTGCTGATGTCTAAGCTTTGCACTGTCACGGGCTGCGGAGGGACAAGGGCCTTTGTCAGACCGTTCGCCTTTACCCCTTTGCCCCTGCAGTGAGCTCTGTATCCGGCTTACTGTAAATAAAAATACTACTACTCCTACTACTACTACCACGATGCAGCGGCGACCTCACCGGCCGCTCCTTTCGCGTCCTATCTCCGCACCAATCGGAATGACCCACACGCCCAAAGCTTCAGACTTACTGCGTCACGTTCAACGCGAAATTCTAGCGGCCCCCGGCCCTTCTCCATCATCGAGGCGGGTTGAAAAGCGACAGAGACGGCTGCACGGATGCACATCGAAGGAACCTCATTGCCCTCCCTAAAAGCTAGCGACATTGGCCGTACGAAAATCGTTACGTAAAGGCGGATTATCTTGAATAACGTGCCTCTCCTAATCCGTGCGGATCATCTGAAGCCGGGTTAGCTAGTTCCGGCCGGGGTGCGCACCTGTCGACTCACGTGTGGACCTAATCGATTACCGACGCGCACTGCGCTCTTTAACGTCGTTTGCGATGTAGCAGCGGAGTTAATTAGATCAGTCGATTCGATTCGACTTGCCCAGTATCGCGTTAACTCGGTGGCGTGTTGTTTATCTCGCTCGGCGGTGTTTTCCTTCTGCGATGCGACCTACGAATCGCTCGGAAAACGCCGACGACGGACTATACTGCGCCGTGGGGGGTTTGGCATGCGCACGAGCATACCGAAGGCCGCGTTTGAAAAGTACCGCTTACAGCGTGCGTGAGTAGCGTGTGAAAAAGCTATGCCCTCTACGCCCCCCCCCTCCAACCCCCGCCCTTTCGTTGGGTCGTCCAAATTCCAAAAACTAAAGCGTCATAAAGACACCTTCGCGCGTGGCTTTCTGAGTAACCTTCGAAGGACCCGCGGAGACCACCCTGAGTGCAGTACACGGAGTAAACGGCGATGGTGTCACCGTGTTATTGATTCGTGAGCGAGGTATTTCGTGCCGGGGTTTCAATAATTTCTTCCGGCTTCGGCCTGACTCAGTCAACACCGTCGTAAAAATCCTGTTCGTAATTGCACCTTTTGGGGTCACATTCATAATGTAGCGCAAATAAAAAAAAGAGAGCCTCGGGGTGTGCTGGTGTTAAACACAACATTCACGGAATGAGTCTACGTAAATTACTAGAAGTTTGAGAGGGTCAGTGCTTATTCACTGAGAGGTATTGCCAATATCCCACAGATCCGGGAAAATTGGTTGCCTGAGATGTAAAGCTATTACCCGAATATCTCCATCAGCTAGAAGTCATTGATGCTATTCTTAAATGGAAGCTAAATAAGTAGCGGTATGGGTATATCAAACTTTCGGCTCCGCAATGAATAAAAATAATAAAGGCAGAGTGTGAATCAAACACATTGCTTTTGGAATATTTTCGAATACAAATGTACATCTACTGGTCTTTGCAACATTTTTTTCACCAACGACACATTAAAACGTAAGTTTGTTCCACAGCTAAAAATAAAAATATATTTAATTACTGTACTACACTATTGCTTGGCTGCATAACATAATCAGTTATTTAATGCTCTCCTGGAGGGTGAACTTGTTTGCTATATTCGGGAAGCAGCGAGATCAAACGGAGACTATGCAACGATTGCAGTGACTTTTGCGCGCCCAGTAACTACAACAGATAAGTTCCAGTGAAAGCCCAACGCCAGCCAAGACGTACGACCCTCCCCACCGCAATACAAGGGCGCGCGAACAAGCGTCAACGCCCTTCTCTGCGCGGGGCAAAGTACGCGTGGGAGATGAGGGTGCGCGCTGTCGCGCCGTGAAAAAAAACACGATAGCCCTCCCTCCCCTCCGAGATACCCGTCAGCAGCGGTAAGCCAGTGATAGATATAAACAGCTTGCCGTCCGAACGTTCAAGGAGGTGCTCCTTCGTGGCTCAGTGGCTAACGCCTCGCTCTCACAATTCAGAGGTCGCACGTTCGATGTCACGCGCCGGAGTCATTTTCTGGATTACTTGTCTTTCTTGCGTTTTCATATATACAGATACGTATACATATACGGTGAGTGACGGCGACACCGACGCAGACGGCCAAATCCAGCCGACACTGTTCATATTATTGCTATCGCAATATAGGCCACTTCACCGAGATAAATTTCTGCGTTGTATTGACCCATAAGTGGGAGTGAAAATTCCCCGAATACTCTTTTGACATCTAGAGACGCTGTATCACAATTTGGACTAGCCGTGGCGTACACGAGCAGGTATTTGTACCGCTTGGGGCGTACCACTATTCAATACTGGGAGAAATTCAGGATCACAGAGACAGTGGAGCGCATTTTACTTGAATGCCCCTCGTACAGCGACGCGATACAATGGTCTGAGCGACAAAAGAGCCTGATTTTCTTTGATAAGTTAACATTGCCCAGCATGAAAATCCGTGTGCCTGGTTTTTCAAAGTAGCGGCGGGTTTTAGTCCCTATTCAGTTAGCTATCACAGATTGGCCTTGCAATAATTCTTGCTCTGTGCCCTTTGAAGTATTTATGAAGCTATTAGCCTTCTACCTGAAATCTACAGTTGGGGCCTGGGACAGGTATGCATACATACGAAAATAATCGGTCCGTAGATTGCTGCCGTTCCGAGGGACAGCTTCATGGACAACGTGGGCAGGTTGATACACCATTATCTGGGAGCATCTCAAATTTTTCCGTTATGAAGATGATTTCGTGTGGTTTGCAGTAATATTCACCCCACACGCGCTATGAGCAATGTTCTAAAAGTTTTAAGGAGAAGGGTCTTGGTTTGAAGTTCCCATGTGAGGTTCCTCAAAACAATTTCCTTCAGTGTTTTTTTTTTTTTGGATTTGGGCTTAGGACTCGCTCCGGACCTCATGTGCTGGTTGTTTTTCCTTACAACGAGAAATTCGCTGCTGCTATTTTTGTTGACGCACTCGCATTTGGTGAAAAGTGGTACATAAACGAATGACCTATATGCAAATGTCACTAAATCACGTGTACACCTCGTAGACAGCGGTTGCGCTAGGCAGGTTAACCGGCTACGTGAAGCAAGGTTTCCAGATTATGTTCCCGTATCGGCGGCTAGCAGATTGGGGCGCAAGATAAAAAATTCGGCAGATTACACGTACCTGGGAAATGACGTTATGCGAAGCATGCAGAAGGAAGGTGATCGTGTTGCAATTTTTTAGAGGCAAAGCTCCTTAAGGCATGGGTGTGTCCATCCCTTGTATGTATGTGGTAGTACGTAGCCACCAGTGGCACTTACCCGCTCTAAAGCTACAGCAGGTATGTGCCACAGGGGATGCGAGATGGGAGATGGCGGTACTTGGAGTGTTCACTAGATGGACGCACGGACGGACGGACAGACAGACTAGCAGACGGACGGACAGATGGATGGATGGATAGACGCGATGACATATGGACAGATGGACGCACGAACAGACAGATGTACTCACGGACGGACGCATTGAAAGACGGACGGACGCATGGATGGTTGCACGGATGGTTGCGCGGACGGACGGAAGCACGAACGGGCTAACGGACGCTTCACCCCACTCATCACCATTCACTCCATGGATATGCTGTGATTTTTTATAGAGTGACATGCCATAAAAAGACGCTAAATATATGCACAAATGTTGCATGCACAAACATATGTTGAAGAGTTGCAGATGTTTATACAACCAGTTGTTAGCACTTGCGCAACAGTGGCAACTGAACCTGCGTATTAGCAATACCAGAAGCTGATATGAAGCGCTGATGCTCGCGAGGATGCTGGTCCTGGACACTGCTACATAAATCAACTTCTGCGAATGGCAACTAACCACAATTGACGCTAACCCGACGTGACGGCTGTATCAAAGGAGTATATATGAAATGTTTATACAATTGAGTAGGCTGCACAGCGACAACTCTTGATGTTTCACAAAGATTAGCGTCTGTTTGTAAAGTAGTTTTGAGACCTGACGTAGCTCTGTAATAAAATACTTCATTGACACGCATAATGCTTGGGTTCGATTACAGCTGGGACCCTGACATTTATTCTGTGTATTCGTCGGGTCGACGCTACCAATGTCGGGTATTTCTTAACGCTCACGCGTTCAATTTGCTCAGGTGTGTTCTCATCGTTCTTGGGTAGATACTAAGTGTCAATCACCTGTTGGACATACCCAGAAACCAGCGGCACATACCCGTCCGTGGGTATGTTCCACTGCCTGGCGTGTTTGACGAGGTACGCGACGGGATTGTGACTGTATTCATGTGTTGACCAGTGCGTCATATTCGTCAAGCCATCTTACCCTCGCATGCTAATTTTGGTTCACGCTAAGTTAAGGGGGTTACCAAGAGAGCACCCAAATGTAGGCGGATAGATAGATAGATAGATAGATAGATAGATAGATAGATAGATAGATAGATAGATAGATAGATAGATAGATAGATAGATAGATAGATAGATAGACAGACAGACAGACAGACAGACAGACAGACAGACAGACAGACAGACAGACAGACAGACAGACAGACAGACAGACAGACAGACAGACAGATAGATAGATAGATAGATAGATAGATAGATAGATAGATAGATAGATAGATAGATAGATAGATAGATAGATAGATAGATAGATAGATAGATAGATAGATAGATAGATAGATAGATAGATACGTTCAAAGTCGTCGAAGTTCGCTAAGAAATGCTTTGCATTAAAAACAGGGTTGGCTGCTGGTGCGCGATTCCATCGAGTGACAGAAAGTCACCGAGATGTTTGTGGCCATTTCTATCTTCATGGTGTGTCACACCGGTTGAATAAGGTCGCGGCAAGATTTGGTGTACCCGTGCTATTTTCAGAAAAGAACAGGGTTAGTAAGGTGTGTGTGCAACCATTGACATAAAGAAAAAGAAACAGGATAAAATAAGCGAGTGTGCCGTAAATCATCGGAAGAAGTTAGTTTAGTGTCCATCGGGGGTGGTTTACCGTGTGGGCTTCTTTTGTGGTGCTTCATACATCGGTAAGACGGGGCGCTTTCTCAATTAATCTCTTAAGAAAGCATCATAGCTCTTTAAAAGGCACGCCGTACCTGCATTTGGCGATGCATTGTATGAGTTGTAAGCGATGTTTGTCGCTTTCTGAGGTGACACAGGTCTTGTTCGCTCACGAGCATCAGAAGGCGAGGTAAATCATTGAAGCTGCTTCTATAAAACAAGAAAGTGACATGTGTGAATCACCCATTGATGGATCTACTGGAAGCGGAGTAAGCCTACCTTCAGAGAAACTTAAATTAAATTCGCTTCGTAGTGTAGTTAGATAAGCCCTGTTTTCTAGACTTACGCGAGTTATCTCAGTCTGTTTACGTTTTGGTTTTGCGTCTGTGGGTTCTGACGGACGTTCGTGTGAACTTATATCAGTGTCGTCTTGGTTTTCTTTCAATAAAACTTTAGTTTACAGTTAGCGTCTGCTATGTGTGTTTTTGCAGTGCCTTTTTTCATCGAGCTACACTTTGACATGAATAAATTTATCGATCGATCACGCCGGAAAAGTCTTGGAATGAACCCAATAGTGACTCAACCAGACGGATGAGCGGGCCCACAGTGAAAGGAAAATTAATGTTAGATTGATAACGATACAACGTAACGTTTGATTGATCGTCTCTCATAATCATATGGTGGTTTTGAGACGGTAAACCCCGCATATCTAACGCTTGATTGAGAAAGTTTCTCGTGGTGGTCATTGTGGTAAATGAAAACCAGATTAATATATCGGAAGTTGCAACGGCTCTGCCGTTATCGGATCAGGCAGATGGATGAGATGCGCACAGTCCAGGCCACTGCCGAATCATCGATAACGAGCGTGCCGACGATGCAGCAAAGAACACTCACTAAAATGGCGTGATAGATCCCACTCGACTGTCAAGAAGCGACGCATCAGCAATGATTAATACACTCGCGCACAGAGTCACCAGGTCTCTGTGGAACACGCCCTGTTTTCTCCACACCCACCTTCGTCGCCTACGACTTACCATTTCATCTGGTTTATCCAAATCTGAGACAGTCACAATGGTCACACGCAGACGGTGCTGCGTGTGACCAGTGCAGCATTGAAGAAAACATCGAACATATTTTGTGTGAGTGATTTTAGTACAGATAGGTCTGTCATAGACAGACCCAACAAAGTGACTGGGGGGATAGCCACCATGATAGCTCAGTGGTAGAGCATCGAACGCGTTATTCGAAGGTCGCAGGTTCGGTTCCTGCTCCCGGCAGTTATCTTCTCACCAACTTTTCTTTCTTCTCATTTACATTACAATTGCGTCTAATTACGTCTTCTATACATTCCTTGCCATTATTGTCTGTTAGATCTCATTAATATATATATATATATTGCTCCACGGGTCCTACCATGTCACAAGTTCAAGGTACATCGTTTTCTCCACAGGCCTCCTCTTCCTCGACTCCTACGGACGTTGTCCTACCTCCTGCTCGTGATCCTGGCGTATTTTCTCCGGAAAGGATGGCCTTGACGTTGACAAGTGGTTGAACGTGTATGAACGGATCAGCACCAGCTATAAGTGGGCCCCAACACTCATACTTCCCAACGTGCTTTTTTTTACCTTGATGGCCCTCCGCGGGTGTGGTTCGAGACGCAAGAAGCGGACATTGCCAGCTGGGACACTTTCAAGGAGAAGATCCGTGACCTTTTTGGGAACACCGCTACACGACAGATAACTGCGGGAAATCAGTTTGCTACTCGGGCACAGACGTCTACCCAATCCTACGTCGCGTATATTCACGACGTCATCGCCCTTTGCCGCCAGGTTGACGAACATATGCCCGAGCCTGAGAAGGTATCGAATCTGCTTAAAGGCATCGCCGACGATGCCTTCAACCTGCTTGTATGCACTAACGTCACCACCATCGATGAAATCATCAAAGATGCCAGCCGTTTGAACACGCCGAGAGCCGCCGTATCACGCAGAGATTCACACGACTGCCCAACACGGCCGCAACTTCATCTTGTGAAGCCGCTCGCCAACAACCCACCTATGACCACGTCACCCGAATTGTTCGTCGGGAGCTTGAAGCTGCCTGTGCAGCTCCCATTCAACAGCCTGTTTTTACTGCCCAGCACCTCCACCACAAATATGTTACGTAAAATGAGACGGGACGTGACTATTTGCCAGTGTATTTACGCCGATAAAATTGAAGCGCAGCACACAGAGCGAGCAAACCGGTCCTCTTCGTCGTCTTCTGTCCAAAGAATGGTTGACCCTTCATGCGAAAGCTATATATATATATATATATATATATATATATATATACTTGTTATTGTTCAACTCTCGTCGGATGCGATAAAATGAAACTAAATGGGTGATTCCTGTATCTACGTGAAAAAAAGAAGCTCTGATAAACTGTTGTAAGTCAGCTCTGTCGTGTATTCTCTTTCTGTTTCCCGGTCGTTAGAGGTGGCAGAAGCACAGAGGACCTCGCGCCTCAAAAAATGACTACCACTAGCACTGGAAGGCACATTTTTCAAAAGCCGAACATCTCGTCAGCTAGAAACTGATGCTTATCCAAACCCGCAGCAGTATCCCAGATTCCACCCGGAGATCTATCAGGGCCTCAATTGCAGGGTCTTCGGTACGGAACCGACTTCATCCGGACACATGATCTAGAAATGTTATGCTAATACTAGAGGTATTATTCCTGAAGTTTTCTCGGTGAATCGGGCCGTTGCGCCACACAGCTCAGAGCTCGCTGACCGAATACGGGCCGTCACGCAAACCCGCGAAGCCGCCGACTAAGCAAGGCCTAAACCTTATGAGGCCGCAGAAATGGAAAGGCTGGGCTATCTATGTGTCAGCAGGCCATCGATTGCTCTATCACAACAAGAAATGGACATTCTTCAGAATGTTGGCACACGCGATATTCATACCGCGTTATCACGATGATTACTCGGTTATTGAGGTGAATTTTGTTTTCTTTGGCTTGCCATTCCACTTATTTGTCAGATATTGCTCAAGTATATATTGCTCGGTTCCAGCAAATGAATCTTGTTGTAAGTCCGTGCCGCAGTCTGTCTGCTTCTTTTCTTGTTTCTTGTTATTGGCGCTGTTTTTATGTGGCTAAAGGTCCCGAAGTGACAGGCTTGAGTCCGAGTCATCAAACTGCGAGACCTTCGATAAGACTTCAGCAACCAACGAAGGCGAACATTCTGGCTGAGACTACAGAGCGCGCACTAACGTTAAGAAGACTGCGTTTCATTGTTAACTTACCGGTGTCGTTGCTCTTGATTGGTTGATATGTGGGGTTTAACGTCCCGAAACCACCATATGATTAATAGAGACGCCGTAGTGGAGGGCTCCGGAAATTTCGACCACCTGGGGTTCTTTAACGTGCGCCCAAATCTGAGCACACGAGCCGACACCATTTCCGCCTCCATCGGAAATGCAGCCGCCACAGCCGGAATTCGAACCCACGACCTGCGGGTCAGCAACCGAGTACCTTAGCCAATAGACCACCGCGGCGGGGCTTGTTGCTCTTACACTACGAGCCAAGATATCAGTAAGGGGACTCTTATGGTCCGCACAACGTCCTTGCGATGTCAATTTTACCGATCAGGACGAGCGGAAGCGGTCAGCAGCACAAAATAGAAACAGCGCGCCAGTACACGAAAGCGCCAGATTTCGCAACTCACGTGCACAAAAAAATGCGTCGCTTTCAAAACGATAGAGCCAAGACAGTCCACGAATTCGATGAACTGCGAACACTAGAGCGTCAGTCTATTGTGCACGTGGAACAGAAGGATCACGGAACAAAATGAGGATGCGTTAAATGTCCGGCTACTAACTTCGTCGCTCGCGAGAGCGTTTCGCCCGTATACTGACCGAGTAGCGATGCGGTACGACATTCGCGCGACAGATAGTGCGGAGGACTTCATGCGGCGTTCGGGACACCAGATCGTGTCTTTCGCCGGGAACCCCTACGGCGCCAGAAGTCTCGGTCGGGGGCTCTCGCCCACACCAGCTGACGGCGACCTCGCTCTTGTTTATAAAGAGAATTCCCTTCGCGAGGGCAGCTCGCTCTTCGCGGAGCATCGCGAAAGGCGGGAATTCTAAAAGGCGACCGCGCGAAGCGATAACGAGAATCGAGCGGGGCGGGCGGAGGGGGTGGCGATATGTTTGTAGGATAAGTAAGCAGTTTTTGAGCGAAATTCTTTTTCGAATGCCAACCGAATGCCAGCGAGATTAAGAACAAAAAAGGGGAAGAATGAAGAAAAAAACACGAGGAGAGTGAGAAAGAAGGGAGGGACTTCTAGAAGGTAGAATATACCACGTGAAAACCTTGCTTGAGAAATGAAAAGAAAACAAAAAAAAACGAGTGCCATTTGGCTCGTTATTAAAACTTAATCGTCGCGTTTTCTGTTAAAAAACGGTACCCGCGCAGGCAGACGTGTTCGTGTTTCACTGTGGACCATATTGTCACGTGCTCATATCATATGCAAATTCACTGGCAGTGCCGCACACACGCGATGAATGCCCCCCCCCCACCAAAAAAAAAGCGTACACCCCTTTCCCTTCAAACACTGAAAAGCGACCGGCAGTGTGATCTTCGACTGGTATCTATACCCCCACCCCCCTTGAAAAGTGCTCGTAAACAAAGGCTGGCCCCTGCGGCTGCTTTTTTCTCCCGACTCCCTCCTCTTTGTAACACTGAGCAAGAAGCGTTCTGAGAGATATTAGTGCTTTCAGCGAAAGGAGCATTGAGGGATAGACGGATTGAGAGGGGGGGGGGGTGTAGCATATATGCGATCGTTTGGCGAAGTAATTGGTATCCCTCTTTCCCGCAGCTTTACACCAATTTCTCGCCTCTCTCATTTGAGCATACGTCACCTGAGTGTAAGACATCCTCAGTACTCGGGCGACCCACGAGTGGCCGGGAGGCGATGGGGAGGCGGGTGCAGAAAGAGGGCGGGGGAGGCCCATGTTGTCGCCAAGACGACTTCACGACCGGCGTGAGCGTATGGTGCCATCTCCGGGCGAACTGGTGTCGCTTGTGGTGTCATCGGTGTTCACTCGCTCGAAGGTTCTTTCTCCCTTATCGTGCCCATCCATCGCCCTTCGAAGATGGAGACAATGCACGCTTCATGGTGGCGCTTCGAGCGCGACACCTGGCTTCTTTCCCCCCTCCGCGGGCCACGTCCTCAGGAGCAGCCAACTGAAAGTCACGGGTAGGCGGTATATAAAGAGCGACGCGGCGACCCAAAGACACGGCTATTGCTCTCTTGGCATCTAGTCGGAAGAGAGAACCAGCATGAACGCTCTGGTAAGTTTGTTGTGCGTCCGCCCAAGCGCTCCGAGGAGTCGGCTAGCCCGACGACAACGAAGAGCCCTACGGATACCACCATCTTCGTCGCCTTCGTCGTGCTGAGCCCGAGACGTCTTTTACCGGTTATGTGAGCTAGAAGGAGAGACTTATTGAACTGCCGGGTCGGCGAAGACCATGATGCTTAGCAACTCGCTGAAGTAGGATGGAATGATGGCTTCGAGGCGCGAGTCAATTGAACATAACTTCCGAATCTCTCAGCTTCTTTCTCAAATAGTGCGCATTGAGAGGGCTTCTCACATCAAGAGCGAAATGTAGAAAATTGCAACAGCCAACTATAAAAATGGGGCATTCTACTAGCTCAGGAAGCTTGTACAAATTCATTCTCGCTATGGCAAGGTGGCGCAGCTGTCAGACACGATTACTGGTGCCATAGCATAAGGCAACCATGGATCGCTGAGCCGAAATTCGGAACCCCATTTCCACCTCATCATCTCAATAATAAGCTCCGAAGTAACAGTACATAAGAAGTTGACAACTAGACGTCCACTTATTCAATGTTTTGAAGTGGTGCTTGCCACAGTGCAGTTCTTAGAGTGCGCGTCACTTAGTGCTTCATTTTTACGAAAACCGCTTTTTCGTTCTACATAACTGCGCCACGTTACTCTATATACCGTGACTTACATAAAACTGATAACTGAAGCATGCGCTACTGCTGTCTTTTGCAGAAGGCTGTCGTGTTCCTCGGTCTACTGGCCACCTCTTTCGCTGGCCAGGTCGGCTATGGATATGGAGGTGTCGGATATGGAGGTCTCGGATATGGTCTCTCTTACGGCACTGGCGTCGGCCACCTGTTTGGTGGAGGTCTCGCCCTCGGCCAAGCCGTTGCCGCACCCGCCGCTGTGACCACCGCGGTCCACCATGCCCCAGCTGTCTCCTACGCAGCTGCCCCAGCCGTGGCCACCACCGTGCACCACGCTGCTCCAGCCGTGTCGTACGCCGCCGCTCCAGCCGTGTCTTACGCTGCTGCTCCAGCCGTGTCTTACGCCGCTGCTCCGGCCGTCGCCGTTGCCCGCCCAGCGGTCACCGTCGCCCGCCAGGCCTACACCGTTGCCGCTGCCCCAGCTGTGAGCTACGCCCAGTACTCCGCTCCCGCCGTAGCCACCACCGTACACCACGCTGCTCCAGCCGTCTCCTATGCCGCTGCTCCGGCCGTCTCCTACGCCACTGTGTCCCGCCCAGCGGTCACCGTCGCCCGTCAGGCGTACACCGTTGCCGCCGCTCCGGCTGTGAGCTACGCCCAGTACTCCGCTCCCGCCGTAGCCACCACCGTACACCACGCTGCTCCAGCCGTCTCCTATGCCGCTGCTCCGGCCGTCTCCTACGCCACTGTGTCCCGCCCAGCGGTCACCGTCGCCCGTCAGGCGTACACCGTTGCCGCCGCTCCGGCTGTGAGCTACGCTCAGTACGCCGCTCCCGCCGTGGCCACCACTGTGCACCATGCCGCCCCAGCCGTCTCCTACGCCGCCGCTCCCGCAGTTTCCTACACTGCCGTCGCCCGCCCGACCGTTGCCGTCGCTCGCCCAGCTGTCAGCTATGCTTCCTACGCCGCTCCCGCCGTCACCTACGCCCGTCCCGCTGTGGCCGCCGTCCAAGCTGCCCCCGCTGTGACCACCGTCCACGCTGCCCCCGCTGTGACCGCCGTCCATGCTGCTCCAGCCGTCGCCACCGTCCAAGCTGCTCCAGCTGTCAGCTATGGCAGCTACGGCAGCACCTTTGGCCACGTTCTCGGAGGTGGTCTCGCTCTTGGACACGCTGTCGCTGCCCCGGCGGCCGTTTCCACCACCGTCCACCACTCCACCCCTGCTTTCGCTACAGCTCCAGTTGCCACCTACGGCGTTGGCTACGGTCATGGTCTCGGCTACGGCCTCGGATACCACGGTCTCGGCTACGGTCTGAGCAGCGGCTATGCCCTTGGCGGCTACAACTATGGCCTTGGCGGCTACACCTACGCCCTCAGCAAGAAGAAGTAAATGATGAGAGCAAGGAGTTAGACGTAAGTAGACGCCTACTGAGGCACTTAACCTTAGAACATTGACCAGTCGTGCCATTTATTTCGGGTTAATGTCATTCCTGTCTTGTGCTTTCAGGACACCCCTAGGAAGGATCGCGTCAGAACCTGCTGGCAAGACCTGCACTTCAGAATATTTATGTTGGTTCTCCGTGTTCCGATAATAAAATCTTGTCAGAGTGAAAACAATGCTTACTGTTTCCTGTGTATTTCTGTCGACATAGATTGCTTTCAGGACATAACCATGCATGTTTTGATATATCTCCGGTACTCTGTCCTACTCGCGCTACGCTACGTGGCGATATACGGCTAAAGACAATAAAGCTAACTACACCGAACCACCATGCGCCGGATAAGTTGCATCTCTCCGAATATGTCTCACGTTTTCAAGCATGCCCGCTTTGCAAAAGGGCTTGCAAGTCGGCCGCTCTTGCCAGTTCAACCATCTACACCTCCATACCTCAGATGAAACGGGAAGAGGTACCTTTTATATCTTTTGCACGATCATCACCACAGATGGTCGTAGACTTATAGCCTTAAAACGCCTTTCTTCTCCTCCTTCTCATCATCATCAGAATATTTATCATCATCAGCCTGACTATGCCTGTTGCACGGTAAAGGTCTCTATCATGTTCCACAAATTAACGCGGTCCTGTCTTGCCACGGACCCATTGTCCCTGCAAGCTTCGCCATCTCATCGGCCCATCTAACCTTCTGCCTGCTCTTAATGCGCTTTTATTTTCTTGGAATCCAGTCTGTTTTTCTCACGCTACACGCCCACGCCACCTGCTCTCACACGGACTGCATACGGAGAGAACCACATCTTACACGATACCAAGTCATCCATTCAAAGAGGAACGCCACTCTGAAAGAAATGCTCAATTAAGAGTCTAACTTAAGCCTATAGGCCGTGCTGGATGCAAGAATGTCCACTCGCCAGCCTATAACACAAGCTGCTCGTTGTGGCTGTGATGCTTCCGAAGTTATTAGGTGTCACTGGTCTTGATGACAGGGAAACCAACAAGTCAACAAGGGCGATCTTTCCGCATGTTTTGATCACTACAGCACGAGGTCATCGAACTGCGGCGGACCTTACACACTGACACCACATTGACTAGCCATTCAAAACATCCACCCACTGTTCAGAATGGTGTGTAAGAAAACATTCTGGACCATGGAGGGATGTTCGAAATGTTCCACACTGGACATGTACCGAGACAAAGATTATACTCGAAAAATGCGTGTCAGCTAGAGCTGAAGAGATGAACAAATTGAGTGGTTTTGCTTGACGACATAGCAATCTTCAATGTTAACTCTCCCTGAATCTGCGTGGAACGGGCCTCTGTGGTATTATAAGCCGGTAAATCACTGGCAATTAAATCTGCTGGCCAATGAAGCAATCAGACTACCAACTATTGGATCAAAAAATTGGTTCACGCAGTGAAGACACTGTAGCATTTTGTAAAGATAAAAACAGGACAAGGATGTTTAAAATTGTCTGCGGCCTCGAATACGGTTAAATAGGGCCAAATAAGATACAACACCAGCTCGCAATAAACTAAAGAGCTTACGTCATCCCTCTGGTCGAATCAGATAACCTGACGACAATCAGAGCTCAGGTGGTGAACTGATTACTCTTACCCATAATCCCCAAAGTCACTGAACAATTTCAGCGCCACTCTCCCCTCTGGTTAATTTTAGGAAACTGTATGCTATCGACGACTTTTATTACGTCCTGTTTTCGCAAGCCCAGGGATAATAAGTGAGCGAGCAGGGGGGGGGGGTGAAAGAAGCGTCGGGAATAAATATACAGAGGCCCATATAATAATAAACGAGCAACGGAGAGGATTCGGTAAGCTGATGAAGTTTGCCATTAGAGAAACAGCGATTGATAATTAGGCCCACCGCAGGAGAGCTCTGTCGGTGTCGTAGGAAAGGGAGTCGCACCATCTTCATCTGAAATCTACGTTGTACTGGGACAAGGCCGCGAGAATGAATCGGAAGACCATTTGAAAGGAGCGCTGTACAGTTACGTTCGCTACACATGATCGAAAACCACCGATAAGGGATTGCGGCCAACGCCAACGGAATCGGAGATGGCTCGAGGGTTGCTGCAGTCAAAAGTCATGCCTATAGGTGCAGCGTGAGGTTCTCTGCCATATAACATCCATGATAACTCCTTGACGCTTTTTTTGAACGAACCTTAAGTTTTGAAAAGCTCTGGTTTTCGGAAACTGAGCTTACGTAACTTATAATTAACCGTAAGTGGGACCCAAATTATTTAGCCCCTCCTATGATGCCATCTATTCAAATGTTATACGCAAAACGCAGACATTGACTTTATGGACTATTCATTGGTGGTTTGAATAATCTTCCAAGGCTTAGCGATAATCATGAATAACGCTTGAGAATCAGCTGGGCACACGCGGCTCTATTTTCCTCCTGCTTAAAATTACTTCCCCACCTATTTCGTCGAAATAAACTCAACAGGAAGCTGTTGCTACCTTACCTATAAGTATACCTAAGGTGTCAGGCAAAATTTTTTATGTGCACTGTCGAAAGGTGGCGGCAGCACTATAATGACGTAAAAGGTAGCCACATTTTTTTTTTTCGGGGAAGTCTCCGGATTTTTCTCTCCTTCAGAAAAGAAAAAGCGGGAAAAAATCGAGGTGGTGCTTTAGGATTTTCCCTAGCACGACTCGAATATTAGAGTTTCCTATTGGTACACAAGTGGAAACTCTGGCGCTAGTGTCTATGAGATCTGCAAGACATGGCGCTTCAGTCCACATGGGAATCACGGGCGGCACACGGACCTATCCGAACTCCGTTCTTTCTGCTCCGTCTCGCTACGCGTGGTCTGGCGTCGTTTTGGCGCAAGACGAAAATGAGCAGATGCTCAGCAACATTTGAGCACACCGATTCCAATCGCTTGGTAAATGTCCACTGCGATTCAATCTTTCATTCAAAACGGACACGAAAACACGACAGTAAACGAAGCCACAAGTGTGTCCGCAGACGTAAGCACGAAGACTGTAGGGAAGTCGGTGTACTGCCCATCATTCTCGAGGTGGCTCAACGATCGCCAGCGCCAGAGTTCCCTCTAATTTTGGGAAACGCAAAGGACTCGAAAGTGAGTGCCATATTTGTTTCCTTCTCAGTCGAAATATTGATTATTCCCTGCACCCCTCCGAAAAACGTTCTGCACAATATCACCTGACTCTCCAGTGAGCCTTCAGAAGACCCGAGGAACTGCCGTTCTTTCATGAATAGATCGCGGGAGCATGGTCTCCAAGTGCATCAGCACAGAAAGCCACGCGAGCCGTCCTGCCGTTCTTGAAGGCGACATCACAAAGCGACCGCCTGGGAAACCCTGTACTGCATGTGTGTGGTGTACATTGCGCTTTTCCTTCTCTCTCACTCTTACTCCCTTATTACCCTCTCCACACGTGTAAGGTAGCAAACTGGACATATTCTGGTCCAACGCCCGCCGCGGTGGTCTAGTGGCCCAAGGTACTCGGCTGCTGACCCGCAGGTTGCGGGTTCGAATCCCGGATGTGACGGCTGCATGTCCGATGGAGGCGGAAATGTTGTAGGCCCGTGTACTCAGACTTGGGTGCACGTTAAAGAACCCCAGGTGGTCGAAATTTCCGAATCCCTCCACTACGGCGTCTCTTCATAATCATACGGTGGTTTTAGGACGTTAAACACCACGTATCAATCAATCAATCAATCAATCAACTCAATCAAGCAATCATCAATCAATCAATCAATCAATCAATCAATCTTGTCCACCACCCTCTAGTTTTCCTATATTCTTTCTTTCCCTTCTGCACCTCAACCGGTATCGCACTGCTTTCGCGATAGGCCCGCCTTCGCCAAGTGACGACATGTGACGCTGTGATAGCGGCACAGCAATGTTTGTGACGTCATAACGCCACAAATATTGGCCATATGAGACATGTTGGGCATCAAAAGAATCGTATACGTCTTCCCGGGGATATTTTTCTACCTCGTGTTCACGCCAGCGCCCAGAATACCATAAGTATATTTTCGTGTTTCATGACGAACATAAAATATAGATAGATAGAGATGTACTTTCCTTTGGACATAACACATATACAAGCTATAGAGCTTGCGTTAAAAAAAATCTTGACGTTCAAA